>JARHVA010005444.1:442500-767500 GCA_037957365.1 Torreya grandis | reverse complement strand
TTGGATTATGGCTTGGCTTAGCTTGAAATAAATTTGTCATGGTAACACTAATTATAATGGATTATTGAAGATATTTGTACATTATAAATTTTCACCAAAATAGCTTAGAAATGATATTCATGGCCTCTCTATTTATAGATTTTTGGATTTGATTAGAATCAACCTAAACCATCCATCTCAAGATTAAAATGTGTGGCTAAGAATTAATCCAATTTTTGGAATTAAGTTTATAATTATCCTCATCATGACATTGGAAGAATGGGAAATTAAGAGGTATAGAGGGCATCATGGAAGGCATTGATGAGGCATGGAGGGCATGAATCCTGATATTTGTGGCATTTATGGCTTAGGGATGTCTTTCCAAGAAATGAGGTTACCTAATGATGCAAATATTCAATATCCATTTTCAAAAATAAGTTTTAAACAAGTTTCCATAGAATTCTTGATTAGGCCTTGATTTGGTTTAATTAGTTCTTAAGCATGTTTAAGCACTTTATGCACAAATTACTCAAATTGATCATAATACCTTGTTATTGGTCCTAAATTCAATTGGATTAGAATTGGAAGGTGATGTTAGATTTTTTAGAACCATATTCCCATTTATGATACTATCAATAGTAAATAACAAAGGCACATGTCTTGTGTAATAAATTTTATAGGAAAGAGAAATTTAGAGCACTTAGGTGTAAATTTGGCATTTTGACTCAAAATGATTTGATCAAAGTTAGCTAACTCATAAATTGCATTGCCCCATTTAAGGATACCCTACCCAAAATCGGCACTTGAATATGTTAGTTTCACATCATTTAGTGTGATTTAGTGTTTTTAGGCTAAATTGTGTGCTTTAAATGGAAATTGGTCAAGATCTTGATTAGAGGTCATTGGTGGCCAGATTTAGGTGTCTACAATTTGCCCCTATTTAGGAAGGCATTACAAGTTATAAGCATAATAACATCTTCTTAAATAATGAAAAGGTCTTATATGCCTATAACTACAATGATGATAAACTAATGTATGATACCCCCTCAAGGGAATAGTTGACACAAGCAGGTTGACAAATGGCCCCTTAAAAATAAAGAAGTGATATGAGGGCACCAAAGAAAGGAAAAATGATGGGGTGAAAACATAATGATATTGAAAAATTAGTCAAAGTCATTGAGAATGTAAGTGGGATGGTGTATAATGGTTTTCTCAAAGGTAGTTATAAGTATTGTACCTTGATAGTGGCAATGTGGTATGATAACATAATGATTTGCCTAAAGGTGGTTATAATCATTGAGAAGATGGAGCTACCCCATTAGGACAAACACACAAGGCAAAAATGTGCCCTGATATGGGTAGAAAAAGTAAAATGGTGACAACATAATGATTTGCCCAAAGGTAGTTATAATCATTAATAAATGTAGGTGGGATGGTGTGTAAAGATTTGTCGATAGGTAGTTATAATAATTAGACCTTGATTATGGAAAAATGTGGGTGGGATGGTGTGTAAAGATTTGTCGATAGGTAGTTATAATAATTAGACCTTGATTATGGAAAAAATGATAAACTTGGCCAAGGAGGATGATAACTTAACATAGAGGGTAATGATGAATTGGAACAACCTAATAATAGGGAGATGCTCATCCAAACTAATAAAGGTTGAAATTATTTCATAGTTAATTAATTTGTTTGGGATATGATTGGGAGTGAATCAAGATGTTGGTACCAAAGAGATGCACCATTTTTTAATAGACTTCTTGAAGCTTAGGTTTGTTGTATCACGTATTGGTAGGCATCATGGTATAACATCATGAAGACTTGGCCAAAATATGCATAAGGACTGACTCCTAAAATCTAATACTCAAATAGAACACAATGCACCAATGATAGAAACCATGATGATAATGTAAACATATGAATATAGATGGATTCAATTATAAGTGTGGGTAAGGAATCACCCAATGAACAAACATAAATTGAATCAAGGCAACAGTGTTGAAAACAAACAAATATGCAAACAAACAAACAAAATAAGTAGAAATAAACAAACAAACAATGCAATAGAAACCCTATGAAAATTTCCCATAGAAAATAGGTGACAACTAAATAAAAAAATAAAATGGGGAAATAGAAGAAAAGTAAGGGGGTGATTGAGCTATCTCCATATGCACTATGCAAGTGAACGTTGCCTACATAGTTCCATAAATGTAATATCTAATAAAAACTTCAAGCCAAGCGTAGTTATCCCAGGGAATAAGAAGAATGTTATAACTAAGGAAAAAAAATAGAATGGATGTGATAGAGGAATAGGAATGGTCTTACAAAATGGAAATTTTTTGAGAGAAAAAGGCCAAAAAGGATGGGGAAACTAAATGACAAGTGATTTGCTTGTAACTTAGTAAGGGTTCCAAGAATCCTTAAGGCAAAGAAGTGGTCAATATTTTTGTTCTTTTCTAATAATTTTGGAATTATTTTGGAGTGTCTCAACTTAATTAAGAATGATGAGACACTAAATGGTTCAAGATCATAAAATGGTGAGAGTGTTTAAACTAAGTTTGCTCATAAAACGGTGAGAGCATGGCTTAGGTTATTCATAAAATGGATAGAGCATGGCTTAGGTTGCTTGTAAAATGGTGAGAGCATGGCTTATATTTCTCATAAAATGGTGAGAGTGTGGCTTAGGTTGCTCACAAAATTGTGAGAGTGTGGCTTAGGTTTCTCACAAAATGATGAAAATGTGGCTTAGGTTACTCATAAAATGGTGAGAGCATAGCTTAGGTTTCTCACAAAATGGAAAGAGCATGGCTTATGTGACCTCAAAAAGTATTGAATGCTGCCTACATAGTCCCATAGTATGACCTTAAGTCACCATAATTCTACCCTTATAGTGGAGAAATTTGACTAGTGTAGCAATCAATTCAAATAAAATAGGCACAGTTGATAAAAAGGCATAGTATGACATAGAAAGTGGAAAGTTGGTACATCAAGGCTTAATGTTGCCCCTATTTTACCCATAGGCAGTTATAACTAGGACACAAAAACATAGATAAATGGTACTAATTTTCCCAAAGGTGGTTATATTTAGTAACAAGACTGATGGTAAGAAAGGAATAGCAAATGAAGGATGCAACTGCTTAAACTTTTGTCATACTATTCCAAAATAAAAAATTTGTTTGAAGTACTTGAACCAACTAATGAAATTAATCAAATACCTTGATGCTAAAACTATGTAATGAATGGAAAAAACTAAGATCAAACAAGCTAGGCTTTAGAACACACTGGGCCAATAGGTTGGAAGTGAAAAGTGGATACAACTAGGAGGATGGATAAGGATGATATTTGTACAAAGAAGAATAGTGATAAAATGGCATAACTAAAATAGTCCTTACAGATAATAAACCTTAGAGCTAAAGCATAGTACCACTTGAGATGAATAATATTCATTAGCTCAGAAAGTTCATCTCTATCTGGTGTGGCAAACATATATGCTCTTGATCCATAATATGTAGTAATGATGAAAGGCCCTATCTAGTTTGGTTTGAATTTTTCTTTATGCTTCTTCTCAACCATGGTATTATTTTGGTTTTCTTTAAGAACAAGATCACCAAGTTTAAATGTTCTATACTTAACATGCTGATTATAGTGGTCTTTGAGTTGGTTGTGATATGATTGAAGTTTGTTGAGCGTGGTTGTGTGTTTCTCTTCAAGTATGTCTAGCTCTTGTAGGCAAGCTACTCGATAGTCATGATCATCCAGGACATGCTTGAAAGAGATGCATAGTGAAGTCAATTTAACCTCAAAGGGAAGGATGGCTTTAGTACCATAAACAAGTGAGTATGGAGTGGTTCTTATGGGGGTATAATGATTGGTATGGTATACCCAAAGGGTAGGGAATATCTACAAGTGCCAACCATAACTAGCATTTTTGACAATCTTTTTGAGAATATTAACAATGGTTTTATTGGATGCCTCAGCTTGTCCATTACCTTGAGGGTAATATGCTATAGAATTTTTTTGTGTGATGTTATATTCAATACATAACTAGTCTACATCCTTGTTCTTGACTGATCTTCCATTATTAGATATAATGTCAGAGGGGATATCGTAGTAACAAATGAGATGGTTGAAGATGAAATTGTAAATTTGCTTTCCAGTCACATAAGTGAGGGGTATAGCTTCAACCCACTTAGTGAAATACTTAGTGGTGGTAAGGATATGTTTATGGCCATCAAATGAAATGGGGTTGATCTTCCCAATGAGGTCAAGTCCCCATATAGAAAATGGCCATGGTGTCAACATTGGTTTCAGAGTTTTGGCTGGGGCATGAATTAGGTTAGTACATCATTGACATTTGTCACACTTTTTTACATATGCAATAGCATCTATGTCCATTATAAGCTAATAATAACTAATACACAATAGCTTTTTGGATATGAATACCCCACTAGAATGAGCTCCACATACTCTTTCATGAACTTCTCTTAACACTAGCATAGATTCTATCTAATTTAAACAATGAAGCAAAGTTTTATCAAAATTATGATGGTAAAGGGTGGATCTAAGTAGAGTATGACAAGTAGAATGATGAATGAAGGCTTTAGTTTGTTTATGAGATAGGTTAGGTGGTAGAACATGGTCATGAATATAGTTGTAAAGGTCTAAGTACCAGATAGAATTAGGACCAACAATATTATAAATCATTGCAATAGTTGAAGGTTCATGAGTCGATGCTGACAAATTCTTGATGAGGAACTAATACTCTCAAGATTTATCTATTTTTTCAATCATAGATCCAATAGTAGCCATGGCATCTTTAGTTTTATTACTAACCCTTGGTATGTGCTCAAACTAAATGTTGGCAATTTATTGCTTAAGAGTTTTAACCATGGCTTTATATGGAACCAACTTGTCAAATTTGGTCTAAAAATGATCTATAACCTAATTGACGATTAACTAAGAATCACCATAAACTTGGAAATGAGATATATTCCAATGTAATACCTATCAAATTCTTGAAAAAGGTAATTCATACTCCTCCATGTTGTTTGTACAAAAAAATATGTTTATGAATGATTTAGGGATTAGATCCCCCTATGGTGTAATAAACAATAAGCCTACCCCCAATCCATGTGTAATAAATGAACCATGAAAATAAAGCTTCTAAGGCAACTCCTCAAGGGGTGTGTCAATGATGGTCATTATGGATTCATCAAAAAATTAAAATGTGAGTGGTTGTGTCTGTGAGAGGTGCTTCCATAAGTTGATTTGCAAGAACTTATCCCATGATTGCCTTTTGATTGACATACTCTATGTCAAACTCACTGAGAAGCATGATCCATTTAGCCATTCTATCTTGCAAAGCTATTTTAGATAATAGATATTTGAGTGGATCTACTTTTGAAATGACCATGGTCTTATTATTCAACATGTAATGGCATGGTTTCTAAGCTATAAAGACCATGGCCAAAAAATCTTTTTCAATAGGTGCATATCTATGTTCATATGTAACCAAGGTATGGCTTAGGTAGTATAAAACATTCTCTTTTTCATTATCATCATGTTGAGCCAAGAGTGCCCCTTGAGCATGGCCAGTAGCTGATAGGTATAACAAGAATGGATTTCCTGATATACGAGGTAATAAAATAGGTGGATTAACAAGATAATATTTGAGTTTTTGAAAAGCTATTTGGCAGTGATCATCCTCATGAAATGCAACTCCCTTCTTTATAAGGTGTATAAATGGATGACATTTTTCTATTAAGTGAGAGATGAAGCATCAGATTGACTAGAGCTTACCCTACAAACTATAGAGTTGCTTTAAATTAGTTGGTGGTGGCATCTCAGTTATAGCATGGACTTTAGATGGATCAACTTCAATACCTCTATGAGGCATGATAAAGATAATTAATTTTCTTGAAGTTACATCAAACACACATTTCTTTGGATTAAGTCTAATTTTATACTATTGTAATCTTTCAAATATCTTACATAACACTACTAGATGGTTGACCCTAGTTTTAGATTTTCCTAATATGTCATTGACATAGTATTTAACAATATCATGCATCATATCATGGAATATGACATTCATGGCTCTTTGATATTTAGCTCCAAAATTTCTAAGGCCAAATGGCATCACTTGATAATAAAATGTTCCCCATGGAGTGGTGAACAATATTTTATGTTAGTCTTTTGGTGTTATTATGATATAGTTATATCCTAAAAAGCCATCCATGAGTGAAAGCATTTCATAACCTATCATGGAGTCAATGATCATGTCAATATTAGGAAAGATAAAATCATCTTTAGGACAAGATTTGCTGATGTCTTAAAAATTAGTACAAATTTTGATTCCTTTAGGATTTTTATTAATAGGTACCACATTACAGATCCTACTTCTAATATTTTTTCCAACTCTTTTTTTTACCAATATAGCAATGCAAGGATGCATCTTACGTAGCTTTTGATTTACCAATTTGGCATCAATATTATCTACAAGGTGGTGCAGAACCAAGGTAGGGTCTAAACTTGGCATGTCAGAATAGGCCCATGCAAAGATATCTACAAATTCTCTTAGCAAAGATGTAAAAACTTCATGTTCCTCCTCAGTGAGGAATGCACTTAATTTTTTACATTTTAGGTTTGATAGAGTCCCAATATTTACCTCTATTGTATCTTCAACTAGAAGGGTCGAACCATCTTTTAGGATAGTAGGCAATGACTTAAATTATTGGATTATGTTAGAGTCCTCTATTATGAATTTCTCTTCAACTTCTCCCAAACATGATGAATCTGAGTCCCCTAATGGGAGATCTAACCATGTGACAAAAATAGTCAAAAATTCTTGTAAAATTTGATCAAATACTTGTTATTTCTCAAAGATAAACTCAGATCCATAGACAAGTTCATCATTGATGGTCTCCTAGTTTAAATTTGAAAAATAATAAACACCCCCATCTAATAGTGCCTAAAAAAGGTTTTCACCACTAGAATGGCCTTTAACTTTACTTTTTCCCTCATCAAAAAGTGCCTCAAAAAGGTTTTCACTTTGGGACCTTAATATTTTACTTATTTGTTTTTGGTTAAGGGTGTTCACTCACTCTCCAAAATAGGCTACATGATCTAATGTAATTGATAATCTTGACTTATGATCTCCCAATGGAACACTATCTTTAAGGCCTAAGAAGTCATATAATGACTCATCATTTTGGAACTCATCAATTGGTAGACTAGATCCTTATTGGTCCCAATCTATTAGTTAAGGATAATCTAATGGAAATGGGTGGTGATGAATGGCCAGGGTAAGGGTACAAATGGCATTGTTATCAAACAAGTTGGTTTTAGCTAGGCCATCAAAGGTGAGACTATGATCGAACTCTACTTCATTGTCAGTAGCATCATCACTAGTCACTGGTGATGGTGTTTGAATAAGATATGTGGGGTCACCCCCAAGTGGTTTAATTCTAAGTCCATAAGGTCTTTCATACTTAGTCATGGAAATTGGCTCAATGGTTCCTTGATGATTTGGTCTGAGGCCTCTTCCTTCATAATTGGGATGGTCCATGATCCTATTGGAAATATGATACTTTATACTTTTATAACAATCATCTTAGTTGTCATTATATAACCATGACTCTTCCCCTTCAAGAGGGTTAGGTTTTAGGCTAGATGCTAATACAAATGTGACAAGTCCCTTATCTTTATTCTTTTATTGCCAATACATATGTGGAGTGACTTTAGGTCACCCAATTTTTTTTAGATTTTTAAGAATATCATGGGTCACATACTCTCTTGATCCATTATCTAAAATGGTGAAATGATTAGAAGCTTTAAGAGGTGGCATGTGGGAAAGGGAATCCAAGGTAATAGGATATATGAAATTATATAGTGAAGGATCAATAAGTATGGCCTTTATTTTATTCTACTTGGAACTTGGATTCATTTCATACTAATAATTGTAGCTTTGAAATTTAGCCTCAAGATGTTTATAGTGTTCATATGGGTGTAAATCTCATGTAATATTCACTTCCATCCCTGAGTGGGATAACTTTATACATTGGTGTAGCATTTATGGGACTTCATGAATCTCATATAAATAAGGTCTACCTAGAAGCATATTATATGATAAATCAAGATCAAGCACATGGCAAAGTGTATCATGGGTCAAAGGCCCAATGATAATTAGAAAACTAATGGTGCCTTATGATTCTCTTTCCTGATTATCATAGGCTTTGATGGTTATTATTTTTGGTTAAAGATCTACCATTGTGTACCCAAGAAGATTGATGAGCTTTAGAGACACTATGTTGAGGCTTGATCCATTTTCTATAAAGACATGTTTCACTTTATGTCACTTTATATAAACTTGTATGTATAATGGGTTATTATGGAATGGTCCAAGGGAAGACATATCACTTTAGTTGAATGTGACTTATTGGGATGGAGCTAGGTGTCCAAACAAAGCTTAAAATTTATCAAGAGATATGTCACTAGCAATAGTGGATTAGGTCAAAAACTCATTCAAGATGTTCTTGTGGATTATTGATGTTTATAGAAAATATAAAATAGAAATTTGTGCTAATGTCTTCTACAATTGTTCCACAATATCAAAATTATTATCTTGGTCAGTAGTGAATGGTTTATTTTGAGGCTAAATGGTTGGTTGGATGATAGGCAAAATGGTAGATGGTTATGGGCCTAAGATAGTGATCTTTGACCTCCACATTGTGATTTCACAACCAAGATTAAATATTGGACCATTATTGCTAGCAAATGTTGGGAATGGTGTGGGACTAGATATGACAAATCATGATTGTCAGTGCACTCATGTGTGGTCACGTGGCAAGGATGAGTTATTGATATAAGTTCCAAAGGGAGAAGTCCTAGTTTTTTGGTTTGCTTGTATGCACTCCCAGGATAAAGAAATATTATCCATGTAATTTGGTTGAATGTTGTTTAGTAATGGTCTAGGTTGATTAGTGCTTGGTCTAGGATTAATGGAGATGGTATTAACTCTACCCCCTGCAATATGACCTACAACCCTATTGTAGTCATGTGCAACTGCATGGTAGGTTTCTTGGTTGTTACCATTATAACCTTAGTTTTGTCCATTTTTTTTATCATTATGGATTCAACTATTGATTTTGTTGATTCTACTAGTTTGGCCTTTGATTTTGATACTATTGATTTTGCTACTACACTAGCCATTGTTATTGTTGTTGCTAATTATTTTACTATTATTGATTGTTATGTCAGGGAAATGGATTTTTTTAATCCCAAGAGTTTGATTAGAAGTGGAAGAACCATTATCTAATGTTATATCCCAATTATCCAACATAGTCTCAATTAAATGATTGATTTAGACACATCTTTGTAGATTATGCCCATTGACCTAATGATAGTCATATAATTTATTTTTATGATACCATTCAAGATAAGGAATGCCTTGTGAATAATGCTTTGTTATAGGCCAAATAATAAAATTAGTGGTAGTAAGGTTGAAAAATATAAACTCAATAGGTTCTTTTAGGTCACTAAAGATATGACATGCTGACATGGTTCTCCTAAGAGGAGGGGTTTGCAATGGTAAAGGCTATTGTATTTATTATGCAGGTCTTGGTTATTGTGCTTGCAGTATTGGTTAGAGAGGTTGTTGGGTAGGAGTAAGCTAAAAAGGTGGTGAAGATGATGTTTTCACCATTTGGACATGATGAGATTTGGTTACTCCATTTCCCACAACATTCCTATTGCAATTGAATTACTTTGGTCTTTCTTAGTTATTGGCTAGTGTTGATTGTGATGCTTGTGCTTAAATGGGATGTTGGTGTTGGTCATTTCCCTAATTAGTACCTTAATTTTGATTAGTTAAATTAAGATTGATGACTCCTTTATTGATGAGTTCCTACTCAATCAACAAACCTTTATCAATGATCTCTTTGAAAGTATGTGCACATTGTAGTTTCAAATGATAAGCTATCTCACTATGCAAATTTTTAGTAAACATAACACCTAATTATTTATTTGGCAAACTATGGGTGAAACAACTTGAAAGTGCTCTCCATCACTATAGATAACTTGTAAAACTCTCACCAACATTTTTCTTTGCTTTCATTAAGTCCACTAATGAAATCTCATGCTCAAGATTATAAGAAAAGTGCTACACAAACTTATCATAAAGATTATCAAAATCCATCACCAAAATTTTTAGGAAACTTTAAAAACCACTCCAAGGCATGTCCAACCAAGCTCTTTGGAAACAATAGCAAAAAGTATATGTCACTATATGACATTGGTTGACATGTGATAAAGAATTCAATCAAATGAGCCTTAGGGTCACCTTTCCCTTTGTATTTATCAAATTTTGGTGGTTCATATCCTAGAAGAAATGGTATATATATATACTCCATGTTGAATGGATAGGATCACACATAATCCAATTTGAACTTTTTAGTCTATTTCCTAGCCTAAATGGTAGCAATTTCATCCTTCATCTATTGCAATTATTGGGATAGGAAATTAGAAGGAACATTGGTTTGAGGGAGAATATTTGTTTGGGTAGATGGTTGGGAGGTCACAAGTGGGACACTTTGACCAAGGTATGATGAAAATACCTATTGGGGTATATTAGTTTGACTGGAGAATGGACCAAGAATACACATACATGAACTAGGATGTACTTGAAATTACATATTTAGTTGCATGATATTCTAGTTTGGGTTGGTGATAAAGGTTTAACTTGGAGGATTTTGTGGTTAGGATGGAGGGATATAACTATATTATACCTACTATGGTTGAAAAGGGATATGTTTTTGACTAATCAAACCTTGATGTTGAGTGGGAACTAGTGGACCAAGACCCTGTCTCTAAATTTGTGGCACATTATAAACCAATAGTTGTCTAGTAGGTACTTGAGAAACATGGGAACCTCCTTGTTGCATGAATCCCTATAGGGAAGTAAAAACAAGTTGTATATTCAACATCTATCACTAACCAATATTTACATGTTGTTGACTAGTCATTACTTGGTTTTGGATTGGTATATTAGTCTACGACTAAAGAGGTATGTTTGTAATTACCTAGTGAGGTGAAACATTAGTTACCCCTAATTAAGGTGGAAATGCATTTGTTATATGTTACATTGATATAGTATATTGTGCCTACTATTATGGAATATTAATCATTACTTTTTGAGGAGGAGTAGGATTCGTTACATTTTATTGTTGAGTTGTGACATTGGTCAAATTTTTGACTACCTAATCTTGTAGGTTATACACTTGAGGAAGAATACGATTGAGGTTGGGATATAGAAACTTCTACTCCCTGGTATAATGACCCACTCATGGAATTAACTAGGAGCATATGTTGTTAGCTAGTTTTTTATGTGTTAGTACCACTTTGATTGGGATTGGATGCTACTTGAACATTGTCCACTACATTTGGCTCACTATTTTGTGTAGAGTTCAAAGACCTTCAATAATGGGCATATTCATCAAGTTATCTACCAAAGTAGGTTGCATGAATAGGTCAAAACTTGGATTCTCTTATCTAGTTAACTCTATTAACACTCCTATTGAAGGAACTAAGTCAATAAGATGTTTTCTCATCATGTTCATCTGATTGAAATTACATGTTGATTCAAGTAGGTTTGATATGTTGTCTACATTTTGTTAAAGTGATCTTCCATGATGTTTTTGCCTTAATTAGATTAGGGTCTTGATACATTATTTGTATTAGAGCCATATGATTTCTAAAAGAAGCATGTTGATCATAAATGCTATTGTGTGGCACTCTTACTATGCTCAATAAATTCTCATGGGGGATGTCTACTAAAAACTTGGCCCCTACCTCTATGGATCTAACCAAAATCTCATCTTTGTTCTCTAAAAATGTCACTCAAATAAAAATGGATCATACGTGGAAGCCATATTAGTAGAATATGACTATTTAAGAACTAGTTCATCCACTATGGGTATTGTAGCTAGGTATTATGTGGTTTGTTCTTGGTCTTGTTCTAAATAAGGTGGTGTGTTAACTAGATAGTTATCCAATGGATCTTAGCTTTGTGCCCCTGATTGAGTATTATAATAGGGATAAGAATCTATCTCATAAGTAATATTATACACATAGGGATCTTGCACCATTTATTCCTGTGCAACTACATTATTAATCCTTGGATTGTACATGAGTCCACTACAAGTGTATGAATACATATTGGGATCCATATTTAATGCTTTGTAATAAAAACTCAAAGAGTTTTACAAACTCAAAAAAGGATAGAATCTAAAATAGATGATGCTCCAACTTGGTCTAGATTCATCAAAAGGATTAAAAGGTTTATGGAAATATTTGTGAGGAAATAAGCCAGCGTGAAGTATATAATGTTTCAATGTTAACACAAAGATAAGCAAGTAAATGGACCAAAAATAAAAATGCCAAAATCTAAGGTTGAAGTGTTTCAAATCAGTCTAATCTAGGAACTTAAAATTTGCTAGGTCTTTTGGCCAAATGCAGTGTCAAAATCTAGGCTCAAACAAGGCATGTGCTAGGACTCTTAGTCAAATGGAATAAAAAGCTAGACTTTGAAATAGATGAAAGTTTTAATTTAATAGATTTTAAACACTTCTAACAAACACTAGGAATTTGATTCTTGGACATGAACTAGATCAACTAGGTATAATGTATGAAACAAAAGGCAATTTTAGAGATAGTTTATTTTCTCATAAACAATGGTATAAAACTTGGTTCTTTTAATAAATAATCTAGACAAAAGTGAATAATATAACTATGATTTAGACAAAGGATCACAAAAGTACACTTAGATTAGTCTGAAAATGTAGGAATAATTTTGAATTCTATGCAATAAGTTCTATGAAATAATATTTGAAATGTTTTGGGTAGCATAACGATGCTACACTACCCAAAAGGTGTGACAAAAAAGTTTGTTTTAAAAACTCTCTAAGGTAAAGATAATTTCCCATAATTTTGACAGCATAACACTACATTTCTTGACTCAAAATTTTATGGTGCCTAGACTCAAAGTGCAAGTGTTTTAGCAAAAAATGACTTAAGTCTATCAAGTGATGATAATGATTATGAGTCTTAAATGACCTTCAATCCAAATTGAAAATTGAACCTCAATTCCCTCAAGTTTAGTGTAAATGGTGAACCCACTTAACACATCAACCTTATGAACTTATAAAGGTATAATTTCAAATTTAGATTATAAGTGAAGGACTTAAACAACTTTGGTAAAGGTCTAGACTTAATTGGGTAGCATAACTATGCCAAAGTGGATGATATGACTCCCAAGCTTTTGATAAAATTTGAACAAGGAAAATTGATGTTTTCATGTGGGCAACATAACACCTCTTTATTCAAAATAAAATGAGGACCATGTGTTTGGTTTGAATTTTTTATTTACACCAAGTTTTGACTTCAAACAAGACTTTAATCTAGATAAGACTAATTAATTAATCACTCTTAGATCCTAAACTGACAAGGTTGCTTCATATTATTGGAATCCATAAATATACATCATTTGAGAGGATTTTAAGTGTTCATCCAAAAGTAAATGTGCATTATATATTAGGGTTTTTACACCCCCTTCTCTCCAATGAATGTACTATGACATGGACCTTGAGGTGTACCTTGCACCAATAGTACTTTCATGACAAGTGGGGATTTGTCTAAGATCTAATAAGTTTTTAAACATTCTAGAGGAATCAATTTCTTGATGACTTTCACACCAAATAATGAAAAATAAAGTCATAAAGTTTGGGTTTGTATCACTTGGCTTGTTGCAAAAAGGTCTAGTCCTTTTTACAACCACTACATCCTATTATTCACTAAATGTAGTGTGGTGTCCAAAGTGCCACTATATCCTATGTGCAACTCTAATTTGGAGATAAATAAATTTAATGTTAGGTGATGAAACCCCAGGTCAAAGCTTCCTTAAAGAACTCACATGAGGTAATGAAGTCCCCCTCATAAGCCAGTTTGCATAAAAATAAATAAAGAATGAAAGTAGAAAGAATTTAGGGTCTTTTTCAAGGTCACCCAAACTTTGACAAGTTTTTAGGGAGTGCTTTAGATGTCTTTCTTTCTAATCCTTAGACTAGGCTACTTGCAATAGAAATGATGCTTTTGATTCCAAGGGTTCCCTAAAGGGGACAAATAGAAGAGCATACATGCAACATCCCTCTTTTTTCCAAACAAAGATTTAACTTCAACAACTAGGTAAATACAAAAACTTAGAAAAGTGAGTTCGTTTTTAAGCCCAAATGGAAAATGAGGTGGTGTTCATTTGACCCCTTGGTCTTAGTTGTAACTTTGAAAAATAATGCTAAAAACTCACTTAAGCACCTAAATATTACTTTAAGCACCTAAAATAATGTTTCTAATTCATTTTAAGCATGCAAAATGTGATGCAAAAATGTTTTTAGGAAATGTCAAGCTTAGTATTACAACAAAAATGTTAGCATGTCCTTTAGCTTTGAAGCTCTTTTAGGTTTGGAACAATGAACTTTAGAAAAAAAGCTCTCAAGTCTATGTTTTAAGAAAAACACAGTGATCGACATCATTTTTATAACCGATGATGGTTACATTTGCTAATCGATGATGGTTATGTAACTGACATTGGCTATACCAATGTGATCGATGATAGCTATCCAATCAATGTTGGTTTTACTAACTAATGTTGGTTACTGTGTAAACCTATGGCAAATAAAAATGGCAAAACAAAGCTAGAAAATTAATTTGCAAGAGTTTTAATAATACAAATGAATATTTTAAAGCTACAAAATGATCTTCTTCATGTGTGGTATGCATCTAGTCCCATCAGGCATGTCGTATGTGAATCTAGGAATTTGACTGAAGAGAGGATGGTTAGTATGGTGTTATTTTCAAAATTAAAAAAAAATGAAAGAAACACACTAACTATCATAACATCTCTAGGCCTAGACACTAGGGAGATCTTAGTTAGCAACCATGAATAAAACACACAACTAGAATTCAAAAGAAATCCTCTTTTACCTTCTTTGGATGCTCCAAAATGCTTGTTGTAGTGGCTTGTTCAGCTTGTGCTCATGAAGTCCTTGGCTACCTCCATCTTTCCTTGGAACTTTTGGCTTGTGGCTTGGCTTGGAACCAATTTGGTATGGTAACACTAATTGAAGTGGCTTCTTGAAGATATTTATGCATTATAACTTTACACCAAAATAACTTAGAAATGATGTTGATGGCCTCTCTATTTATAGATTTTTGGATTTAATCAGAATCAACCTAAGTCAAGATTGAGATGTGTGGCTAAGGATTAATCCAATTTTTGGAATTAATTTTATAATTATCCTCATCATGACATTGGAACAAGGGGCAATTAAGGGGCATGGAGGGCATGAATCCTGATATTTATGGCATTTATGGACTAAGGATGTCTTCCTAAGAAATTAGGTCACCTAATCATGTAGATATTCAATATCCATTTCCAAAAATAATTTTTCAACAAGTTACCATGGAATTATTGGTTAGGACTTGATTTTGGTTAATTAGTTCTCAAGCATGTTTAAGAACTTTATGCACAAATTACTCAAATTGATTAGAATGCCTTGTTATTGGTCCTAAATTTGACTGGATTAGAATTGGAAGGAGATTTTAGATATATTGGAACTATATTCCCATTTAGGATATTATCAATAGAAAATAATGAAGGCACATGTCTTGTGCAAGAAATTTGATAGGAAAGAGCAATCTAGAGAACCCAAGTGCAAAATTGGCATTTTGACTCAAAATGATCTCATCAAAGTTAATTGGCCCATAAATTGTATTTCCCCATTTATGGATACTCTAGCCAAAATCGGCACTTGAATATGTCATTTTCACATCATTTAGCATGCTTTAGTGTTTTTAGGCCAAATTGTGCACTTTAGATGGATAGTCGTCAAAACCCTGATTAGAGGTCATTGGCAGCCAAATTTAGGTGTCTAAATATTACTTATTATGTGTGAAAAACCAATAGTGACCAAAATTATGAATGTTAAGATGATTCAAGATGACATTTTTTAATAATTATAATCAAATAATCTTAATAACTAATATATTTAATAGTTTCAAATATAAAAAATTATAGATAATCCTCAGACCAACCAAAAGGACTAACTTATAACCTAACAAGGATCCATTGAGGTCTAAATTCTCTTTCAACTTGAAATATGGTGAGATTAAGGACTAGGTAATTTAAACAGAGTAATTATAGCATTGATTGGTAATTAAATATATATGTTTAATGTGTGAGATTAAATTAGATATGGTGAGATTTGCTTGATTTGATTTACATGTTAATAGAAATTAATACTTTTAGATAATTAATATATTTTATGCTCCCATTGGATGTCAAAATCATATTTGAGTAGCCTCATTGGTGGGAAAATATCCAATAGTCACATCATAAAAAATAAATCCTTGTTTAAGTACTCTCTGAGCATGTGAAATTAATGTGAGATTAATATGGTGTTATTTGAGCAATTAATCTTGTGATTAGGTCAATGCTAAGATCATGTTAAATTAATGTGATGGAGATTAAAATGGTGACATTAGAATGATTCATATTGTGCCAAGGTGTCAATGATGGTATGTTTTAGAAATTAATAAAAGGTTAATTCTTGATTAGAATGTCATCATTTGGGAGTGACCTATTTTTTACATACAAATAGATTGTAGACTACTTAAAAAGTTTCAACATTAGTTTTATTATCTAATTTTAAATACCAAAACATCAAATAAAATGACAATCAAGTTTGAACTAAAATTGTCTTATTCAGGGATCCATATCAAAATACATGTGAAGATCACCCTACCATAATGGTAGGGTTCTTTTGGATGTAATGAACTTTCACTCCATAGGATTAATGGTGAGTTTAATCTTTCAATGGATTTTATTTTATATTCAGTTATTACACTTTCAATAAGTATATGTTTTCATGTATGAAAGAGTCTTAATTTTAAGGAAATTATGATAACAGTCATGACATCATTGTGGAGCTAGAGATTCTACTATTGTAAAATTTGATGCTAAAAATTTTGATGATGACAATTGGATTTTGAAGCCTAGAATGGAAAATTTGAAGCCTAGCATAGACAATTTGAATCCCAACATGGAAAATTTGAAGCATGAAAAATGGAAATTCTACTATTGTGAGTCTTATGAATAGCTGTTGTTACACAAGTTTTCTATTGTGAGTCTTTTGAATAGTTGTAGTTGTATAAGTTTATGCATTGTAAACAAGCTATAATAGTATTTTATGTGAATTTAATATATGAAAATTCTATATTTTATTGCTATAACTGTCATGTCCCCTTTTTCGTGGACATTGACAGGCTTGATGATTAGCCTATTATGTGACCTTCGTAGGCTGATTGGATGGATAGAGGGTCATGATGGAGATTGGCTTGGCTTTGATTTACAGAATTCCTATAGTTGGCTCTCATTCAGGTTATTTCAGACACATTAGGCCTGAGCTCCTATTATTTAGGGATATTTGACATATAATGGAGCACCCTTGTTTTGATATGGTCATGTGCAGAATCACTCCCTGGTTCACCAGCTTCAGACGGTTCGAGGATCCGACATGTATTGAGGGAGATATTAATATTTGATTGATTTAATCAAATATTAATTATTTGGTCTCATTAATAATTAATTATTAATTATTAATTATTTTCTCTAATTTTAAATTAGAAACCCTAATGCTAATTTAAGAAAACCCTAATTAGGGCAAGCATATCTTTTCTGTAATATCCCTTCGAATATCAAAACAAAGCTCCAAATTGCTTATCTAAATTTCTACAAAATATCTTCAAATAGATGAATAAATCACAGTATAATTTCTTATTTATTTGCTCATAAGCTTACAATTAGAGATCCTCTGTCAGGTATACAAATAATATCGAAAGTGCGGCCTTATAGCCTGAATATTCCACGAACTGGGTTGAATCTGGCACGTCTCGGCCTGCTGTGTAAAAAACGCAGTTGCCGACGTCAGTTATACTGCCGTCGTCGGTCGACCTGTAGTGGTCCCCTTGCCGACGTCGGTGATGAGTCGACCGATGTCGGTCTCTATAAGTCTCTGTTCGCCGATGTCGGTACCTGAACTTCCTGTAGATGCGTATGGATTTTCACGGATCTGTACGGAATTCGTACGGCCGCTGATATAACACACCCTGTATGCCTGATCCTGATCTGTAGAATTATGGGCTGACACAAAAGATCTATATCTGGATAATTCTTGAATCAAAAACCCAAAATAAAGAAAATACCTGTAAACCCTTGTGATAGCTTCTGAGTGAAGTTATCTCTCAAATACCTGTAATACTATGATAACTTCTGGGTGAAGTTATCTCTCAATTCGGCAATAGATCGGCTGATCTTTCACAACCTCTGAATTGCACACAATGAAGAGTTGACGTTCTTCACTGCAATTGGAATCCTGGAACCCTTGGCTCAGTCTTCACAGAAGAATTTATTAACAAGAATCAATATCAATAATAAGCATATTTTTAAACTCTCTCCCATGAGAAACTCTTATACCCTTCCAAAGGTGTGCTTGCTAAAATTAGATTTCCTCAAATTAGAACTTGGGGTTCTAAAATTAGAATTCCTCAAATTAGAACTTGGGCTTCTAAAATTAGAATTCCTCAAATTAGAACTTGGGTCTTAAAATTAGACCAATTAATTAATAATTAATAATTAATTAATATCTAATTTAAAATTAGACCAAATAATTAATTAATATCTAATTTAAAATTAGACCAAATAATTAATATTTGATTAAATCAATCAAATATTAATATCTCCCTCAATACATGTCGGATCCTCGAACCGTCTGAAGCTGGTGAACCAGGGAGTGATTCTGCACATGACCATATCAAAACAAGGGTGCTCCGTTGTATGTCAAATATCCCTAAATAATAGGAGCTCAGGCCTAATGTGTCTGAAATAACCTGAATGAGAGCCAACTATAGGAATTCTGTAAATCAAAGCCAAGCCAATCTCCATCATGACCCTCTATCCATCCAATCAGCCTACGAAGGTTGCATAATAGGCTAATCATCAAGCCTGTCAATGTCCACGAAAAAGGGGACATGACAATCCGCCCCTCCAAAAATTGCTTGTCCCCAAGCAATCTCGGAACAATGAACCACTCAATCCACCTGGATCCCAAATGTAGTTATGTTCTGCACTGCTGTGAATCAATGCAAGTACCTACAACATCAACAGAAGTAAAACAAAGAGGAACCCATAATCAAATTGGCGAATGCAACTCAACCAAACTCTAAGAGCACAACTGCCATAGTCAAGAACACATGAGAACCAAACTCTCGAAGCATCATAACCCAAGTAGAATGGACAACTCAAACTACCAATTTCATCTGCAAGAGATGGTGCCAATCCATCCCATAATTGATCCCTCTGTAAAGGTGGCACAATGAATAGTACCACACTATCATATGCGTGAGGAGAATCAATCTGGAGACTCGACTCCACTGGTATCTCCAACTCATCAGAATCAGGTACTCCCAAAACCTGAACATGGGTGTCAGCATCAATAACATGCTCCTCAGCAACCCCTGCAGGAATGTACTCACCACCAACCATCTCAATATATAAATGGACTGGGCCTGGTACCGGTGAAGATCGTAAATGCTCCAACTCTGCAGTCACCTTAGCCAAATGAAACTGTGACTCCTCGAAAGCCAACTGCGTACTCTCAAGAATCTCAGAAGTCACCTCGAGCTGCTGAGTAAGCTCACTCACCTTATCTTCCTTGGCCAATAATGCATCATACGCTGTGCCGCCCCACTCTATAAGATAATCTCTATCGGTGACCAACTGCATATAGTCCTGTCTCAAAATCTGGATAGCCTCCCATAAAGAGTGGATCTCTGTCAAGGACAAATAACTGCCTCCCTGCTCGATGCTAGTAGGAGAACCCCATCCATAAATTTCTAACAACTGACGAGCATCATCGAAATGTTTGCAAGCGGTAGCAATGTCTCGCTCACTAACTCGTAGCTGACTAGACACATGATGGCGCTGGCTAGATTGTCTCCTACAATCCTCCACTGATGCATGGCCCAAAAGAGTAGACTCAGAATCACTGACCTCTGTAATACTACCATCCATACTCTGTGAATCAACTCCATAGCTCATATCAACATACAGAGTATCAACAACTGTAGCATCATTGTCTAACTCTTCCATACCGAAAGAAACTACCGGTGAAACTAAGTCCTCAAAACTGTCCACTGCATTCTCCTGGGTGTCATCTACAATAATCGGATCCTGGGACTCTACTACCATCTCTGACATATTTGAGAGATCATCAACACTTAGTGTACTAACATCTGAGTACACCTCTACACTCTGAGTGCAAACATCAGACTCATACTCATCTAACTCTAAAGAAATTGCTGCTGAAACTATCTCATCATCACAATCTCCCGCTCCCACGTCCTCTGCAACTAACTGAGAGTCTAAATCCCCATGACTAAGCTCATCCACATGTCTAACAACTGGTGTAGCGCTACCCTCAACCCCTGTAGAGACCTCTTGTTTCTCCTTCGTTCTGTTTTGTGATGTGGACCTTTTACGACTGGATGCCATATACCGTAGTAATTTGTCTTCAAATGTAGGATCTGTCCTCCTCTGGGTTTCAACCAACTGATTCAAACTTTGTTTCAGCTTTTTCATATCCTTGTCCCACTATTTCTGAGTACTTGAAGTCGTCATGATACTTCGCTGATTCAACTTACCCAAACTACCCAACAGGATGGCAAGACATTGGCTCTGATACCACTGTAATGTCCCTTACTTAGGGGCTCTCTTATCTGCACAATAACTCTGATACCAAAGACCAAAGCTCTGATACCACTGTAATATCCCTTCGAATATCAAAACAAAGCTCCAAATTGCTTATCTGAATCTATTCTGCAAGTTTGGATCTGTGATCAGAATTTTGTGTCTTTCGATATTTCCTATTTGAAGGGACATTACAGTGGTATCAGAGCTTTGGTCTTTGGTATCAGAGTTATTGTGCAGATAAGAGAGCCCCTAAGTAAGGGACATTACAATAACTCTACCCATCCCTATTCAATCTCTTTTTGCATGTTTATTTAGAGAATTTCTAGGACTATTATTTGGTCTGGACTATCCCCATAGTCTCAATATTTTGTTTTACTTAGTCTTGTTGGTTGCTACCCACCTGAGCCTGCACATTCTATTTTTTCTTCCATAGAGGGAAATTAGACTTGGGAATTAGTTGACATTCCAAAAGAAAAATAGGTTAAAGGAGTTAAGTGGGTACATAAGACAAAAATGGGTAGACTCCTCTAACTGTAATTCAATATGGGTTGACTCCTTGTTTGGTTTAAATTCTATGGAAAATAGTCACATAATAATTATTTTTAACATTTTTTGATCATCTTAATCATCTGGTGAAAACTAATCAATTGCGTAGATTTAAATAATAAACCATACAGTTCAAATGTCATTCCTTATAAATAAATGAGCATGAATAGTTACTCAAAATTCATCTCAATTGTGCATAAAGTGTTGGGCCATTACTTTCCAAAAAAAATGTTAGTCCCATTCATGATAATTGAAAACATAAGATAATATAATATATAGTCTCCCATATCTTTATACTATGGCCTTTACCAAAATAATTGACTATACCCACATCTATAATTAGGATTTGAATTTCTGGAGCTAGGTAAATGAAATAGTTCAATTGAGTAGCTAGCTTACTATTAATGAATTTGTGTGTACTCCTAGAGTAAATAAATATAGTCTACTTCTATTTCTTGAGGAAACTGACCACATTAATATTTGAAGGAGTATTAATACCTAAAAGTGCATGATAGGAAATAGTCGATTAAGAATATTTAGATTCATACTTAGGTCTTTTTAGACTGTTGATGTGTGTCTATGTTAATAATGTAATGTGAATAATAGAATAACATTTCTTAGATTATAGGGACAACATAAATATGGTAGTGACACCTTAGGTCTTCACTTAGTTTTTATAGAGAGATTATGTGGTTACAACTTACCACCTTCTATTCTAGAAGCAAAACCTATTTTAGGGACAATATGAATATGGTAGTGACATAATCTACCTGAATTTGTTATGATGTAAATTGCTTTGTATTTATTAATATATGCCCAAACTCTTAAACAGACAAATGGATATACACAACAACCATTAATATAAAGTTATTCATGTTTAAAGATTTCAAAATGATGGAGTAACTCCCTTGCAACAATAAAGACCAACATATCTCTATTTATTTCTATTAGCAACCCAGATAACACCTAGTTGAGATTAGACTATTCAGATCTGATTCATACCTAGACTAACATTAGAATGATCTAAGGCTATGGGATGCCTGTAGCTATTGATTTTGGCATTAAATTGCATTAGAATTCAAATTTAACATTGATTTGCCTTTGATTTTCCAATAATTTTAGCTTTAAAGCTAAAGTTTACTACCTTTTAACACATGGCACCTTCTGATTATTCTCAAGGGCTCTAAAAATGTACCTTAGTGTGATGACTTTTTTATACTATGCCACATATAATATTTCTATACATTTTGATCTCTTAGGTGGGGCCCTCTAATTTTGGTTGGTTTTAGGAGTACCATGCATCATTCTCGTAGGCAATTAGAGCTGGCATCAGGGTTCTTGAAAAATAAAAAGGTGCCATAGTTATATCAAATCCCTTGTAAGGACCATTGCAATCAATGTGTAAGGTATTCCAAGGCCCCTCTAGGTATCTCCTAGGAGATACCTTGAAATAAAATTTCAATTGTGTGCATGTTCAAAGTATCTCCTAGGAAAGAAAATTCCAATAGTGTGCATCAGTATTCTTACCAAATAAAATGTTATCATGGTTATATATAATCCTTTGCAAGGACCTTTACAATCAACATGGAAGGTATTCCAAGGCCCTTATATGTATCTCTTATGAGATACCTTGAAATAAAATTCCAATCATGTGTATGTTTAAGGTATCTCCTATGAGATATCTTAAAAGAAAATTCCAATAGTGTGCATGAGTGTTCTTACCAAATAAAAAGTTGTCATGGTTATATCAAATCCATTACAAGTACCTTTGAAATCAACATGTAAGGTATTCTAAGGCCCTTCAACTTATCTCCTAGGATATACCTTGAAATAAAATTTCAATCTTGTGCATGTTTAATGTATCTCCTAAGAGATATCTTGAAAGAAAATTCCAATAGTGTGCATGAGTGTTCTTACCAAATAAAAATTTGTCATGGTTATATCTAATTCCTTTCAAATACATCTGAAATCAACATGGAATTTAATCCAAGGACCTTATAATTATCTCCTAGGAGATACCTTGAAATAAAATTCCAATCATGTGCATGTTCAAGGTATCTCCTAGGAGATATCTCAAAAGAAAATTTCAATAGTGCGCATGAGTGTTATTGCCAAATAAAAAGTTATCATGGTTATATATAATCACTTAAAAATACATTTTAAATAAACATGAAAGGTATTCTAATTCCCTTTGAGGTGTCTCCTAGGAGATACCTTGAAATAAAACTCTAATCATGTGCATGTTCAAGGTATCTCCTAACAAATATCTTGAAAGAAAATTCCGACAGTGTGCATCAGTGTTTTTACCAAATAAAATGTTGGCATGGTTATATCTAATTCCTTGCATGGAACTTTTTAATAAACATGTAAGGTATTCTAATACCATTTGATGTAACTCTGAGGAGATACCTTGAACAAAAATTCCAATTGTGTGCAAGTTCAAATTATCTCCTAGGAGATATCCTAGGAAAGAAAATTGTAATAGTGTGCATCGGCGTTCTTACCAAATAAATACCAATTATGGTTATATATAATCTCTTACAAGGAACTTTGAAATCAATATGGAAGGTATTCCAAAGCCCTTATAGGTATCTCTTAGGAGATACCTTGAAATAAAATTTCAATTGTGGCATGTTCAAGATATCTCCTAGGAGATATCTTGAAAGAAAATTCCAATAGTGTGCATCAGTGTGTTTACCAAATAAAAAGTTATCATGGTTATATCTAATCCATTAGAAGGACCTTTTGAATCAACATGAAAGTTTTTCCAATTCCCTTTGAGGTATCTCCTATGAGATACCTTGAAATATAATTCCAATCATGTGCAAGTTCAAGGTATCTCCTAGGAGGTATCTCGAAAGAAAATTCCAATAGTTTGCATGACTATTCTTGCCAAATAAAAAGTTTTTGTGGTTATATCTAATCCCTTAGAAGGACATTTTCAATCAACATGGAAGTTATTCCATGTCTCTTCAAGGTATCTCTTAGGAGATACCTTGAAATAAAATTCTAATCATGTGCATGTTCAAGGTATCTCCTAGGAGATATCTCAAAAGAAAATTACAATAGTGTGCATGAGTGTTCTTTCCAAATAAAATGTTTTCATGGTTATATATAATCCCTTTTAAGTACCTTTTAAATCAACATGGAAGGTATTCCAAGGCCTTTTGAGGTATATCGTAGGAGATACTTTGAAAGAAATTTCTAATCGTGTGCATGTTCAAGGTATCTCCTAGGAGATATCTTAAAATAAAATTCCAATAGTGTGCATCAGTGTTCTTACCAAATAAAAATTTATCATGGTTATATCTAATCCCTTAGAAGGACCTTTTGAATTAACATGAAAGTTTTTCCAATTCCCTTTGAGGTATCTCCTATGAGATACCTTGAAATATAATTCCAATCATGTGCAAGTTTAAGGTATCTCCTAAGAGATACCTAACCACAATTACAATTGATTCTACAAAATATGCTCATTCAGACCTTTTGATTAATGCAGTTCACTTAAAGTGGTTACATAGTTTCATTATTCCCTCCTTGATCTTCCCTAATTTTTAAAATGGTGGGATTAATTTTTTCTAAGCTGGGTTCTACCATCAATGTAGTTAAAACAATCAGATTAACCTGTTAGAGCTTTGTCCTGGTACTAACTAATCTTCACTGGTTCACCATGGCATGAAATAGTGGAGAGAAGGGTTCCTTTCATGCAATTGGTCCTAGAGATGAAACCATTTAAGTCTACATGTTCAGACTTGACTCCATGCTTTTTATTTACCTTGCCCTATTAAAATTGCTTTATCAACCTTTTTCTAAGTCACATGGGCTTGCCTTCATTTAGTTGGTCATCAAAAACTAGCTCAAATCATTGATCTCTTGACTCATCTCTCTCCATTGATCTACCTGATGAGAATGAATGCCACCAATAGATCCTCTACAAAGATTCACATGCTTATGCCACTTGTTAATCACACTATTGCACTCAAGGTTCACTAACTATTTTTTTTGATCATGTGCCATTGATATTAAATCTACAACTAAATGCAGACCATTTGATTTACCTAGACCTAATATTTGAAAACAAATGGATACTTCACAAGCTCAAATTTGACATCTGCACAACCATATTTGATGTTTTCATGAACATATTTGACATCCACATAACAATCAATTGGATATTCAAACTTCAACAATCATTTGTCATGGATTGAATTTGATGCTCGTACACCCATCAGTTGATGTGCGTAATGTCAATATGTGGATCAGAAATTCCCTAGACTATTTATTTTAGACCTTTTTCTAGACATTTGTTGTGGGCTTTGTGTCTTGACCACTTTCTCTGAAGGAATTTATTTATGCTCTTTTGCATCAAACAAAATGTCTATGGAAATTTTCATGAGATAGTTGCCTAAAAGAATTAAGTTTGTTCTTTGCCTTAGAGAATTTATTGTGGACAAAATGTTTGAAATATTTCATGTATTCAGTCCTTTTTATTTTAAAAAACATTTTTGACCCTTTGGGACTTTTTTTTGGACCACTTTCCCAAATAAATGACCATTTAGTAAAATCATATTAGGCCCTTTGTTGAAGAAATGACCCTTTGGGAAAATTGTATAGGACACTTTTATTGAAAAATACCCTTAGGGATTTTTATTTGGTCCACTTTATCAAAGAATGATCCTTCAAGAAAACTGAAATGACCTTTAGCCTTTACTACAGAAAAAATGTCTGCAAGTATTTGTGTCTTTAGGCCTTTTGTTTCAAACAAATTATTTGAAATAATTCCCAATTCTAAGCCAAAAAATGAAAACAAATTTTTGGAAACAATTATAACACTTATCCAAATAAAGTGGAATAATTTCTCTAAGGGAATGCTTTTGAGTTAGAATATGAAGATGACAACGCATTGGATATCCCAAATATGAGATTGATTTGAAACATTTTAACTAACTTGCTCCCTCTCAGCAAATATCATTGCACATGATTAATTAAGATATCTATACCTCCTCTTATATCTACTTGAGTAATTAGATAATCATTATTTATTATAATTTAGATATTTTGTAATGTTTAATTTGAAGTGGATGTATTTTTATGCATACATCTTCAATATGTATGTTGGTTTTTAATATTAAGAATATATGTCCATGGTCAAGGTCATGTTCATGATTAAACCTATTTTTTTTGTCTTTAATTTGTTTGATCATAAAAATCAAGGAAAACAACATAATTTATAAATTACTATTGTTTTCGTTAATGCAAATATCCCTACTACCATTGTGACAATATTTCTATATTATTATTACAATGCTTTAGTAAAACTTTATTATAGAAAATAATAAAATTATAGATGATTATATAGACACTATATTTGATTGGTATTCACAACTCAAACTCTACACCAAAAAACAAAAACCTAACTTCAAATACAACACCAAAAAATAGAGAGTTATATCTAAATACAATATTAAAATTTTAAAATAAAATACTTATAAATATAAAATAAAAGAGGACACTGTGCATGTGGGTGAAACCTTCTAGTGGTAGCATGAATTCCCTATCCACACTATCTTAGATTCTTCTTAATTATGAATCCAATATCCATAGTATCTTAGATTCCTCTTTTTTTAAATGAAATTTATATTCAAGTTTTTTCTTGGTGTCCACCCACTTTCTCTCCCTAATGTCTTGAATAAGAACATAGAACAATTCTAAACATCCAACTAACTCTACATGTCAATGATTTAAGCCTCTTGATGTTAATGTAAAATATGTTACCATTCGAGAATATTTTTATAATCTACCATATGATATGTTGCATACCTCCCTCTTGTACATAACTAGCTAGTTTCCTTTCATGTTTGTGTGTTTCCTTTCCTTTGTTTTTTCCCATTATCTTGTTTCCCTTTCTATGCCTTTTCCTTTAAATAAGTTCACAAGTGGCTTGTCTAGCCGCCACACATTCTTACCCAAGTCCCCCTAAATCTTCAAAAAAAATTCTTTGAAAGATGGTTATCTACCAACCTCACCTACAATTAATGTCAGATGCTACTTTTTATGAAACTCCCCTAATGATCACTATAAATCTCTTATGAATGTATCTTCATTCATATGCCCTAACCTTATCATTTATGGGGCACCCAGTTTAAAATTTTCCATAATGATCTCGCCTAGTAATGTCATTGTATATGTATCTTTGTCTCATCTAAGTTGATCACTTGAAGAATCGAAATCCTCAAAGAGCATTGAGAATTTGAGAAGAGTAAAAGAGTTGAGCCTAGAAGTAGAAATAAGTGAGAATAAAACTATTAATTCAATACATCCCACAAGATAGGGAGTGGTTCAATAACAAAATTATCAATAATGGAGCCTTCTACATATTCATCAGGAAGATAGAAGCATCCCACATAACAGAGAGCCCACAAGTTAGGTAGCATGGGAGACCTCCCCCTAAATATGCTATGAGAAAATCCTATCTTCTCAAGAAGAAAATACCTAATTTTAAGAAGGTGGCCAAAGTGGATTATAGAGACCAAACATTGGTCACTTATTTTTTAGATGATATCTTTGATCCCAAACTACTCAAGAATCCAAAAAAATTGAGAGAAGGTGCCCATACTTGAATGCTCAAAAGGGTTGGTAGGGAAGAACATCATTCTTTTAGATGCAAGATGTGGGACTACATGCTAGCGTAATACATGGTTCCCTATGTTCATCCATGCCTAGAGATAATTGTCCTCTACACAAAAAGATATGATGTCAGTGCTAGCATAATTACTAGTAACACCCATCTGAGGGTGAAAATTAGTACAAATAGCATCAGAGAGTTGGTATAACTCCCAAGCAACCCCAAGGCTAATTATTGTAGCATAGAAATCCTTCAAAGTGTCTAGTACTCCCAAGTCCAAGATAAGCCACACTTATTCCACTATTTACTCAAGAATGACATGATAGAGATGCCACCTATACCCATCTCTTTAGCAAGCTTCCCCTTGTAATACTTAAAATTCACTCTATCCATGTTAGCCTTCATCTTAGGGATGGAGTAAAATTCCAACATCAATGATTTTTAGATAGAGGCACTCTTCCTCTTAACCACAATGTAGAAGGGATAAGTGTTCAATATGTATTTTATGGAATCCATCACCACTTCCATGAGGGATGAGTTAAATAATTTTTCAATGGTGGGTGCCTTTCAGTACTCTTCCTTCTTCTTGTATATCAACATTCCTATTTATTCTCTTCATACCTCAAATTCAACTCTCACAATGTAGACATTTTCCCTAACATGGTGGCCCCAGTCACCATATGGACCTACATCCTATCTATCACTAGGGATTAATATGAGTTATTAGAGCTCTTTATGGTTCTAGTTCTCATCGACCTTAGCATAAAGGCCCTTACATCTAAAATGATTCACAAATAGTGTTCATGGCTCATCGTGAGTAAGGTCCCCACCAACTAGTTTTGGGGAACCCATTTTACATTCATCTAAGTAGAAATTTTTTAGGGAGAACCCTTCCATCTCCTATGTATTCTAATAAGAAGGATCTAAGCCCTAGAGTTGGTTTGTCAGCTTGATGCAGTGGACTTTGTCTACAAAGCAAGGAAAAATAAGAAGGGCCTTTATGATGTCCCTTTCATAAGAGATGGCATCATGGTGGTAAAGAGGTAGAATGGATGCCTACTTATGGCTAAGTTGTTAGAGATTGGCCTTGATTTAATATATGATAGATGAAACTATGATCCAACTAGATTCATAACATCCTTAAAGACTAACAACACTCCCAAGCATCAGAACTAACCATATCTATAATATAGGAGGTCACCCATAAAGGACATCTTCTAGAATTATGTGTATCTATCATAGATCTCATTAGATTCCCTCAAGCCATGGGAGTCCTTATACAACATGATCCAAGAATATGAATTGTCTAAAAAATTATCAAAGGGGATGAAGAAGAAGTTTACCCAGTTAGATTAGAGCGAAGAAAAAATAGTTGCCTTCATAAAATATAGGTATGAAATTATGAATTCATACTCTAATACTGATATTGAAGATAGAAATGAGACCTTCAAAAATATTTGGGATGAACAAAATCAAGAGGAGGGTTTATCAAAAGAAAAATCCTCCCCAGACATAGTAATAGGAGGAAAAGATGAAGAAGAAGAGGAAAGAAATGCCCCTGGGGAAGAAGCTAGGGCTACACCACAATAAGAAGTCAAAACCTTGGAAGTCTGAAATCCTTCCACATGGCCACCTTCCTTGTATACATACCCCATGACCTTTTACAAGAAACAAACCCCCTATAGGCACTTTATGATTGTTTCACTCTAGTATAAGTTGCTTGAGGCACCAAAATCTAGCCCTCCACTAAAGCCAGTGCAAAAAAAAATATTCACTTGGTGGATCCCCTTATTTTTACCTCTACCTCCCTCATTACATCCACATATTCATCCACCATCTTTCCTCACGTTGTGGCACTCTCTACTACCCAACCAATTACTTCCCTAGCCCCACTCTCCTCTTCATCCACTGAACCCACCACCAAACTCTCACCACTTTCTCCTATGGTTTTGATATCTTCCTATATGCCCTTTTTGACCTCTCTGCCTTCATAATCCACTCATCCTCTATCATGGCACAATCACCATTCACTCCATCCTGTGGCTTCCCACCTTTCTCTTCTTCCACCATCGCTCTCCATTCACTCACTTCCATGGGGATAGGGTCTTCTACTTCATAGCAATAAGTAACTATCCCATTCATGTTTCCATAGGGAATCCCCTTCATAAGGGAGAAAATTTAAGCACTAGAGTAGAACCATAAATATATGGACTCAACAAGGAAGTCCCATGAGGCTTGAATGGATAAGAAAAGGGGAAATTATGTTAGGGCCCCTGTATAGACTTATATGCAATCATTTTATGACCTTGCACAATAATTCCTTATGATTTTTCATCTAGACCCTCAAGTAGTAAATCCCTAAGGACATATGCAATCAAGGGACTACTTCATACAAGTTTTTTGCCTTAATATTAGTTAGGATAGACCCATTTATAGGGTCAAGATGATGGAGGAAATATAAAAGTCTTTAATAATGGACTACATCAAGGAGACTTGACAACTAGAAAAGACCAAGATGGAACTCACCAAGGTGAAGTCTATGGTCGACCACCTCAATGCTAAGGCTAAGGCTAAGGATGTAGAGATCAACAAAGCAAGGTCTAACCTTCAGAGCTATCTTTATTTAGAGCTTCCAGGTAGAATCCAGCTTATGAGTAACTATAAAAACCAAGTTGTAGGAAGAAAAGATTGAACTATCATAGAGCCACCAATAGCTCTTAGATTCCAATCAAGTTTTTTGACAATTATAGTAGTAAGTATAACAATAATCCTTGATCAAGGACTAGGAAATTAAAAAACTAAAGAATTAACTTTCTATCCATACAAAACTCATGGAGATCCTCTCTATGGTCTAACAACTATACAAATCTTACTAGGAGAGGATTAAGGCTATGGCCATAGACCTATAGCTGACCCTCATCTTCAACATGAGCTTGCATAATACGAGCTCATAGGTGAGCACATATATTGATCAAGTCATCACCCTTGTGGTTATTAAGTTCCCAAATTCATAGCTCCTCATCTAAAATTTTTATAATGTTTTGAATGAAACACTACAAGCAGTGGGGGTGGCTGACCGAAGGTAAGTAGGGGACAAAGTCCATGAGTTTCTAAGATAAAACAAAGTATCTAACAAGTACAAGGAATTCCTAAATACCTTAAAGTAGGTGCTCCAAGATAGGTGGGGGCACATTGAATAACTAATCTAACTAGGACTCCCCTCCCCTTTATTAGTAGATGATAACATCCTCCCTAAGGACCAAATAAAAGAGCTATTGGAATAAAATAAAAATGAATAGACCATTTTTTTATCTCTCAATTAGTCACCTAATGTCTTCGATGTGGAAAAGATATTAAAACCACTTGCCCATCTTGAATTTTAAATGCTGGTAGTTATTTAGGGTTTGGGAAATATCTCTTTCAAGGATATTATTGATCTAGATAGCGCCTTTAAGGCTCTCATAAAGAAGACCTAGCCTAAGGAGGAAGAGTGGATGCATTTATAGGTGGCTCTTCAAAAAAATTAGGTTCTCAAACCTTCCTCCTATTTTGAAATTTTTCTTCGATTGGTCTATGTACCAGAGTTTTGGTTCTCTTGTTCATAGGTGGATACCCTTTTGAATCACTAAGAACTATGGATTGAAATCCATGTTTTTTTTTAATTTTAAAGTAGTTCATCTTCTATTTTAGACTTAATCCATGTATCCATCACCTTCTGGCAGTTCTCCTTTTGTCTTCCCCTTTTTTAAGGGCCCTTTTTTAATATTTGCCTAAGTATTGGCCTACGTCTACTTCTACATGGTATCCTCATGCTCATCTGACTTGAGGAATATCTCTTTTCACTCTGATAGAGTGCCCACATGACACATGGCATTCCCATGCTTGTCAAATCCATTTTGTTTGGGTTAGACCTCCAAGCAGTACTATTGTTCGATCAGTAAATAAAGGGGTCCCATTAAGTAGTTCACTTGGTGAACATAGTTTCAAAAAGTATATGGCCATTTGTAATAGAATAGAAGTAATAGTAGTTAGCATTTTTCCATTATTTAACCTTAATAGGTTCTCACAAGTGTGACTAGATGTCTTGTATGTGTTCTCAAGGCCTTGTGTATTCATTTCTCCATCTAATAATGAAGAGTATGTGATATTTTATGTCAATTTTCATGGAAAATTATCTCTATCTATAATCTCTTTTCTTCTATTTCTATATTATCAATCTTTGTTTTCATTATAGATCTTAATTCATACTTTATGCTCCTTTATGGTTTATAGTGTTTAAGGGTTTGATCTATTTTATGAAATTATAGTTTAAGCATTTTAGATCATTTGATGCATCGCCTTAGTTAGTTTTATGTTTAGTTTTATTGACATATTTCTCTCACATTTTCACTCCTAACTTTGAATGAAGAATTAGCTTCTAAAATCCCAGAGGTTACTTTATAGACCCTATACAAGATTATAACTATAGGGGGTTGATCCATTTTGGCCTATGGGAAAAAATTGCCAACATGATTGGTGATTTCCCAAGGGTATTCCAACGCCCTTCTAGGTATCTCCTAGGAGATACATTTAAATAAGATTCCAATCATGTGCATGTTCAAGGTATCTCCTAGAAGATTATTTAAAAATAAAATTCCAATAGTGTGCATCTCTGTTCTTTCCAAATAAAAAGTTGTCATGGTTATATCAAATCCTTTACAAGGACCTTTGCAATCAAAATGGAAGGTATTACAAGGCCATTTGAGGTATCTCCTAGGAGATACCTCAAAATAAAATTCTAATCATGTGCATTAGGGTTCTTATCAAATGAAAAGGTGGCATGGTTATATCAAATCCCTTGAAAGGACCTTTTCTATCAACATGGAAGGTATTCCAAGGCCCTTCGAGGTATCTCCTAAGAGATACCTTGAAATAAAATTCCAATTATGTGCATGTTCAAGGTATCTCATATGAGATATCTCATAAGAAAATTATAATCAAGTGTATGTTTAATGTATCTCTTAAGAGATACCTTGAAATAAAAATTCCAATCATATGTATGTTCAAGGTATATCTTAGGAAATATCTATAAATTAAATTAAATTGTGTGCATGTTAAAGGTATCTATGAGGAGACCCTTTGAAAGTAATACAAGGCCCTTCAAGGTAATCCCCTAGGAGATACTTTGAAAGAAAATTCCAATAATAAGGGATTACACTCAAGGGTTAAAAACCCTAATCCTTCATAGGGTTTAAGAAAATTCACAAGCCTCAGACAAATTTTTCTCCTTTTAGGGAAACTATTGTATACTCTTACTCAGGATATTATGGCTTAGGCTAGTGAAGTATCTGAGGAAGCTATAACACACACATAGAAAACTACATCAAAGAAAGCACTAGTACACACTTAAAAATATGAATTAATTTGAACTTAATCATCCTAATCAATATATTTACCAATCTTTCAATAGTTGTTGCACATCTATAGATCAGTACATCAATTAAGATAATCAAGTATTTATTCATATCTATTGTACAGTAAATGTTATTGAAACATACAACCAAAAAAGTAACAACTAATTGCATATAAATTGGAAATAAAATACTCAAACACTTCATTGACAATCAAAATTTATGTTTCTCCTATATTCCAAAAGTCTAAGACAAAAATCCAAGTTGGATTACAATTGTTTATATAGACTTGGGGAAGGGGTCATCTTATCCTCCAAGTTCATGCAAGGTCATCACATGTGATAATTAGAACATGTAGTTCTAACTATGTTCAAAATTGTATAAAATTAGTCCTATAGTTATCAATTAGATAAGTTGAACTTTTCAAAACTATGTAATGTGTGTATGTGTACATAATATAAAGTCAACTTTTCAATGAAAAGTCTAAACTACAAGAATACTATGACTACATTTGTCATCCAAAAAATTATACATGCATAAAATCTTAGCCTATCAAGGATGAGTCATCTAGATAATTGCATGTACTTTGGTCAGTGTGGTAGTTGAGGTGGAAATTGTACAAGTTGTATATGTTAATGCACTTCCATAAGTCTACTTGTTCTTGGTCTCATTCTCTTGATAAAATTTATATGCCACATCATGCTACTATTGTATGATGTTAATGTTCAGCATCGGTGGTCGATGTATCCTATTAAATTATCTAAGGAGTCTTACATGCTCTTCCATAGTCATATGAAACTTAATCTTAAAAATATTAACCTTCATGACTTTATTTTTATCTACTCTTAACTCAATTATACATATTATAGTACTAAGACTTACAAACTCTGCTTGAAGTCATCCATCACTTCTTAAATGAGTTTATCAAAATTGATCCTATTAATCAATTTGTCTATGGCATCATTCACCTTTGACACCTTTAAATCATACAAAATTTGGAGGATTTGGGCCTCATGTGCCTAATATTTGGGGATTAAATCCCAAACTACTTGTATTCATTCTTGTGTTTCCTCTTGTCTTATGACAACCAAGTTTAAGGTATTGGATGCCTCTAGAGTTATAATTAAAACTAAATAACTATATAAAGAGTTTTTTGTGTATGTAACTAGAATTTATAACTTAGACCTATAATCTCTCAATGAATTATATAATTGGTTGAAATTATTTACATGAGGGTCTATTTTGGCCTTCATGAATTCCATTGCCTCTAAAGAGTTGTAGCATTGGGAAATTTCTTCTTGCACCTCAACTTTTGTACCTATAGGGATATGCATAGTCTTCACTTGTTCCCTTAATTGTTCTACCTCAACCTCAAGTTCCTAAACTTCAAATTTAAGTTCACGTTGAGCCATCTATGTTCCCTCATGGATAACTAATATAGCATTTTTATGGGCTTGGGCTAGGTCTACAATATTTTCAATGTAAGGAGATTATTCAATCTATTTATTTTGCCTCTTAGTGAGGGAGAATATTTCATGTAGTTCCTCTAGAATTATTTATGTGCCCTTGTCATCTTCTAACTTCCTCTTCTTCACTCTTTGTATACTATCAGATGAGGGGTCAAATAAATGGAAACAAAGGTAATTTTGGTGATCTTGAAGCTAGGCATTTGGGTTTCCTTACTTCTCAAATCCATCATCCGTGGAGGAATATCCAATTTAGATAAATCTAAATTTGTAACCATAACCTATTTCTCTACATTTTCCTAAACCTATTATTTCTTCTAAGCCTTGATGATGACATTGGGCAAGGAAGGCCAAATAATCTTGGACCAATCCACTCCTCCAAATTGAGGGAGTGGATGGACTATAATCAATTAAGGTTTGGGCTTCCTTCCCTTGTTATAACTTATCATAATGGTTTCCTCTGTAGAGGTGGTGGATGGTATGAGAAGGGAAATTTGAGTGGATTGGATGTGAAATTATGGAGTGGCTAATATAGTTTATACCTTTTTAGACACCATCTTCTTTAAGGTTGTGATGGTGGAGGTACAAGAAGGGATAGAGGATGTAAGTATGGTGAGTGGGATGGAAGTGGATTGTGGAATGGCCATGGTGGTGGAAGCAACATCTTTTTCCACCTCAAGGGTGATAAGAGGGAACTAAGTGAATGTGGTAGGGGTGAAGGGATCAATGGAGGTGGAAGTAGGCACTTCCACCTAGGGTGTCCTCAACATAGAAGAAATAGAAACATGTCTAAAATTGGGGAAAAAAGATAAAGAAATACTCATGAAAGGTTGATTACCTAAGGAACTTGGTGTTGTAGGCTCTACTTGAAGGCTCCTAGCCTTATATATTTCTAGCTCAACTTCTTCATTAGATTCATCCTCAATGTCCTTAATTATCATATCCTCTCCCTCTATTGGTTTTGAATGTGGAGATGCAATGAGAAATCCTTGTGATGATTCAATTATGGGACTCCCTATTGGAGTCCTTAGCTTCCTCACATAAATATGATGGGTATTCAACTGTGTAGGGAAGCCTTTTTGAGTCGATGCTACTAATTATTATGTTACTATCCCAATAGATGTGGAAATATATGTTTGGGACATAGTAGTAGTCATTTGAATGGTGCTAGCAACTGGCTATTTTTGTGTTCTCTCCTTCTCATCAAAATCTAAACTGATGGGGTCCCCTACCTATGTTCCCTTACTTGTTTTGAGTTCAAATAACTTGGGATATTTCTTCATAGTCTTCAACTTTAATTTCAAAGGGAGGGATTGAGATGAGGGACCCACTTGGTCCTTAGATTTCTCCTTGAACTATCCTCTCCAAAATTTAGAATGTTCCCATCCTTTGTATATAGCCTTCTTGTTGTATAATTCCTTTATTGTCAATGAAGGATAATCCTATATTTTTTTAAATGATCTTCTTTAAGTCTAGCAATACTCACTCTTTCCAACATGTCTAAATCACCCTTTACATTAAGAAACATAAAATCATATGAATAAGGAACATGGATATAGGGGATGTTAAATCCTTGTATGTGCTTCTGAATAAGCCCATGTGGATCCCAATCTATATGTAGAAGCATGGGGAAAGGATAACTCTTTCGCTTGCCACCCACTTCTCCAAAATTCTTCCTCATTGTGTAAACATTATTTCAATTGTTATAAAATGACCAAAGAATAAAACCTTCTTCTACTTGGATAGGTCCTCTTTAACACTCTACCATAGTTGGAAATCAAGTTCTTACTCTACCAACTTGTTTGGGACATATTTTGGGAGACACAAAGAATTAACCTTGTTTCTCCAAATCATTATAACTATGAATTTCATATAGATAAAATAATCCCCTTTACCTTCCAAGATTTTTATGATATTTTATCCAATTTTGGGCATGGGTGAGCCATGAATGGCTTGCCAAACTTGTGGATAGACATATTTGAATATCCTCATTTATTACTAGTGTAAGAATGTATGTGCATAAACTGATAATGATCATAAATTATATTCTTTATGTAGTCCATGACTAGGATCCATAATTCCTTGAGGTCTTTATAATAGGTTTCCATAATAGCATCTAATAAATACAACATCATATATAAATTACCCAAAGGTGTGGGACACCTATCTTTGTGAATTATTTACTCCCTCATATGGAAGATGATTATCTCTCCCATGGCATATGCAGCATTATGGGTAAGCATCATGTAAATCAATGGCACCTAGTCTAAATTGACTAAATGAATACTCGACATATCATAGAGTCAATTTAACAAAGACATGCTAATGAGAATCCCAATTATAAACTTATCTATGGAAATAGGCCCCTTTGTCTTCTTCCCTTTCCATGTAATGGTCTACCCTAGAAGTAACCATGAAGATAATGCCTTCTCAATTGAGATCTCTATATTGAACTGCAATAATATATGCTTATCACAATGTTCATCGAGTATGTTTAAAGATAGGTATATTTGGAAGTCAGCTCCTAAAATGCATGCAACCACTATGTTATTGCTAGAATAATGTAGGAAGGCATCCTATGATATCTTTCCTAAGAATAAAAAATCTTGTAGGAGGTCAATGCATGGCATCACCTCTATCTTGGTAGTAGTAAAATTTAACCTTTAGCATTTGAAAGCCAATAATTCTTTGACAAATATCCTATCAATGAGTGTCATATCATCCTCCAACGAAAATATGTCCATCAAATCCATTATGTCCCATAGCTATGAATAGTTGGTGTACCTATTCTTGAATATGGTGACATCAAACACTATATTTATGAACTCTATAGAGTCCTTGATTATGGTAATGATAGATTTGTTCCACTAAATGTCTTGGATGAAGATGCCATTAGAGTATACACTCTATGTTATTTGTATTTTTCTTCTAGGTGCTATGTACGTTGTATGATCCACCTATCTCTAGCTTAATCATTGTTTTACTCATAGTTCTCTTCAAGATAGTAGCTATAGATATTTATCATTTTAGGATAGTAAGACACTTTGAATGCAAGTTTGATTGAAAACAATGAAGGCTTCTAATGGTTGTGTATCACATATATAGGATTTTTCATTGAATAGTAGTTCATATGACATAAATTCCTAATTTTCACCTTAATTTTATATTCTTATATAATTCCTAATGATTTCATATCACATATATATGATTTTTCATTGAATAGTAGTTTGTATAACATAAAATCCCAATGTTCACCTTACTTTTATATTTCTATATAATTCAAACTTTGTTAGTTCAAGTTAGCGGGGGTCTTTAGTATATATCATTGAAAGACATTTTAACTTTATTTTGGCTAAGTATGGAAAAGGGATAATATTTTTATTTCTATCAAGGTATTTGCATTTATGCTAGAGATTGATCTTCTTTAAAAAACTTGCAACAAAAAGCCCACCATTTGGCAATATCATTGGCAAAATTATTTTAGCCAAAATGTCTGAGGAAATTATTCTGAAGGGTCATTTCAAAAAGTATAAAGGGTCATTTTCATCAAGGAAAAATTTTAAGGATCTACTTTGTAGGGAAAAATTCACATGATAAAATTCTTGAAGGTTCTACTTTGTAGGATAAAGGCCCAGGGCAATGTCCTAAAGGATAAGTCCTAAAGGGCAAAGGGGTTGGGACAAAAGTCCCTAAGGGTAAAGTGGCGATGATAAAAATCCTAAAGTTTCTTTAAAATAAGTTTGAAGGTCACTATTAAAAGGTTGAAGGGTAGGTTTTGGATGGCAAAAGGTCATGCCCATTATCCTAAAGGGTAAGTGCAAAAAGGTTCAAAGGGTTTACTTCATGGGAAAAAAAGGTTGAAGGTTCTACTTCATAGGATAGAATGTTCTAGGATAAAATTCTTGAATGGTACATTATGGTGGGGAAAGGGCCATTTGAAAAAGCCAAAGGGAAATTCAAAAATGGTGAAGGGCAATTATATCAGGTTAACATGGCTGCGACAAAAAGGTCAAAGGGTAAGTTAGTTAGGTAAAGGGATCCCTGACAAAATGGATAATTTTAGAAAGTCCAAAGGGTAGGTTCATAAGGCAAAGGAATTTTGGTAGGGGATTCATGTTGAAATGTCATGGGTTCATGGGTGCATGCCACATGTCCTTGACTATTAAAAAATGAAGTCTTAAGCTTAATGTTGCAAGTGCCATTGAAGGTATTACAAGGCCCTTCAAATCTTCAAGGGTACCCATATGCATGTTTTAAAGGTATCTCTTAAGAGATACCTTCAAAATTTTGGGTCCACAACAGAGGTTAAAGTCAAATACAAGATCCCAAAATATAATAAGTTAATCATTTTTCATAATTTTTCTCAAATCCCCCTTTTCTCATTATCATTTTGTATTTTAATAAAATGCATGGTTGAATATTGACTTAATTAGATATTTTTATCTATGCGACTATTCCACTCTGATGCATATTTGAAATGTATCTCTTAGGATATACCTTCAAAGTAGGATGAAGCAAGACTTGAAGAATGCAGTATATGATATTAAAAGCTATTATTTGTTTGGATTGACATAAACCTTGTCATTAAAAAAATGTTATACATTACCTTTTTAAAAAAATTAGGTTTTAACATATCTCCATGATTATGTTATGGTATAAACATAGTTTTATCTCCTACATATAGATATAAATTAGATTGATTTTATAAATAACCTGATTAACAACTCTTCTCATGTCTTTTGCAAATGTTCGAGCTGAAAAATCATACATCAATGGCTTTTCATTTTGGAGACTATGTTTCTCTCATAAATAATGGTAAGGTCATTGGTGAAGGAAGAATAAACAAAGTGGCATGTCTAGACACTGAATCTCTGGAACCCATAAATCTCACTTCCACATGCCACAATGAGGAAATACCTATTGAATGTGTAAGTGTTAATGTGACTAAAGATTTGTATCCAACTCTATTGTTTCCATTTCCTATAGATTTTGTGAATAACTTGGGGGATGTTGATATTTTTATGATATGAAGGATAAGAATGATGTAACACATCATAGACAAGTTTTTTATATACAATGACATGGAACAAAGATAAAATAATTTGAGTTTAGCTATGTATATACAACCATTACAGAAAGAAAATGCTTACTTGGATTCATTTACTTGATATATCAATGATCATAAAACATTTCAAATTCCAAGAAAAAAATTCTTGGGAAAAGGATACATTTGTTGTACAAATGTACAGCTCCTGTAAATGATGAAAAAATTGCTTTTGGTTATGTTGAATTTGCACAACCAAGGGAGATTTTTGGTTGCATTCTTGTCCCAATGTTATAAAATGAATTAGTAATTTACATAAGGTAAGTTATATAACATTTTAATACTTTCATTATAGAGGTAAATGAAACATCTATTATTAGATGGCCTTCCAACAAAATAGTGGACATTAAAACTTGTAGAGTAATTAATTTACCATACATGACACCAAAGGAGAAATAAATTGGAAAAATTTGGGACATAGTGGATAATGAAGTTACTCCTTGCCTAACATTCCTAGTGTAATGGCATCCAAAAAAATTAACTTGTGCCTAGAAATACTTAGGCCAAAAAATAAATTAAAATAAACACTTCACTCATCCAAGTAGAGTTTGATGAAAGCATAAATAGTGAGACTTCAATAATGTATGTAGATAAATGTTACACTAAAAAATGTTTTTAGTCAAGATTATCATTTGATATTCTAAAATATGCAAAGATGAAGTTTCTTGATTCTACCACAACAACTAGGATGCAACATGTCTTGGATGCCATTTCTATTGTTTTATTTAAGAAAAATAAAAACAAAAGTAGTATTAATTTTTAGGGTACAAAGATCTATTTGGAATCTTGTCTTAAAATATATGGATTGAAGAGAAATAGCATTTTTGACCTTCAAAATTATCCCAAAAATTGGGAATGAAAAGGATTCCATATAGGGAGATTTAGACAAAATCCACAATAGAAGACAATGGTAGATAAATATTTATTAGACCAACTGGTGGATGATTTTGTAGATGTTTCTCCATGACTAACATGCTGGGTAGATATAGATGGCTCATGACAAAATGTTCAACATATTCCAATGTGTTTCACTCTATAATTTATGAGGCTCCACATCAATGCACAACTATTAGATATGTAATATGAACTAATATCCTATCCAAAATTCAATAACATGTGGAGAACTAATTTTCATGATGTGACCATTTCCACATCTTATGACTTCACTAGGTGCAAAACATGCATCTTGTTCACTCAATAGAATTGCTCTAGGTCCCTCTCTAAGGATAAATAAGGTCGTATCAATAAATAATTTGTGATGCACTCAAATCAAATACTTTCTTCAAGATAAATGTATTACACACATAAACGAATGTCAGAGCATTTTCTTGAAGAATGCCTCAGTGTCATTCATGATAAGGTGAAACATCAAAAACCATTTGTGCTGAGGACAGTGACAAAAAGTAAAGCAATTATAGACAAACTATTATAGTTATCAATGGAAGGTATTATAACACATGGTCATGGTGTAGGTGACTATGGGCATTTTTTTACCATACGTTCTTGGAGGATCTAACTTTACTATCACCTTATTGAACAAGTGATTTAAGGATATGTAAATAACAATGCCAAATACTTATGGATCTTTACCATACAAACTTGGATCTTCAATATATCCATTGTATGATGCACTTTTGTCTAACAACTAATACCATAAATGTAATAAATACATAAAATGAGAAAAATCAATTAGTGCCTTCAATAAACTTCCTTTTAGGCTATACCGTCAACTAGAAAACTATTGTGGTGACAATAAGAATAAGTACTTCCATCTATAATTATATTTAAAAAATGTTGAACCTTATATGGAACTAATGTTACATTTAAAAATTCACAAAATCATGTTTTTTTGTACAAGTATGTATTGTAATATTTATCTCTCCATGTTTATAAAGGTGCTTTCCTTGATGTTGAGGTCAGATTTCTCCTTGTAGGACATACCCATAAGGACATCAATGACACATTTGGAAACCTATCTAAATTTATAAAGAGGAAAGATGTATGGAGTGTGGAAGTGATAATGGACACTTATAAGATGTGTGAAAATACAAGAAACTTCATGAAATATTTGATTGAAGAGGTAGTGGATTTCAAAGAGTATGTTAATAGTTACTAGCTGAAGGGAAGCAATGAACTAGTAGGCTTGGAAAAAGGTCAATACTTTCTTCTATGCATAGATCAAGTTTATCCCATTATGAATTCTAAATAATCTATAAGAGATAGAAATTAGTCAGCCCTGACTACATTATGGGGAACAAAATAAAATGGTGGGCTAAATGTTCCAAAAGGAAATCCAAGAACAATATATTTTAAAGACTTGAAAAATATAGAAATGTCTCAAGATTCCATTGTTGCAAAAGATTAAGATAAAAATAGAAAATAGAGTGAAAAATAAATTACATATAACTTGAATAATTATATACAACAATTAAATGAATTTGGTTTGAGTACAAATAGTAAGTGGAAGGATCTAGCATTTACTTCCAAAACATCCATGACATAAATAAAGAAGACATGTTCCCTTTTGAATTTGAATGCACGTGATATTTTTGGTGTAGAACTCATCACGACATACCCCTACATACAGATCTGCATAAAATGGTTCATGATAAGACACTTGATTTTGGAGTGGCATCTACAGATACATATGTTGGTCTAAGAAGTAAAAGAATAAAAATTGTATTTAATCCAACTCAAGAGGTGAAAATCAAATATATGTTAACTTTTAGACCTATCGATTCTATAAGAGTGGACTACATAGTATGGTTTTATAGATCTAAAAGCAATATAAAGATACTATGAACAAATGGGAATATATAATGAAGGGTCAATGTAGCTTGGTTCATCACAGTTCATATAGGGAAAAAAGATGTAAAAGAAGCATAAATTTATTTAGGTTACTTGGACAATAAATGAAAGCCAAACCCAACTGACACATATTTACCATCCATACTCATAGACAGTATCATCTACACTTGGAAACCAAATAAAAATTGGAGAGGTCATAAACTTGTTCTCATTGATTTTTAGAAAGGGATTGTAACAAACTATTTAAATGCATCATCCCACTAGGCACTAACAAAAATAGTGATAAAAGGATTGGGAAATTTGAAATGGTGTTTCCTTAATTTTGGAATGTGAAATATGAAAGTTTTTTTTCAAAATTTAGTCCATTTTTTTAGAATGTATAATTTTTTATTATTTTATTTATTTATATTTATTTTTAGTGGCACTTCACATTTTGGGTCTTAGAAAATACACTTCAGCATTTGAATTTTAAATTTTTTACTATGACAATTCAATATTTGGGTAATTATGTATCTATTTAATAGAATTTGACTATTGGAACGTCCACTTCACATTTTTGTGACTCCAAATGATCTTTGGTTTTTGTGTATTCCAAATAGCCAGATTGCATTTTGCAAACCTCAAAAACATCTTCAACTTTTTAGTTTTTCAAATTAAACTTCACATTTTGCATCCTTCAAAATGGTCTTCAAAAAATGGTCTTCATAATTTTCACATATAATAATTTACACAACAGCTTTTGTGTTTTTGAAAATACACTTTAGCATTTCCATGTATGTATAAAGGTATTTGGGGTTTATGCTTTGAATTATCCCACTTGCGCATCAAGATTTGTTCTTCAGCATTTGCATATTAATAAATGTTATTAATATTTTTAGTTATTCAAATTACACTTTGTACAAGCACCCAATATTGTACCATGTGGCACAAACTTGGTGACTCAATTGTGTGGAAGAATGACCAATCCAAATAAAAGTCCCAAACAATATGAGTACTTGAGATTGTAACACATGTCACAATATTGGTAACTTGAATATGTGGGAGATTATATTAATAATATAATACCCATGATCAACATGTGACATGTACATAAATATGATAAACTTTTATGGTTGTAAGGATGTCACCTAAATCAGATTAAACAGATAGTTCATGATCCAATCAACTGATGACACATGGCATCCCAATCATCATAGGTGTTTTAAATCACATTTCACCTAAGTTCTTGATTGATGTATGAATTATTTTTCCTTAACAAGTAAACCACCAAGTCTTATTATCTGTAAATGCATGGTCTGTGAACCAATTTGAATGGCTGCATAATTTAGACATATTACAAATATATAATATAGATGTCATTTATTTGTAATAAGTCCAAGTAATTCTTAATGAATTCCACTTTATTTTTGATAGTTTTCAATGAATAAATATTTTTTATCATTTTAAATGATTTGGACTTATCACAAATACATTATATAGATGTGAATTATTTGTAATAAATCCAATTTAATATTGATAGAGTCCAATTTAATTCTAATAGTTTTTGAAAATTTGGGTTGTTGATAAGTCCATATTATCTAAAGTATTCCTTAACAAGTTTCCATCTTTCTTATTCCTATTAGGATCAGCCTCTTGTGTCTTGGATAAATTTGAGTTCTGCCTTTTCATATCATACTCTTTCTTTCTACACTCACTAGCATAATGTACATACTTATTTCAATAAAAAGACTATACATTAGACTTATCATACCTTTATGTATATCCACCTCTAGAAGTGTTGTTTCTCCTTCCTCTTCCTCTTCCATGTGATTATTTATGTTTATGTCTTTCCACCTTATTGACTACTACAAGTTCTTCCTCTTCCTCTATTATTTGATCCTCTCTCCCTTCCTCTCACATTCACATTGGTTTTGAATGCTTTCTCATAAGATGAGGTGACTTCCCTATTCAGCCTTTGTCATGAGTTTGTGAGGAACCCATTAGATAATATATTATCATTTGTCTCAAGTCCTTAGACTCTTCAATTTCAACCACTATAGGATCAAATATGATTGGAAGACTCCTCAACACCTTCTCTATGATTCTGTGATTTCCAAAAGTGTTATCATCTATCTTAAACTAATTGACTATGCTCATTGTCCTTGTGAAGAAGTCATTAATAGACTCATTTTACTTCATAATAAATGTATCTTCTTAAAAATTGTAACTTTAAAAGCTTCACCTTGTCACTACCTTGATAGGTATTTTGTAGAATACCCTAAGCTTACTTAGAATAGACAATTATTACTATCCTTGGGAAAACTGAATCAACTAGTGTCATTTGAATGTAGTTGAGTGCCTTAGCATATTTATTTATATTATCTTTCAATGCATTATTTTGTGCTTGAGATAGTACATGGAAGGCTACTTGGTTTGCAACCTCTATATGACCTCCTTCCACAAGTTCCCATAACTCTCATGGGTAAAAGATGGTCTTCATATTAATATGTGTTATACATTATAGTTCTTCCATTTAAATTTAAGAGGCTACTAAGATGAACAATATTGCTTGTTTCCATTTTCAAAATATCATTTTAACTAAGTTGGATATGGTACTGATTGTTGGAGAAAATATTATAGGTAGGCCCAAGTGGACAACAAGTAAAACACATTGTAAAACTAAAGTGTTGGGTTAATTTTCTATTTAGACCTTTCCCTAAGTGCTTGCTTATGTTACTAAGACCCAATAATTTGGCATGGAATTTCATGGAAGACTTTGAGTTCTTGTGTGCTCACCCTAAGCATGCATCAAGAAATGGTTCTCATCGGTTTTGTCCCTTGAAAGTGTACTTGTCATATATTGATGCTCAAGCATATACCTTATTCAATGACTAACTAGAAAAGGAAATACATAATTGTGGGCCTAAGTTTAGTTAAATGAATAAACACAATTAAAATGACCATCACCATTATATATATATTCTACATTAATTATGTTTAGATAACATAGATTATATTCATCATAACCATAATATATCTATAAGTTACATGATAAATTTTGTTACAACTTGATAACAAGAATACAATGATATCTATGATTACACCAAAGGAATGACATTCAACATCAATCAAATCATTATACAACAAAGATCAACAACTTAAAAATCTCTAAACAAGGATATTTATACTTGGTTCTTCCCAACCTAGTGGTTACAATAGTAATGACACTCTTAGTGACTATCTAATGATTTTCAATGGACTAAGAGTCATGGAAACCGACTATAATGTTTCCCTAAATACCTAGGCCTTTGCACCCTTATATTCCCTCTTAATGGTGTATCATCATTGCCAAGTGTCTATCTTCATGCAAGTTAGTGCTAAACCTATACATGATTTAAGTCTATTCCATCCCTAAGAATATCTCCTTAATCACATCCCAATTCCCTCATACTCCCCAAGTCTTTTGTTGATATTTTGATCTTGTCACTCTTAGGTTATCTATTTATTATGAATCCTCTTTGATTATGTCTTCATGCATAATGATCTCTTACATCATAATATTATGTACCTGTATAACTTTCATGCTATGCTCTCTCTGTATTGTGTTCCTTATGTGTCATCTTTCTTCCATGTTGTTAACAAAATACTTATCCTAAATTTAGGGTCCAACATCACCCTACACTATGCTATTAGTATGTCATAGACTGAGCATTAGTTTTGGCTTTGACCAAAAAATTAGGAGCAACCTATTTGGTATACTCTTTGACACCTTCCCAAGGTGATAAGGTGTTGAGAAGCTTTGTTTTTATTTCTTTAATGGATGATTTTAGAATTTTGGTCTCTTTAGGTTCGTCAAGACACTCACTTATTTTATTATCCAAATGTTTAAGGGATGTGGAACCATCCTTCTAAACATCCTCAAATGTGGTGACCTTAGATATAACCTATCCTTAGATTGCTATAAATTTAGAATTTATTTCTTGTCAATGTGCACTTATTGTCTCTTCCATAAATTGTACATCCTTAAATGCCTTCATGCACTTGGTGCATTCTAATATTAAAAGGGTTATATCGGATAAATATTGGCATTGAATAAATTCTACTTAAATTTGAGATTCTAAATTTTTTTGGGGCCATGCCAACTTATAAAAAAACCCATATATAATGGGAATCACATCCCCAACTCTATGTAAGGTGTGCTTTCACACCACCACCACTTTGGAAAACTATTTATTTACCCATAATATTTCATCTCTTCACTTAGGTTTCTCCTTGAACCATTTTAATAGGAAGTCCATGAGGGTCTCTAACTTGTCAATTTATTCACCCTCTAAAAATAATCCATTTGTGATCATTAGGTGTTGTCTTAGCATAGCCTTATAGATATTCAATATTTTTACCTTAGTGGCTATCTCAACCTCCAATTGGTGCTTCAACTCAGTTAATTTTTATTCCAATTTGGTGTGGGTAGTGACCTCCTTATTAAATATATCCATCGCCTTGGTGTGTTTTTATTCAAGCCACCATGTATCATATTTTTCAAGAACATTCTATTGTGCTACTTTAGATGTCAAATTTAAGAGTGTCATGCTAGCTTGTATAAAATTAAGCTAATGAGGATCTACCCAAAGAGTTATGGGCAGTGTCATCACTTATAGTTATAATATAATACTATCAAAAGGAATCTCAAAATGACATTCTTCATTTTACATATCAATGAAGAATGACATCTCATACCAAGTTTGGGTAGATGCATCTTCCTGAGAAAGATGGGAATATAGAAATAATAGCTTGTTGGAGATGCTTGTCTGGTATTATGCATGGAGGTTAGGAGCTGCATTGAAACTTTATGTTCTGATCATGGATTCAACTAGATATTTCCATTTTGTGAAATCTTATTCATGTATTTTGACATCTATGTCCTACTCCTGGGAAGTGATGTTGATGTTGAGGCCTTTTAGTCCTTTTTCTTCAATTCCATCCCTCCCTTTAATAAGTGGAGCTTTAATCTCTAATCATGACTCCTCAAGGGTGGTCTCTTCCTCTTAAAATAGAGAGAGTATCTTATTTGAATCAGTGTATTCTTATAATTTGGCTATCTCTAATGTCCCTCTTAGTAACTCTTTTAGCTCCTCCTTGTCAACATCCTTAGGCTCTTCTATCTCTTATTCCAAAGGATTAGTTTGTATAGTTGGCATTGAGCCTTTCAATTGACTTTCTAGTGGATCCATTTTTAGTGGAAAATCCCTTTTTGGCCATGCCTAGGTAGTCCTTTACCTTTTCAAATGTCTTGGATGAGAATGTTTGCTAACATCATGTCTAGAACACTTTTTATTCCTTTTTAGAGGTGGTATTAGGGGGATTTTCTCTCTCTCATGCTATGCTCTTCTCAAATATTTCTTCTTTGGTTTCAAAATATAGAAAAGAGTATGAATGGAATCCCCAACCAAGGTTTGATGAACCTTTATTTCAGTTTTATCTGACTCAATATTTTCTATATACAGTTTCTTCTTAGGGTATCTATACATTTGACAAAGAGTGTAAACCTCTGAGTCCATTTTTTTAGCTTCAAGTGTAACCGACTATGTGTCATATATTTGATTGATAGAGTTCACAAATTACTATGATATGAAAGCATAAGGTAGCTTGAATCAATAAAAAAATTCTCTAGATGGGGCCATCTTGATACATATGAGGGAGTAGTGTTATTTTATAGCAAACTTGGCTTGATCACCAACCTGTATAGGAAAGTATCATTCCATCCTATAATATTAAGATGAAGTCATAGTATGATAGGATAAATGAAGCCTTTGGAAATGACTCTACTGGTGGGCGCATTAAGCTCAAAAGAGTTATGTTTGGGTTGGTACACCCATTTTAATTCTCTAGAGGTGTAGTTAGGTAAACCAATTTTATTGAACACCATTAATAATAATAACATTCCCAATGGGAACCTATGGTTGGACATCTGATGAGCCTTCTCTACATCTATATTTTTATTGGAAAAATACATTGCCCAATTATAATTTATCCCTTTAGTGACTTGGTGTGTAACATATAGGTGGTCCATGTCCACCTCCTTCCATTTATATTTACTACTAGCCTTCATCATGATAGTTCATGCAGCCACTCAAAGAGCAAGATCTTGAAGTTTTTTTATATGCATAACATGGACTTATTTCTAGTACTCGAGTGCCATAATGGTCTTCTCTATCTCTACCAATTATTCTAGATCATATTCAAGGTCCATGTTAGAGTACTACAAGCATGATACTTTGTTAATCCTTTTAGTCAATATTTTTAACTAGTTCTTAGCAAAGTAGATATATTCCTCATACACATGAGAAATTAAAAATTTGAATGCTTCTAAAGGATTTCCAAAATAGGGGAGGTTGAATAATTGAAAAAGGCTAGCAGAATCGAAGGCATTAAAGATATTTAAGTCATAGACCTATTCACTCTTGGTGTTTTGGCTCTTGACTCTATAATAATTTTGTAGTTCTACCTCATTCTTGAGTTATCGATGGTTGTAATAAAAAAATAGTGAAGTTGGGCATATTGGATACCCAATTCTAGGTACACAACACCATCTCAAGATATTACATTTCCTCAATCAACAAAGGTGGAGTTGGAGGAACTTGATATTTATTTATCATTTAGCATGCCATCCTTATTCCTTTGTATCTCATCCACATGCCTTGTTTTTTAGGTGATTCTTCCTTGATTAGAACCATTTCCCCACCAAAACTTAGCCCTTCTTATTCTATAATGAGAGGTAGTGGTTTAATTCATCAGGCCTTTTTATTAAGCTATATCACTCTTTATGGAAACTAAAGGTTGAGGCACACCAATCTAATGTGCCCAAATGAACACATTTTTGTTATTTTAAGTGCCTTGGCTCTTCCACCTTGATGATCATTAATGGTGGTTGTTAACCTATGTAACCTACACTCAAGAAATTTAACCTCTTCAACATGGATATAGATACTCATTTTATCTTAAACACACTCCAATGATCAAGAAACAACTAAAAATGGGCACTTGTCACTTAATTGAATGCATTGAAATCATATTGCAATAAATCAAGTATGTTCCTTTGGATTTGTAAATTGTCAATCATAGCAATAGTAAAATTTGAAATGAACCACTTTATCACTTTATAAGTTTAAGTGGGTAACTTCCATTTCCAATCCCCCCTCAACCATCACTTCATGTAATAAATGCAACTAATGGTATTTCCATGATGTGATGTTGGCACACTTTCCATTACAACTACCTCCTTTTATTAATGACATGTCTCATCTTGCACTTTTCTCAAAGTGCATGATAGTTGTAGGAACATTGGAATATTCACACTAAGGTAATATTCACACCAAAGGTAGGAATCATTATTTACCTAGCTAGCTTATGGTTACATGCCACTTCTTACATATCCCTTATCCTTATCCACTTATATCTTACACACCTTTTCATCTACATGTATCTCTATAGACCATATCTTGATACTTCATACATGTAACACCCCTTACCCCACACTAATAGTGTTTCATGGTCCTCCACAAGACCATAAATATCAAATTACAAATTATTAAAAAACTAAAAAGGGGAACATACATAAGGAAGTGCTTTATTAAAAATAAGAAATCCTAAACTAATGGATACACCTTATAGGTATAAATAAGAAAGAATTAGGAAAAAAAATGGTTGTAACTGACTACCCTTATAATGACCAAGAATAAATTATCCATCTAAATGTTTCAAGGGTTGTGCTAGTGGGATGGATACTATGAATAATAAAGGGACCATCCTAGTGAATAAAATTTTTCCCAGAGTGGCACATGAACTTGGAGTCATAAATTAAGACTTGCATTCCAAGAGTAAAAGTCTTATGCTTGAGGTGGAAATCATGCCATGCCTTCTATTTGTGTTTTTCCATGTCCTAAATCTAATGTGTAATAAAATGAGCTTTATCTAATTGTATTAAAGCATATAGACATGTTTTCAATGATGCATCATCATCTATTCATCTAACACACAATACAAAGAGAGGGAACTAAGAACTCTATTGGAATAACTACTTTGGTACCAAACACAATATTGAATGATATACTTTTGTTGAGGTGCTTGTAAGTTTTTTGATAAGAAATAATAAATATAAACTCCTGATCATCCTAGTCATTACATCCAATATTACATATCTTAGTTAAGTTCATGCCCAAGATCTTGTTGAACACCTCAATAGTGTCATTTCCTCGGGACAATATGGTGTGGTGTTGTGGTGAGCAATCATGAATATAGCTACTAATATACATATAGTCTTAATAAGGAAATGATTAGCATAGTCACTAGTAAAATTCAATGGAAAACCAAACCTTATAATAATATGCTCCTAGATGAACTACATAGCAGTAGCCATAGTAAAATCTCATGTTGGTATTGCCTTAGCCCAATATGTGAGATCATCAATGATGGCCATAACATAGAATGAACTAGAATGCCATCCTATTGGGTTGATGAGGATAATAAATTCAATGGCCCATTCATAAAAAGGTTCCTATGATAGAATAATATGAAGTGGAATTGCATATCATCGATCAAGATTACCCATGTGAAGGAAAATGTCACACTCACATGCATAAAGCTTCATATCTTTAAAAAGTGTAAGCCACCATAATAAGATAACATAAATTAGAGATCAGTAGCTTCTCTGGTATAATTTATTCCATAAAAACCTTCATATAACTCATGTAAAAATTAATTTACTCATGTTTTATGATATAATTTTGAATTACCTCATCTTGGCCAAGCTTATAAAGGTCTCCTCTAATGAGATAAAATAAAGCAGTGTGAATGGCTAGTCACTTTTTGGCTAGTGTGATTAAATTAGCTGGAGATCTAGTAATCAAAAATTCTACTATGTCCTCTAACTCTTTAGGAATGTGTGAGATGTGAAACAACTGCATGTCAAGTAATTCATCCTTAATAACATGCACCAATTCACCAAAATTAATTCTTGAGAGACAATTAGGACCATAATTGGCCTTACCAATCTTGACCATGATAAAGAACTAGAACTCTTGAAATAACATGATTCAATGATAAATATGACTATGCAACATGGGTTTATTAACTATATATTTTAATTCTTCATGGTTTTAAAAAAAAACAAAATGGTTTTCCAATAGATATTTTCAAAACTTTTGAAGTGCATAAACCATAGAGAGTGCCTCATACTCTATGTTGGTATAGTTCCTTTCAACCAATGCAAGATTTATACTTGAAAAATAAATAGGGTGATCCTTATTAACCTCACTAGGTTGAGCTAGTATCACACTGACTTCCATTCCATAATAATTGTCATAGACATGTAATGGTTTAGTCTAGTCAGAGAACTAGAGAATCATTATGGTGATAAACTTGTCATTTAAGGCAACAAAAGCTTCTTGGCATGAATACGTCCAAATGAAATTCTCATTATGTTTTATGAGATCTTATAGAGGTGCTTTAATCCTTGCATATCCATGGGAAAAAAATTATAGCACCTAATATGGCCTAGGAATGTGTGAACCTCTCATTGTGTAGTCAGTGCTAGTAGATGGAAGATGACAACAATCTTGGTAGGGTCCACTAGAAGTCCATCTCAAAAAATAATGTGACTAAGAAGAATGCCAAATAGATTATAAAAAAGACACTTCTTCAATTTGAGATAAATTTTAAGTTCTTACAATGCTCAATCATAATCCAGAGATTGGAACAATGGTCTTTCACCAAGCTATATATTGTCTAATCATTTAGATAAAATTGAAGGAACTTATGGATAAAGTATTTAAAGGCCTTAATGGCTATTCTGTAAAATACAATGGGGGAATTCTTTAACCTGAATGACATGATAGTATACACAAAATACCCCCACTTAGTGTCAAATTTACTCTTATTCCTATCCTCTTCTATGATCTAGACTTGATGGTACATAGAGAAATAATCTGTGAAGGTATAAATTTCACATCTAGTGACACTTTCAAGGATTTATTCAGTGAATGGTGTGGAGAAAGGATCAATAGGGTAATAAACATTAAGTAACTTATATTATACATAAATCCTTATAAACCCATCCTTTTTAATGCTTATCACCATAGCACTAACCCATTCAGACTCATTGATAGGAATAATAACTCATGTGCGTAACATACTATTAATTTCTTCTTTAATGAGTACACATAAATTAGTATTCATTTGATAATGTTATTTCCTGATTGGGTGATCACCTTCAATAATTTTTATATTAATTTTATCCAAATATGGATGAACACCCTTCATCTCACTATAATTTCTAGGGAAAACATCTTGACAATCCTTCACTAGCTCAAACACTTCTGAGATTTTAGTATCAGACCAGTAATTTCCCATAGTATCCATCTTTGGTGTGTCCCCTATGATAATGTTTCATTGCATGGTTTTAATTGGCTCTAAATAGGGTGTTGTGTATCTATAATTGTATCACTAATAGTTCTAGAGCCATAATCCATGTGTATATCCAAATTATTGGTTAATGGGTCAAGCAGAGAAGATCCTTCACTTTCATCAACTTGGAACACAAGTTTTTGCTTACCTTTTTAAATTTCTTCTTGAATTTCATGATTAATTATAGTTTATGGTGAATAATAATATGAATACTTGATAATATCATTAAAAATGGTCAATTCTTCTTTTGGCATGCCATGTATACTTCAAATTTGGTCTTTAATGAGACTAGGGTTACTGATGATGGCTTGTCACATTACTTGAAGTGTGAGGTGTAAATACATCTTTGGGGATGAATAATATAACACCAAAACCATATTATCCTTAAGTATGTGCCATGAACATGTACCAAGATGAAACTTTTCATGAACATACCAAGCTCTAGCCCAAGTGAGCAAAGTTACATAAAATACATGAACCCACATATATTCTAGTAAGAAAATTTTATCATCCAACCACATTACCTCACATACCTCAATGTGAGGTTATAGTGCTCGAATAACACTATAGTTGATAGTGACACATATGTGGTTGTCATGATTAAATCTATGATGTAAGGCAAAACATACATGGTCCCAATAAAAAAGATGCTAATGATGAGTTCAACACTACCTTACAATTATGCCATCAATAATGTGAATAAGTGATTTCATGTAGTCAACATCATAATCATAGAAGCCCTATAGTTGTAAGATGAATCCAATAGCTTCCATTTACTCATAGAAATGCATAGCTTCATCTAACCTTTCAAGTGACATGGCCATAATTAGTCCATACATGACTTGCCTAGCCACAATGGCACTTGTGATACTTATACTAAGTGTCTTTAGACTAATAATGGCACCATATACTCTCCTAATAAGGATGTAATCACCTTGCACCAAATAATCATAGGCATTACTCATAGTATCAGAGAGGGATTGTGCATTCATCCATCATAGGATGCCATCCATTATGGTATCACGGCATTCACTACCTCAATCTATGATGTTATATATGTGATTAATATCCTCATTAATATTAATAGGTTCAACATATTAGGGCTCATGATCTTTGTCCAATGGAATGATGATGCATTGGTCATTATTTTCAAAGATGATATATCTCTTCTTGAATCTTAAATTAACATTGTTATCATAACACCATGGATGACCCAAGAGGTATGGGAAGTCATTAGCCTCAAATAATTCTAAAAATTCAAAGTTTTATTTGAAATGAGTCCCAAAGATATCCATAGTGGCATTTTTAAGGATGCAAATTAGTAAATCATGGGTCTTGTTGGCCATGAAAAATGCATAGGGTGAAGGTTATTAGGTTTGGATAGTGATCCTTTACCAAGTATCCTTTGTGAGGACATTAAATTCAATGTCATTATTAACTAAAATATCTTGGGTTACACATCCATTGATGATGATGTTCACTAATATTTCATTGTCCTCTTATAGGCTAAGGGAATGGGAGTATCTTGTCATCAAGCATGGTTTAATTAATGATCTTTGGTAGGCCATGGAAGTTGATGATTAATCTAGTTACTTAACATGGGTATAATATTATCATCTAATAAACACTTTAAAATCTATTGGAAGTCATATTACACCACATTTTAGTGGTATGTGGCCCTTTGCATATCAATACATTGAGCTAAATCATGGTCCTTAAGAAATTAGATCTCACCTTGTAATTCCATTACCAGATTCATAGTATCTTGGATCACTTCTTTCTATTGTTGAGCATATGGATACCTAGTTACCCAAGGCCCTCTGCATTATACCTTTGCAATAGGTGGGGTGGGTGTAGACTAAGACTCTCCACCACTGCACATTGTAATATTAACCTTTTGGGCTCCTAGAGTAATAGGGTAGGTCACTATTGTGGATTTTTAATGTGTATCATATTAGCACCATTCTCATTTCTTTATTTTTTAATGGCCATGTACAAATTAGGTCATTCCTCCAAAATCACTCATTTTAAAAAAAGCACATGTAGGATAGACTAGGAAGTCTCACTAGTAGTGGTCAAGAGAACCAAACTTGTAGCACATCCATGGTGGAAAACATCTACCTTCTCATCCTCAACCTCAACCTCACTCATGATAAACACCATTATCTTTATTATTTGAAATATAATCTTGATGCATACCATGCATGCACACCTCATGAATATCACTAATGAGATGGTAGTCATTGGTGTCATGGGTATATGCATCACATATCTTAGAATAAGTGGACACTTTTGATTTCATGGCACATTGCAATAAAAGACAAGATTGAACATCATGTTCTTCCTAGAAAATTTCATAGGATTGTTTTAGTATAATATATATACATTCTTATGGGGATAATTATTTCTATTATGGCCTTTAGACTCACAATCAGTACACCATAGGTTGCTACGTGTGTCATGAATACTTTGTGTAGTTAGCTTCTCTAATTGGGATGCCATTGCAGAAATTTGAGATTCCATAAAAGGGTTGGTTCCCGTATCAATGCTTCTAATGAATTTAGTGTAGAGGAAAACTCCCAAGGCCTCACATAAGATGGTAAAGGCTCTCTAAGGCAATGTTTATCTAAACATGAGTAATAAACCTCCACAAACCATTGAATATATTGAGCAACATTGATATTGAATGAAAGCTTGAACATGAGTGTCTTGAACCATGCATCATACTCACACACACTCTATTTTATATATTTTAAGGAAACAATAATTTTTTGTTCAAACTATAAAATATCAAATTCTTGGAGGATGTTGCTTAATCTATTTATAATCAACTACTACTTAGTGAGGATCATATTTCCTATACCATTTGTGCTCTCTCCAGGAGTGTAGTTGCAAATTGAGTGTATTTTTGCTTAGAAGAGGTTGTGTTATGTGCTCTCCATATAAGTTCACACTTGTGAACATGTTCAATGGAATTTTAAATACCTTGATATTCTAGAAAATGAATCATCATTTCATATTACATGGTGGGTGGTTGAGGTATTTGTAATGGTAGCTACTGATAAGTTTTGAGTCCTAGTCCTTTGGGTAGAAGTCTACTGCTTCCTCTTAAGTTTCATCATACTCTACTAAATGACCACTTCCTAATCCACCTCCCATTCCTCCAACTATAAGAGAAACACCCAAGATGTTAGGCATTAAGCTAGGTTAATTCACTATATTTGGGCTAATACTTTACCCACTACTTATGTTGGGTTCCCCATGCATACCAAGTTATGAAATGAATTTATCTTATAAAGGAAAAGAAAGAGTAAATACACTAGTGTCTAAAACTTGCTCAACTAAAGGTTCTCTTATAGGGTCAATCCCTGACTCTATGTTATATGTATCCCAATTATGAATAATTAGTTTGCCTAACTCAAAAGCATGAGCTCTCGCTATGGTTAGGGAACTGGGTTGGTTCAATGTGGGTTCTTTAGTCTCTACTACCTAGATTTTTTCTCCCATAAATCTAAATTTACCTTTTTTTGTGGTTTTAAATTTGGAGAGTCTTTATGATCTTTTGATTCCTTGTATATCTTGAAAACACTTCCTAAGTCCTCTGGTCCACTTCCTATGTTGCTTCCACCTATACTCCTTCAATGAGCTTTGTCATATTTGTGCTTTCATAATTATCATTGAATAACTACCATTCTAAACCAAAAATCCTTCATAAATACCCCTACATTCCCCTACCAACCATGCATCTCAAGCAAGGGAGATTTTAGCCTTCCATAAAAAAAAATTCAAGTCTAGAGTCAATAAACAAATTCTTTACCTCTAGTGGGAAATCCATGAGATACTGACCAAGTGGTTCTTGGAGAAAATAGAACTTAGATCCTTATCAAAAAGAATAAATTGATATGGCATACTCTAAAACATAACTATTTAACACCCGTCTCCACCAAACATCAACATCTCACATCCACAATGCTCCCAAGTGTGTTAAATCCATCTGATGCTCTATTGTCTATGTTGTCTTCCATTCATGATTTCTTGACTAGTCTTGAGCAAAGGCTATGATCCAAACATGAAAATGAATAGGAACTTCCATAAATAAAGTTTTATACAAGGAGCTATAGATATTTTTTTCAACTCATGCACGTGCAAAAACTCCTAGCTTAATAAATGGAATTACAAAGTTATCTTTGACACTAGTAAGCCATCGTTTAATGTTTTTGAGAGATAATCACTTGAGGATTTTACACTATCATGTAAAAATCACTATTGGTCCCAAAAATATAACCAAAATTTTTGGTTAATTTTCTATCTAGACCCTTCTCGAGGCACGTGCTAAAGTTACTAAGACCCAATAAGATGGTGCACTGGAATTTTACACAAGACTTTAAGTTCTTGCATGCTCAACCAAAGCACACAAAAAAAACTATTTCCCATGGGGTTTATCACATGAAATTATACTTGTCATATATTAGTACTCAAACATATACCTTATTCAATTACTAACTAGAAAAGAAATGCATAGTTGTGGGCCTAGTTCAGTTAAATGAATAAACATAATTAAAATGACCATCACCATTGCATCTAGATTCCACATTGATCATGTTTAGATAACATTGATTTTATTCATCATATACATAATAGATCCACAAATTACATAACAAATTTATAGGGCATCTCAGTGTTACAACTTAGTTATAAACTAGAGTATGATAACAAGAGTATAATGATATTCATGATTACATCAATGAAATGACATTCAACATCAATAAAATCATTATACAATAATAATCAATAGAATAGTGGTATTAATACTTATTTATCCCCATCTAAGTGGTTACAATAGTAATGACACTCTTAGTAACTATCCAACAATCTCTAGTGGATTAAGAATCATGGAATCAAACTGTAATGTTTCCCTAAGGACTTGGGCCTTTACACCCCTATATTTCTACTTGATGTTGGATCCTCATTGTCATGTGTTTATCTTCATATGGTTTGGTGCTAAACTTGTACATGATTTAAGTATGTTTCATCCTTGATAATTTCTCCTTAACTGTCTCCCACTTCCCTCACACTCCCCAAGTATTTCACTAATATTATGAGCCCTTCACTCTCTGGTTCTCTATTTATTATGCATCCTCTATGACTGGGTCTTCTTATATCATGATCTCTTGTGACATGGTCTTATGCACCTATATAAATTTCATTTTGTGATCTCTCCATGTTTTTTTCCTTCTGTGCAATCTTTATTATACAATTTTACTAATAGACTTATCCAAAATTTGAGGTCCAACATGAAGCTTTTGACTAATACCAAAACTATAGTTATGAACCTAATACTAAATATTTACAAATATCCTAAATCTAGATTAGAGTGATGAAAATGAACAAGAATAACATGCTAATATGCTTAAAATAGGGGAGGGTAGAAGTCAATCATAAAGACACAATTTTTAATATATTAAATAACTCTAAATCTTCTATTAAAATCTAATGATAATGCATAAATTAACATAGTTATAATTGTTAGTAAAACTCTTATCAAAACTTCTATAATGACCTTCATTTCTATTTATTAGGTGATGTTTTTACTATTCTCAGCAAACAACATTTCTCTCCTCATTCTATTATACCTCTTCTTCTTCCTTCCTACTTTATCTATTCCACATGGTTTGCTACTATGCTAAATTAATTATTTGTTGTTGCTCTAATATTCTCCCAGCTGCTCTTTCTTCTTTTTTCTTCTATTATCAATCTTTTCACCTATCACTAGTGCTTTCCTCCAAATGAAATGTTCACAAATTTTCAAATTCAAATTATTATGTATTTAATTTTATTGGTTGTTAAAACTTAAAAACTCTAAAGCTGATAATTAAATGACAAGAATAATACTTTAATAATATAATATACCCAATAAAAATTGATCTTATTTTAATTTAAAATTAAAAAATATAAATTATGTTGTATGGTCATCAAATTTAATCTACAAGGATGAAATAATATTCAATTTGTCATTTAGGAAGGGTTGAAAGTCTCTTTCAAGTTAGATCTAACATATATATGAAAAAAAATGTAAAATGTGGAAATTTTATTTAAATTAAAAATCATCACTAAGTATTATGTTGGCCATGGTCACCTTCTTATGTGTTTTAGATGCTCAATAATTTTAATGGTTAAAAATAAGTTACCATCTCTTAGTGATAACAGACACAACATAGTTGGAGGATTTTTTGTTACAAAGCCTGCTAAATCTAATTTTCACTCTCTTGTAAATTCCCTCTTAGCCTCCCATCCCAATATGTTTGATCTTACATTTACAAGGGTCATTATCCTTATTCTCTACTAAACATAGATCTAGGTTGTTTCTTAATGAGATCGATGATGAATTCTATAACTTGGACCATGACTTGGGTATACATCCACTGAGCTGGTTATTTGAGATGTTTACTTTAAAAAGTGACATCAATCCATCAATTTTAGAGGGAATGTTACCAAAAAAATTCTTGGAAGATAAATCCATGCTCCTTAGTTGAACCAAATGCCCCAGGGAAGTTGTAAGTTCACCATTCAATTTGTTTCTTCCAAGTTTCAAGAGCTGTAACTTCAAAGTTATCCTAATTCTGGTGGAATATTACCATCGAGCTCATTCATGGACAAATCTAAGAAGATCATATTATTTCAAAGTCCAAGATTTGATGTTATTGATCATTGTAACTTATTTCCCCTCATTTCTAGGTGGTCGACATTAGCATTGGCAACCAAAAGGGATATACCCAGATAGATTATTGTCATTCATTATCAACCACGTCAATCTTGAACACTTTTTAATATATGAAGTAATTCTCCCTTCCAACCTATTTCCTCCCACCAATAAAATATATAATTGATCAAAGGAGCAAAGTGTTGAAGGTATTATTCTAGTGATCTAGTTCCTTGTAAAATCAATTTCATTGAGACTGATCTGAGCACCTGATGTAATTCATACTGAGCTAGACAGCTGGCTATCAAATAGAAACACATTTTTGAGATTCTTGAGATTATTTATCTAAGCATGAATTTTTCCTATGAGATTATTTCTATAAATATACAATTCCTCCAATCTCTTAGATTTAAAAAGTTGTGGAGGGATCGAGTCATTCAATGAATTATTAGCTAAGAATAAAATTCATAAATATAACAAGTGACCCAATTCTAATGGAATGAACCCATCTAATTTTTTTTATGTAACCTCAATTCACTCAAGTAGTTATAATTCCCAATTTCTATGAGGATATTTTTGGACAAGAGATTTTGATTTAGATAAAGCTCTGATAGGAGTTTTAATGACCCAAGGGAGGATGGTATTGTTAAAGTTACAATCACTAAGAGGGGTGGGGGTGAATTAGTGAGCCTAGTTATTTTAATTTCAATTCTAATCCTCTCAAACCATTAATCAATAAGCACATATCAACATGATGAAGAAACATTAACAATAGATCTCATTCATTCAATGCATACACAAGATCAAACACATAACACATAGTTCCTATGGGAAACCCTCACGGGGAATAAAATGCATTCTCAAGAATGTAACACATGGATTACTTGTCCTATAAGATATTACAAATAAGAGACTGGTTAACTCCTTCATACTAGAAAACCTTGATCAAATCCTCCTAACCAAAGGCCTTTAGTGAAACACCTATTTCACAAGGAGTAACTACCCCTAAGGAAGATCAAGTCATTTAAACCCTCCTTTAAATTAAACACCTCCACCTTAGAACTGATGTCTTTAACACTTGATTATGGATCTCTAATTATCTAACCCATACACAAACTCCCTCTCTATCTCATACAGACCTCTCACATAGGCATGCCACAATCTCTCTCCTACACTCAAACTATCCTTATATGCACACTCAAGCCTCTTCACATATCTTCAAAGTGTACGATAACTATTATGTCATCATAAATATGACCTATAGGTCAAACATATATTCAAAAAACTTCTCTTCTCATCAACTCATCCAATAAGCACACTACTTATCCTTCACTCCACAACTCTCACATATATTCACTTCTCTTAAATCTAGAAATCATCATCTTTTATTTCACTATATATAAACCCTTCTTGAATTATCATGTTGAAAATATTCCTTGTCATTAATAACACATGCCTTCACCCTTAAGGCATATTACATGGGTCATACTTAATCACAACTCTCTTTCACATAGGCCTAAGTCACATTTTAGGTCCTATGGAGACACATTCACCTATTTGACACTTCTTCAAGCAAACTAAGAACAAAAGACCACTGCAAAATGCATGGAAAAATTACATATGACCCCTTTAACATCCTCAAATTATCATAGTTTCCAAAATATTCTTCTGCTAAAGCAAAATTTTCTCAAACAACATTATGTGTACATAGTCACCATGAATGAACACATAGTCACCTTCTAAGACTTTTTTCATACACATAGATTGTCCTTATGGAGTCTATAACATTATCCAATAGCTAATTTATCATGAGACATATAAACAATAACAAAACAAGCTCAAACATCCTTCTCAGGTCACTTAAAGAACATAGTCAAACACATAATCAACTTTGGACCTTTATAAATTTGACTATACACACTCTCATGCCTTCAAATTTTTATTGAAAAATTCAATTTTAATCCTCTACAATTTTTTTTTACACCATGGTCAAATTTTGCATAAATCAAAAGTTATGGGTCAAAAAATAGGCACTAGCCTTTCTTTGTTAAATTCAAATATTTGAATTCAAATGGTGATAGTTAAAAGTTGAACACTATTCTATCATCTCATGTCCTTGTTTCTTAGATTAATCATGCACCATAAAAATTTAACTTAGCTATAATGTTAAACATTTAATAGTTGACCTCATCTCATGTAATCTTGACCATATATGCATCATTGATATATTGTACATAGATCAATATTTATCTATGTTAAACATTAGATACCTTTAAATCATCTCACTTAATACGCTTCATTAATCTATATATGTATGATCATCCACTCACTATTAGATCTTGGATGAATCTTGGTCTTTATCTCTACTTGATGTTAAACTTCAAACACTTAGCCTCATCTCGTTTCTTCCAAACATCTTGGAATAAACATGCTTCATCAATCTTCCCAAGGGTTGCTTAAAATTTAATGTATGCACATTTGACTAAGTATGTGAACCTTTTTTAATCTATATATAAAGTCAAATTTTTACCTTCAAATCTTTTTCTTCACTCAAGTGCATGATTTCAAACTTGGACCATATGATCTCCTCACATAAGAGAATCTAACCATATGTCAATCTACTCTTAGAACCCTTGTTCATGTGAGATATAACTCCATTAATCTACTCACTTAGATTTTTTGGACATAGATCCAACAATTTCAAGAACTATCTAGAAGGCCAACTTTAAACATGTATATCTTTTATTGTGATTCATCACATGATGTAAAATTTAATACATATCAACTAGGAACAAAATTGAACAAACCCATATGATCAACTTATTTTTAAATTTCCACATGTTTGAGATATGTCATCACCAAAATACATACTCGTATATTTATTACCTCATGCAAATTTGGTTAAGTATAGGAAAACATTGTCAAACTATGTGGGAGCCCAACTTTGCACTTGCATATCTTTTTTCATGCTTAGTCACATAACCTAGGATCTAGAACATAAGATCTTATCTCATATGTAAATTCATCCATATATCAATTTGGTCCTAAAACTTTCATATGTGAGAGATATTATGTCACCGAACTGCTTACCCAACTCTGTTTGAATATAGAAAATACTATCAAAATGCCTTGGAGCCCAGCTTTACACATATATATCTTTGGTTATGATTCATCACATGACTTGAGACTTTGTGAATAGCAACTAGGGACTAATGTGATCACAACCATATGACCAACTTATTTTTACTCATCCACATGTGTAAATGGTGACATCATCAAACCACCCACTCATATTTTCTACCACTAAACCCAAAATGTATAGATGAAAACAATGATCAACTAGATTAAAATAGCTCATACACACAAGCACTTAAAGCATAAAAAACCTCTTATATGACCTATTTCACATCCTCAAGTCATCAAACTCATCTATGAACATCTCTAACCATGCCAAAACTAAAGATTAACAAAGCCTCCTTCAAGCATACTAGGACATGCACATTACACACTTTATCATTATCAATTAGACTATCGTACTTCATCCACTCACTTGGACACCTCTATGACATCACCATGACATCATTGAAAATTATCTAATATGTATGTGCTATGTGAGATGAATCTTAAAAATCATAGTGATAATAGTGCACTTTCCCAACTCCCATGGTATTTTTCCACTAAGTTGGTTGTCAGAGAACTCAACTTCAATGAGATTTATAAAGATACCTAGTGGTCTAGGAATATAGACTCAAATCATATTATAAGTGACATACATGTGCTCTAATTTTGAAATTTACTCAATAGATTCTGGTAACTCTTTGACCAGCTGACTCTAGTGCAGATAAAGCTCTGTGAGATGCCCATAATTAGTTATGGATGGTGGTGTCTCTCCAGTTAGAGAATATTGTCCTAACCATAGCTTGGAGAGGTTGCTAATATTTTTTTCACTTGAGGAGGTATCTCAAATCAAATTTTTGGTGTTCAAGTAAATGACCTCCAATAAGGGAAGATAAAAAATGGATTGAGGAATGCTTCTACTATGGAAGTTGTTATAGAGGGACAATGATGTTTGGATTTTGAGGTCACTCAACTAGACAGGGATTTGGCTGTGGAGATTATTATTGGAAATATCTAACAACTCAAGCTTTTTTGTAATTTTCAAGCTGAGGAGGAATGGTTCCATATATGTGGTTTATGTCTAGATATATCTCTTTTAGATTACATAATCCACTGATGATGGAAGATAATGTTCCAAATATTTGATGGTTAATTAGATTGAATGTATGCATCGTGTGATCAATGTGATAGGCCACACCTTCCCAATGGTATGGGTAGTCATCGAAGGAGGTCTAACTAGTAAAAAAATTAGGTGGGTAAGTAAATTCATTGAGAAGAGAAAGAAAAAGAGCTCCATCATTTCTCAATGATTTGATAAAATGAACTTGTATACCAATCAATAGTTGGATGATTATGAATACTAACCACCATATTTTGATGAGTGTAAATTTAAACCTTCATAGAAAGAAGTGGAAGGTGATGTTTGCTGGCTATACATTGTGATTGAAAGTGTGAGTATATAAAGATCATAATTTGTTGAATGTTAGGTGTGAATGAATATAGATTAATTAGATTTAGTTAGTTATAGCCTCCCTCCATATATTAATTGGTGAGACTGAGACTAAGAGTGAGGCATAAGCATCTAAGTCAATGCATCTTTCAGAGAGTGAAAGGGATTGAATAAGTAGGCTAACCCCATTACTTTTATATATCCATTTTTTTTTAATTTTTATGTCTCTTTCATGAATCTATCAACTTTTTCTATTTATAATGTGTGAAAATCATTTTCATGGGTGCTCAATAATATTTCAACATTCAAATTCATGAGCTCATTTTTATATTCATGGATAACTTGAAGCTTGTCATTTGTTTTATGTTTTTGTGATCATTTTTTAAATAAAATTAAGTAATTAAGGAATGATTAATAAATTACAAAATTATTGGGACAAATAAATTTAATAGGCATTTAGGAGTATATTATGTAGTTTATTATAAAATAATTAATAAAATTATATAATATTTTTTCATATAGATAATCTAACTATTATGAGGCAGAGATAAGAATAAGTGTGCAATAATTAATGTTCATTACATATTTTTTAATAATATTAGTCAATTAATAAAGTTTTAATGATAATTTAACATAAAAAATGATGTTGAATAATGCATGAGAGCATCATAATAGGGAGTAAGGATGATGAGCAAATGCGAGACAAGGATGTGTGCGTAAGACCAAAGGGTGGTATTTAGGTGCAGAGGTTTTGGATGGCATAGCCAGGGATGGAAGTTTAGGTAAAGACTCAAGGAAATGAGTAATATAAGACCTTGGTGGTGGGCTCAATCATTAAAATGGATGACATAATGGAAAAACAATTCCTTTCGATTATTTTGACAGTTTTGTCCCTGCTAGAGTTGTAAGTTCAGCATCAAAGGGCAATAACCTATTTTTTTAGATTGTTTGAATTCCCTAAACCTTTTTAATGTTATGGTAATTTATTCAAATCAAAAAACACATGTAAAACCCATAATTTCTCTATAATTGATTCCAAAGTGTACCCTTATGGATTCTAATTTCAATAGGGATGACATGGTAGGTGAAAGGATCCCTAAGGTTTTTGCTATGATCAAGGTGATTCTAAAGGAAAGAATAGAAAATGAAGTAATGACATAGCTTGATTTTAAAATATCTTTCTTATGGGATGTTTCATTATTCTTCTCTAGTGTAACCCATGTATTATAGTTTAATGTTGAGGTTATTCAAACCCTAGACAAGCAATCTAGATGTAAATCCCTTATCTACATATGTATGGGTAAATTCCCCTCCTAGGAAGATATTGTCCATTGGTAAAAAGTGGTTTGGCATAATTTATTAAAGCCTTCCTTTTCCTTATTATGAAATGGTTTTTTCTTAGTCATTTTATAGTTAGTTTAAGAAGGATATTCTGTGTGGGACAATGGATCCTAGATTTTTAGAAAGTGAGGAGTGTTTGTGAAACCTTGGGCTCCCTTTTTTCAACCATAAAAAAAATGTTCTTGAAGTCTCCAAGAGAGGTTAGATTCTATATCTTCTTTTAGCTATGATATATCTAGGGATGCTACAATAAATAGTTGAGAAGATAGGTGTTTTTTCAAAAATTGATAATGAGATAGATGATCAACAAAGATATGTGAGGATTTGTGTCATGGAATATTTCTCAAAGCCCTTCCATCGATCCATCAATATTTTTTTATCCCATGGATCCTACACTCAATTCATTAATTTTTAGGGGATCCCTTCTAGATTTTTTAAATGTAACCAAATTAGTCATAAAGTGGTAGAGTGCCCATAGAAACTTTGTGCAGGGCCTGACTCCCCCCTTTGAATAAATGGATTATAAAATTGGTTTTCCTAACTCAAAACTTGTGAAAATATTTTAGGAACAACCTCCCCCATCTTGTCATTCCACACCTCTTGGCCAAAAACCATCGATTGGGTCATATTTTGAGGTGGTAAATGAAAAAATTGGTCAAGTTATTAAATTTTAGCACATTATTTCACCCCCTAAAGATGGGATGGTGAATTCATTGATTGAGCCTTCAATAAGCATGGATTTCCTATAGACCTAAATTTGGTCATAGAAACACATTAAAGGTTAAATAAATCTAGTTTGATTAAATTACTCACTTTAATAAGAGGGGGGATAATGATCTACAGAGAGGGGTGGACTTTTTTATTTGAATAAAATACCATTAACAATAAAAAGAAACAATAAAAGAATTATAGTTGGGATTTTTTACATGTAGAGGAAGAAGGTTCTATGCAATAAGGTGAATAAGTGGAAGAAGCCTATTTTTAGGAATAAGAATAGGATCAAATCAGATCCAGAGATATCTTGACTCTTTCTCAACATAACTATTTGTTGTGAAACATGAATAATGTTAAGAAAACCTGAAGAGGTAGAAGATAAAAACAAAATGGATACAACTAGATGCTCTAAACTCTATTGATGGAGGTACTCAATGGACAATGGAAGTCCTTCTTTCTATCATGGGAAGGAGCATGCTTTCCACTCAATGTTGAGGGTCCATGCTTATGGGGAGTCAATAATCCCTAATCATTGGGATGTTGACCTATCCTTTAATCTTTTGTTTTCTTATAGGTTACTCTCTTAAATTTTTAAAAGTTCTTTTAACAATTTTTTTTCATTATTAATGGTTTCTTGAAGATTTGTAGGGTACTTCAAACAAGTGAATTATGTTTGTTATCACTTTCTTCTTATAGTGTTTTAGTGTTTTGTTCTTTTTTATAGTTTATGGCTCGACCTTACCGAGTTCTAGGATTTTTGTGACTTTTTCTAATTGGTGAGGGACCTCTCAACCCTCGTTACCTATTAAAAAAAGTCAATTAATATTGAAATATTGAAGCCAATCAAATTGTAAAATATTAAAGTTTTAATTAAAAAATATATAAAAATTCAATTACTAATCATATAATAGCATAGTTATTCCAACTATTTTAAATATTTTTATTTTGGATTTGTTATATAGCTTCATCCATTAAATTCCCATCTTCCATAAATTTCTCTTTGATGTGTGGCAAATGGATTCAATCTCACTACCCTATTAAAAATACTTTCAAAATGGACTCCAAATTCCAATGTATGCCTAGATGATATTATGATTTTTCAAGTCCCTTCTCCAAACAAGAATAAGATTTCTTTATAATGGTCAAATAAATGTCTAATTTTAGGTTGACTATTTTTATTAAAATCTCATACTATTACACTCCCTCCTCCCACCACCATGTGAATTTGATATGGGAAATGATGTGTTCATAAGGTAAGGGGTTCTATTTCTCATTAAAAACATAGTAATACATATATCTTAAATAAATTTTATTTAAAAAAAGTTGAGAGATGTAAATTTTGAAATGCCTATCTTAAATTATTCATATACCAGCTTAATTAACAACCCTATTATCTTCACAAAATTTTCACCAATAGGTAAAAAATAGCCTCAATCTAGCTACAACACTATAACAAGCCCAAAAAATATCTTCAAGTAAAAAAAGGGGCTAAAAACAACACCATATATATATATATATATATATATATATATATATATATATATATATATATATATATATATATATATATATATATATATATATATATATATATATATATATATATATATATATATATATATATATATATATATATATATATATATATATGCCTTCTCCAAGAAAGAAGAAAAATTCCAATATAGTAGACAAATAGATGTCAAATGTTTTGTTCTTTTTTATAGTTTATGGCTCAACCTTACCGAGTTCTAGGATTTTTGTGCCTTTTTCTAATTGGTGAGGGACCTCTCAACCCTCGTTACCTATTAAAAAAAGTCAATTAAGATTGAAATATTGAAGTCAATCAAATTGTAAAATATTAAAGTTTTAATTAAAAAATATATAAAAATTCAATTACTAATCATATAATAGCATAGTTATTCCAACTATTTTAAATATTTTTATTTTGGATTTGTTATATAGCTTCATCCATTAAATTTCCATCTTCCATAAATTTCTCTTTGATGTGTGGCAAATGGATTCAATCTCACTACCCTATTAAAAATACTTTCAAAATGGACTCCAAATTCCAATGTATGCCTAGATGATATTATGATTTTTCAAGTCCCTTCTCCAAACAAGAATAATATTTCTTTATAATGGTCAAATAAATGTCTAATTTCAGGTTGACTATTTTTATTAACATCTCATACTATTACACTCCCTCCTCCCACCACCATGTGAGTTTGATATGGGAAATGATATGTTCATAAGGTAAGGGGTTATATTTCTCATTAAAAACATAGTAATATATATATCTTAAATAAATTTTATTTAAAAAAAGTTGAGAGATGTAAATTTTGAAATGCTTATCTTAAATTATTCATATACCAGCTTAATTAACAACCCTATTATCTTCACAAAATTTTCACCAATAGGTAAAAACTAGCCTCAATCTAGCTACAACACTGTAACAAGCCCAAAAATATCTTCAAGTAAGAAAATGGGCTAAAAACAACACCATATATATATATATATATATATATATATATATATATATATATATATATATATATATATATATATATATATATGCCTTCTCCAAGAAAGAAGAAAAATTCCAATATAGTAGACAAATAGATGTCAAATTTAAAATATGTCATTATTATTGACAATTCACACTATTACACTCTACCACCACTCTTGACTAGTATTTTAAGTTATGCTTATCGATATGATAAGACTAATAAAAATATATTAAAATATATATGTAAAAAATACTGAGAGATGTTAATATTAAAGAGCCTACATTATATTTATCACAAACTATAGTAACTAATGACTTAATTATGTTCTCTACAAATTTTCTCTTTATTGGTGAGATATAGCCTCAATTAAGTTGTACAATTGTGTTGAGCTCAAAAATATATTTCTTGAAAATAAATGATCTTTAAATTCTAATGTATGCTAAAGATATCATGATTTTTCGATCACCTTCTCCAAAATAAAAAACTTCCATATAGAAAATAAATGTATATCAAATTTAAGTTTAAAATTATCTTATGAGGGTATGACACCCTAGAAGGGCTGGACTCAGAGGACATGTCCCTTGACACCCATCATTTATGAATTATTTTTCATGGAATGTTTGGGGTATCATAAACTCGAAATGCAAGTTTTTTATGAATGATTTTAGAAATAAGTTTTTTGAGATGGACATTCTTTGTCTATAAGAATTCAAGTTGGTAGATTTTTTATTGATGACTGTCAGTAATTCCATTTGGCACGATAGTATCATTCTTCATAGAAACCATCCTATAGGATGTGGAGGGGTGATCACATTCATTTCTCCAAGGTGGCAGCCACACTTAATGAAATCTAGCATGGACCCCATCAACTAATTAGTGTGGGTTATTTTTAGCATTAAAATCCACTCTTTTAGATTTATTAATATTTATGCCTCGAATGACATCATGGAGTGTACCCATTTTTGGTGGTGGATAGTGGATGATCTCCCTGATGCCCATTGGATATTATGTGGTGAATTTAATATGGTGGCATCTCTTAAGGACAAAATGGGTCACTTGCCTATGAGGTGGGTAGCTAGCAAAAAAGAGATGTGGTTTTACATGTATAATAAATGGGACCTTTATGACTCCAATTTTTATCATCAACCTACAGATGGCATTTGGTACACCTAGATTAATATCAGCAAAGGCCCCACTCAGATTATGAAGCATCTAGATAGGGAAACGATGTCCACCCAATCATACTTCTATTTTGTTAATAGTGTTTTTCCTCTGATAGAGGCATTCATAAATTTTGGCCTTTTTGATCACTCCCTTATTTGGTTCTGAGTGACATGGTACTTTATGAAACCTAAATTCCACAAAATGTAATTCTTCCTTAAGACTTATTTACTAAAGCATAGTCCTGATGATCTTGAAAATTTTCATATTATTTTCCTCATCTATCACACTCATCCTTTCTGTTCACCATGCTTTCCCATAAATTTTCTTTCTACAAATAACCATAATCTTGTAAATATCATTATGTTTCCATACTCTTTGAATAATTATAATTATGTATTAGAATTAAATATATGATAGTTATCTTCTACTATATGATGCTTTTTCTATAATGTGTTTTAAGATGTTTTGGATAAATAGGTATATATCATGAAACATCCTGCAACAAAAGAATCTCATCATACAGACATATCATGTAGCCATTGCAAGATCAAAGTTGTGGATGAATCAATTTTTTATTCCTCTTTTAAATGACTCATAGAAATAACTATAACCTCCATGGAGATCAATATGGATACAGTTGAATAATGAAACAACTTTTTTTATCCTATAACAATGTTTTAGAATTCACAAGAAATGAGACTATAGCAAAAGGAGCCAATTTCGATTATCTTAAGTCAAATGTTTCTTAGATTAGAATATATATTATTTTGTATATAAAAATATCCTCTATGGTGGGTGGGTGTGTGTGTGTGTGTGTGTGTGTGTGTGTGTGTGTGTGTGTGTGTGTAATAGTAGTGTTGAGAAAGTAGTAGATATTGATTAGAGAATTATCACAAGTACATTTTGTCAAGCAAGTGTTATTGTAATTTCTTGCAGCAATTCATTGCTACATTTTTATTAATATGAACAAGAATTTATGAGTTCAATTTAGTGTTGTGAGATGAAGGATTGAATATTTAATAAAATTGAGGAAGGGCCCCCTTTGGAAGGATTGCAACAACAATTCAACCCATTTAAATATCTAAGCATGTTATTTGGTTTCTTTTTACATTGTGTGTTTTATTTTTGAATTGTGTGATTTACATTCTTGCTTAGAATTATTTAAGGAATATTTCAATGTGTAATCATTTATTTCATAGTATTATGTTCATGTTTAAATCCAATCATTACATTTACTACATGATTTTAACTTCTTAGATTACAATTAGTAGAAGGTCAAATTAGAAGATTGAGTGTGCACATATAGTGACATCGTCCTATCAAGTCTACATCCTCAGATTGACATTTAAATGAAGTAGAAGGTATAGGTTTATGGTAACTCTCTTTTTCCATTCTAATCAAGAGAATTATATTTGATTATGAATTAATTGCCAGTCATTTTTGGTGTCATTGTTGGGGAAGGGTGCCGCACACTTATAATCTTCAATCTTGATAGCAATTGTGTCTACATGTTTATTGTTTTTATTTCCAAATATTATTGTTATTTATATGAAATATTTCTTGATTTCATAGTTTAATTTTTTTTTTCAATTAGGATAGTGGAAAATTTCAACAATCCCCATATTACTAACCCTATGTAGGCAAGGTAGGCAAAAAGTTCAAAAAAAAGTGGTTGATGTACATGCAAAGAGAAGGGGACTAAATATGGAGATTCCTACCTGAATCATCATCAATTTTTGTAATATCTTAAATTCATCCTATAGAAGCTAAGGAACATGAAGGAATTCTTGAAGATCACTCACAATTGTCAATAGAAGAGCTAGAGAAGGAGAAATTTTTGGCTAGATTGGTAGCACAAGTTGTAGACCTTGAAGAGGTTCACACCCCTAGAAGAGAGCCACATGTACCACCTTTGATAATTCCCACCTTATCACCTCATACTTAGGAATATAAATTTCACTTCCCTCCATCATCAAAATTTCTTGCTAAGGAGTCATTCAAGGTCTTTCTTTCTCTTAGAATAAACACCAACCTAATAAAATCTTCCAATTTAGAAAGACTCCTTGCTGAGACATAAATGAATCTTTTGAAACCTCCACACCATCCATATTGTATAGGAAGCCATACATTATTAATAAAAAAGATAAATTTTCCATCTCATACACCTAATAAATAAAAGAATTGATAGGAATTTTGAGTGGTGGGTACAACTTCTAGTCTACCAACATAATGAGTATTTATGAGTGATCACCAAGAAGAAAATACTACCAATGAGTCTGTTAATTTTGAATTTTCTATCCTTAATCATGATGGAAATTCACCCATGAATAATATTACTCACTCTGCCCTCTCTACCTTTAGGGGAAAAGCATATGAGGATCCAAACACATTTCTTTTCAAATTTGACAACTTGTGTCGTAGATATGATTATAATCAAGATGCTTAGAAACTAAAATTATTTCCAACAACACTCAATGATGAAATACTTAGATGGTTCATGGGACTTAGAAAGGATGTCATTTCTACTTGGGAATAAATGAAGGAGAGGTTTCTGACAAAATACCAAGACTATTATATGGGAAAGAACTTCAATAGAGATGGCATCTTCTAAATGACACAAGTTGATGATTAGTCGTTAAAAGAATATATGGAAAGATTTTTATTCAACTTGAAAAAATCCAAATAGACTATAATGGACAAATAATTAGTCAAGTTGATATTCCTAAAGGGGTTTAGAGAGGATTGTCTAGAGGCACTAGATCTAATGTCTGGTGGTGATGTTTCTACACTGCCCTTTGATAAACTAACAGTTTTATATATAAACTACTCTAGATCAACCATGAACAAAAGTAGGGGTAGAACCCTTCCTACAGTATCTATACCATGACTATCTAAAGGTGAAGTTAGCAACCTACTCTAAGACATGAAACAAGAATTTATTAGTCACATAGCTACTTAACTTGATACATTACATACACAGAAGAAGTAATAAGAAATTGAGAAAGCCTTAGCCACTTATTGCCCTAAATGTATAAAGAAAAAGGTGTATTGCACATGCCATTCTATAAAATCTTAGGCAGCCATCATAACTAAGGAAAATCCTAAAATGGTGGAGCTGCATGCCATAGGAGAAGATGATAATCAACTGTTTTTCATGGCTCAATGGAAACCATGGGTCTAAAGATTAGGTATGCCATCAAATTCTACATTTGTAAATTATCAATTCTCAAATAATCCTCAATATGGTTATTGGATGAATATACCCAATTAAAATTGGTCCTAAATAATTTAGCATATACCCCAGAATCAATTATGGATGCAACAAAATGGACAACAAACTCAACTTGGGAAATTCTAAAACCAATAATGGTTCTTTCCCTCTAATCCATGGCAATAACAATAGAGAGGTAATCAAGGATTTCCCTAGAAAATGAAAAAACCAAAAAAACAATAGGCCTTAATGTCAAACACTCAGAAACCTATTCAAACCATTTAAATATCTACCTAGCTTATTCCCAATCTCACCAATAATTTGGTTCAACCAACAATCCACTGAAATAATGCAATATCCAAAGTACACCTTGGATATTAATCAAGTTCAAATTCACTCAGGTCATGTTCTTCCACAACCCACCTCATCCATAATCATAAAATACTTTGAACCATCCCCAATCCATAGCCACCCATAGCTAATTTTGAGCCAAGTTTGTTCAAAAATCAAAGGGAATATGAAAATCCTCCTTTTTTAGAGAGATTAAACATATCACATCTTGAACCAGAGCTCAAATTTGATATCTTAGGACAAATTAAGAATGTGTGCATAAAAATCCCACTCTTTTAAGAAATAAAGGATGTTCTTATCTATAATAAGGCTATTAGAGAGCTATGTTTGAAAAATTTGGGAAGAAAGAAGAAGGATCCTAAAACATTCTAGGTCATTGGCCAACTAGTGGATATTATGTTGGGAAATATAGTTTCCCCAAAATATTTTGATACTATAATTCCTTTATTTAATGTTAGCATCCATGGCCAACCCATAACCAATACTTTAATTAATTTAGGCACAACCATCAATGTGATGACCATGGAGACAATGCAATAACTAAAACTCATAACTCTCCATCCAACACCCACCATCCTCTATATGGATGAAAGATCAATTATTAAACCTAAAGGGATTGTTGAGGACCTCATTATCATAGTGGATTCTTAAAAATATCTAGTAAACTTTATTATCCTATAACCAAATAGCAATTTGGTGGTTATCCTCTCATCCTTAGCCGCCCATGGTTGGCCATTGTTGATGCTTTTATTGGATGTAAGTCAAGAATAATGTTAATTTCCAATATAAACAACACCAAGAAAATGGTTCTTTATCTACCAGCCCAGCCTTCCTAAAATGATGACCCAACCCCTTAAGTTATCTCCTTGTAAAATATTTGCACAATTTATTGAAGTCTAACTTTATAGGAATAAGAAGAAGACATTGTCCTTATTGGCATCCTAAAAAATACCTATCAATAGGATCTTGTAGCCATAAACATATTGGAATTTATACCATGTCTTCTTTAGAATACTTTTCTTGAGAATGACCTTGCTAAAACTACAAAAAACATTTGGACATTTCATCAATTGCTTTCCCCTCAATGTAGTTATGCTCCTTAATCACCAACATAGAAACCATGATTTCCTTAACAAAGTAAGTAGACATTCTACAAAATAAACCTCTCAAAATCAACACCTCGTAAACACCCTAGCAAGAAAGTTAGTTACTTATAATTTTGAAAAAGCACATAATAGCATTTTCCTAGGATTATTATGACATGAGAGGAATACCCCAAGATTTATGCACACATTACATTTACATTAAAGAAGAATGAAAACTTATTTTCCAACCCCAACATTGAATGATTCCTATAATTAAAGACATTATCAAGACTGAGTTTCAAAAACTCTTAGATGCAAGATTTGTTTATTTTATTTTAGATAGCTAGTGGCTCTCTCCCCTGATCATTTTTCCTTAAAAGGGGGGAAATGGTGTATTTGCATTGAATATCAAGAGTTAAATACTAATACTAAGAAGGATCACTTTCCCCTTCCATTTATTGATCAAGTGTTGGATACATTAGCAAGGAAAAAGTAATTTTCCTTCCTAGATGGCTATAGTGGTTATAATTAGATACAAATTTATCCACAAGACCAAGATAAAACTACTTTTACTTGCCCTTGAGAAACCTATGCTTATGCCATCTTTCCATTTGGCCTTTGCAATGCCCTAGCTAATTTTTAAATGGTTGTTTTGAGCATATTTTTTAATCTCTCCCATGATTGTGTTGAAATATACATGGATGAATTCACTATCTATGGGAAGACATTTGAAGAAACATTGATCAACCTAGAAAAAGTTCTTTAACACTACTAGGACCACCAATTATCTCTAAGTAATGAAAAATGTTATATGTTGATGACTGAGTAGATTGTGTTAGGGCATCACATATCCCTTGTTAGAATCCAAGTTGACCTAACAAAGATAAGTATCATTAAGGATCTACCCACACCAAAGAAGCAAAATGATGTTAGAAGATTTTTAGGACATGTTGGTTATTATAGATGATTCATAAAATATTTTAGTAAATTGCTACCCCATTATTTGGATTGCTTACTAAGGATACTAAATTTACATGGACTAATGATTATCAAACTACTTTTTAGCAACTCAAAAACCTTCTCTTAACAACTCTTATTCTGAGAGGACCTGATTGGAAGAAGCCTTTTCACATCCACATAGATGCATCTGAAACCACTTTAGGAGCTTCTCTTGACAAAAAAGATGAATCTTTGAGTTATGAAATCTATTTTATCAACAAGAATCTTCAAGGGGATAAACTCAACTACACTATCATAGAGAAGTAATTTCTTGTTTTCATCTATGCCATCAATAAATTTTGATACTACATTATAGGTTACAAAATATTCATCCACATAAATAATGCAAAAATTAGGTATTTAATGAAAAAACTTGTTCTAATAGGTAGGATAATTAGATGGTTGCTTTTACTATAGGAGTTTGATATTACCATTGTGGATAGACTCAATAAAGATAATGTAGTATCAAATTTTTTATCTCAATTTCAAAATAATGAGCATAGCCCTATTGTTGATGATTCTTTTCCTAATGAGTATTTATTTGAAGTAATAATTCAATCTCCATGGTTTGTAGATATCGTTAACTATCTTACATAGGATCACTACCACAACATTTCTCACCTAGAGAAAAACAATGTTTGATTCAAAAGAGTAGACATTATTTATGGATTACAAGATATCTCTTTATCACTGGACTAAATTTAGTTATGAGATGTATATGAGAATATGAAGCTTATGACATTCTTAGAGCCTACCATGATAAACTCTGTGGGGGCCCTTTTACTATCATATAGACTGTTATGAAAATACTTACTACCATATATTATTGGCCTTCTTTGCATAAGGATTCCATGATGTATACCTATAGATGTGATCAATGCAAATGTATGGGAAAACCCACTCACTCTAATGAAATGTCTTTAAAGCCACAACTAGTTCTGGAACTCTTTAAAAAATGGGGACTAGATTTTGTAGGTCTCATTGATTCTAAATCTAGCAACAAGGAATATATACTAGTGTGCATTGATTATGTCAAAAAATGGGCTGAGGTCAAGGCCTTAACCCATGTCCAAGATGAGAAAGTAGTTGAGTTATTGTATGAATAAATCTTCACCTAACATGGAGTACCAAGAGAAATAGTCACAGACCAAGGATGATAGTTCACATTAGACCTCACAACTGCCTTCATAAAATAATATGAAATTAGACACAAAAATTATACCCCTTACCATCCTTAATTAAATGGTCAAGGGGAAGTGAAAAAAAGATAATTGGAAAATATCCTCATTAATACTATCAGCCTACATAAAAAATATTGGTTGGCTCATTTTCTATAATTAGTCTAGGCTTACAAAATCACCTAGAAAACCACAACTAGTCTCACTCTATATGAACTAGTTTATGTTAAGATTCATGTTCTACCTATTGAGTTCAAGCATAAAACATTAAGGAAAACACTTGACTTGGGCTTGGATCTTTCCCAAGCTTAACAAGATAGGATCATGCAACTGAATGCACTTGATGAACTAAGAAAGGAAACACTTCATCACATTGAAATAGTGCAAAGACAATGTATGGGTTGGCATGAAAGGAACATTAATAATAATAATTTACAACCTAGTGACTAGGCACTCCTTTTTGACTCTAAATACAAGTATCATAAAGTAAAGTTGCAATCTCAATGGCTTGGGCATTATGAGATCAAATAAGTTTTTGATAATGGTGTTGTAAATCTCATGACCATTGAATTTATTCAATTTTGATTGATTATTAATGCCCACAGGCTAAAGCTATATAAGAAACCATTTTCCAAGGGAAATCTCACTTGCCAACTTCTTGAATAACAACATATATCTCTTCTTCATGAAGTAAATCACCTTGTTCTTGTAGCTAAAGGATATTTCTATCAAGCCTTGTCTAATATTTTATAATAAGAGTAAAAAATCTTCTTGCAACCAATAAAATGTCATTTATAATGACTTAGTTTAGGTTAAATAAAATACTAAGTCTTAGTTTTTGTAAATTTTAGTTGATTTTGGACAAAAAAATCTATAAAAATAATTAGAAAATTTAGTAATGAAAACCTTTGGGCATTGCTGACAAATGTTGTCTCAAAAAACTAGGTCACTAGTTGATCAACATTCATGCGAGAGAGAGAGAGAGAGAGAGAGAGAGAGAGAGAGAGAGAGAGAGAGAGGGCACTACTACAATAAAACTTTTTATTTTCATTTGTTTTTGCTTGCAGATTCATTCCCTTGGAGTAGAAATATTTTTTCCTCTTTGATATAGGGTGAAAAACTTGACATTGTAGGATATAACTTGTTGCTATAGGAAACATTTCTTTGCTATGGGATGTATTCTAATCATTCCATCCTACATTACATTCTCTAAAATCATTTTTCTCTCAATCAAATAACACGACATGTTAGACAACCACTTTAAATCAGCATTTGTGTATTAATAAAAGGTATTACTACAAGTAACAAGGTAATTATTATATATTTATTTCATGTCATAAGTGCTAATTATTAGTAAGATAATTGGTCTTAATTCTATTAATGTGACACCATATCTTCATCTTCATTTATTGACATGAACATTGACGTGTTACTATCACCACCCCTTGCTCTTGACACAAGTTATTTGTACATATTATATTTGTCCATTGAGGACAAGTGATAGTTTAAGTTAGGGGGAAGATTTTCCATAATTCAAATGAATTATTTCATTCCCAAAAACAAAAGTCATAAAAATTTCTCTAAAGCCACAAAACCCTTATTGCAAGAACACAGACCTATAACTCAAATTTCATCTCACAATATGGGAAGAGACTTACTTAAACATGAATCATTTGATATCACTCCTCTAACCAAAAAGCTAGACATCGTAGCCCTTTTCTATAATGTAATATAGGCACAATATTTTGAGAGGATACAAGCTTTAGATCAAGGAATTATAGATAAATTCACTGGCTCATTACATAATAACCTAACAAAAACCATCACTAGTAGAGTAATGGGAATTACACAAATAGGAGAGGCATGGAAAGAAAAATTTGATGCCAAAATAGAGAGGCAAAAATTCATCATAGGAAATGAAAGCTTGAAAACTTCAAAGTAGGGCACTACACAATTATCTTTACTAGGAAGATGGGCCAAAACTATTGAGTTCATCTATAGATATTTCACTTGTGAAGGTATTCCATACTGCATAACATTCATTTCAAATTCATGATTCATATACAACATGGTATAGAGATAAATGTCCCCAACTTCTTACTCCACATGATCAAAAAAATGGTAGAGGCATATCAAAAAGGTAATTCCAAAGCTCTTTCCCATCATTATTTAATCTAGTTGATTATTCAAGACTATTTTCAAAGGATTAGACCCAACATAAGTTGGAAAGATTTTCTCCAAGTACCAAGAAATGTAGAAAGTGATAAAAAGGGAAATGAAAAAGAAGATAAAATGGAGTTATAAGAATAAAAGACAAAAGAAGCCCTTCCTACAGCTCTACAAGAACCTGTAGTAGAAAACCTTCATGTAACTCCACAAGAACGTATAAAAGAAGACCTTCTTTCAACCACATAAGAACCTACAAAAGAAGTTCTTCCTACAATAATACAAGAACATACAGTAAGGACTAAATAAAGGACTTCCACAAGTGAGGAATCCTAAAGAAAAAATAAGAAACTCATTCTTCAACCTGATTCAAAGGAATCTGAGGAGAAACTTCCACCTTATCCTAAAAAGGCTAAGGTAATATCTAATCCTCACAGATCCCACAAATTGAGAAGAAAAATGAGAACTAAACCTTCTTCTATGATTGAAATTAATAAAGAATATGGAAAAAATAGATTGATAGTAGTAATAAATCTCTAAAGGTTGAAAAAAATAAGGAATAATGTTTTCTAGAATACAATTAGGAGGTTGAACAAGTAAAACATAGTCTTGAAGAGTTGCAAGAGGAACTAATGCTAGATGAATTAGAGAAAATGGAGCAACCTTCCATACAAATGGAATTTTCCACTCTAGATCAAGCTTTATAATAAATTGAGTGACTAAGAAAGAATCTACATGATCTATCTAGAGGACTATATGCACTTATTGTAATAGCTTTTTATCTACATCCTTCTACTGAAAACCATCCTATAGTCATTGTTTCACAACCTTATATAGAGATAAAACGACAAGAAAAATTGATAACTACCTAAAAATTTAGGTATCAATCCTCATTTACAATATCTTCTAAATTGATGAATTGGATGGATAGTTAGTTTGAAATTTTTAATGCATTAACAAAATAAAAAAATAAATTGAAAGAAAAGGTTAGGATTATGGAAGAAATAATAGCCAAACTACAGTACAAAATTAAAGATATGGCTTGTCTTACCCAAGATCTCATTGACTATAGGCCTCTTGTAAGAGTATATTTAGTTTATATTGAGCAGTAATGGCATAAGTATAAATTTATGTGAATTTAATAAGACATGCCTCATGAAGTAATTTATTCCCTTTCTTTCTTTCAAATCTATAAAGAGAGATCATAGGAAAAAAAGCACAGTTATGCAAGTTCTATCTTCATAGCTATGTTGTGCCTTATGACAGGGAATGGAACCCTAAATTATATGTTGGAGATGTCCTTCTAAAGTAATTTTCATCATATTTGTTGAATGAGAAAAGAAGAGAAAGATAAGTAATGGAATATAGGAAAAAGGAAAATGAAAACTAGTTGTTTATCAAAGGAAAGTCAATGACACTCGATATTGTATTGGTAGAATGGGATAATATCATGCTAAAAAAGGAAGTCAAAAATTGGTTTGCTAAGAATTGTGATGAAGCCCAAGATTTTTACTTAGGATTGATAACTACTATTGGCCCAATAGCCAAAGATTCTTACATTGAATGATGGAATGAGCTCACTCCTACACTAATAAAGAGAGAGCCATATTCCCCATTTAACTTAAAGGCAATATTTAATAGGATCACAAAATATATTTTGCTTACAAGAGAAATGGGATCTCAATTATTGATTCTCAAATTCTAACCCCCTTTGTTTGGTATCTTGTTATATATTGGTAGGATAAAGCCCCATTAGATGAAGCCAGAGAGGTCAAAAATTGGCAACTATTTAAACAGAGGGATGGATTTTATGCTCACCTTGTCAGTGGTTCCATAGATCCTTTGGATTTCAAAGCTCTTTATGAATTGGAAATGAACAAGTTTATTACTCATGGTCAAGTAAGGTCTTAAGTTTGAGGGTGTGATAAGCTTCAAAAATATCTTATTCTTGTCCTTATCTATCACACTTATTCTTCTTATTTACCATGCTTTCCCATAAATTTTCCTTTCATAAATAGCCATAATCTTGTAAATATCATTCTGTTTCCATACTCTTTAAATAGTTAGAATTATGTATTGGAATTAAATATATGATAGTTATATTCTACTATAGGATGTGTTTTCTATAATGTGTTTTAAGATGTTTTGGAGAAATAGATATTTAGCACATAACATCTTACAGCAAATAAATCTTGTCACACAGACATATCCTACAGCCACTACATGACCAAAGCCACAACTAAATCATAGAAACAACTATAAAATCCATGGAGATCAATAAGGATGCAGTTGAATAATGAAATAACTTTGTTTTTCCTACATCAATGTTGTATAATTCACATGAAAGACAACTTTAGCAAAAGGATCCAATTTTAGTTATCTTAAGTCAAATATTTTTTAGATTAGAATATATATTATTTTGTATAAAATAATCTCCTTTATATTGTGTGTGTGTGTGTGTTTGTAATAGAAAGGTTGAGAAAGTAGTAGATATTGATTAGAGAATGATCAAAAGTACATTTTGTCAAACAACTGTTATTGTAATTTTCTATAAAAATTCATTGCTGCATTTTTTTATTAATATGAACAAGCATTTTTTAGTTCAATTTAGTGTTGTGAGAGGAAGGATTGAAGCTATAGTTGGAAAGAATAAGGACCCCTTTAGAATCCTTACATAACTAATCCAACCTATTTAAATAGCTAAGCATGTCATTAGGCTTTTTCTGCATTATGTGTTTTATTTCTAAATTCTCTAATTTACATTCTTGCTTAGAATTGTTTAAGGAAGATTCCAATGTGTAATCATTTATTTCAAAGTATTATGTTCATGCTTCATTCCAAGAATTACATTTAATGCATGACTTCAACATCTAAGATTATAATTAGTAGAAGGTCAAATTAGAAGAATGAGTGTGCACATATAATGGTGTCATCCTATCAAGTATACATCCTTAAGTTAACATTTAAATGAAGTAGAAGGTATAGGTATATGGTAACTGATGCAGGAGCATCTACAGGTGCATAATATATTTCATTTTTTTTCTCAACTACATAATTAGTGTGTATTAGTTGGATTCTTCAGATTGAAGGATATTGTTGAATCATTTTAGAAGGCTGTTGAAGCCGTTGAAAAATTCTAGGAAGACTTTTTAAGCATAGTATAGCTGGTGCCTACCTTGGGAGAGTTCATTAAGGAGGATGAGAGGGGATGAAGAGAAAAAATGGGAGGATCTCCTTGGAGAGAGGAAGCCGATTCAGAGGAGGATCTCCAGGAGGGAATAGAGGAGTCATGAAGGCCATTTAGATGGACATGGCAGATATCCACCATTTATCTTGAATGTAAGAGGTGCAAGTTTTGAATGAAGCAAAGGACCATTGGCGCTAGATCTGAAGCGGCAGTTTTGTAAAAGCTAGAGGCTGTTCAAGCCACATTATCTTCTCTTCCAGATGAGATGGTGGATTTTGTAGGTGTTACTACATTTGTAAATGAGGATTCAGTTGCAAATTGAAGAAGGAAACTAGAAATCCTAGAAATGCAGGAGGAGCTTATTAAGGAGGAAGAAAAGAAAGAGAAAGAGGAGCAAGCAAGGTTGGAGGAGGAGGCAGCATTGAATCAAAGAGATATTGCATTATAGGAAATGAATGTTGGAACAGAAAGAGAGGTGCAAGAGTTGGCAAGAGCTAAAGTCACAGGAAATAAAGAACAACTTTGTGAGCTTAGTCATGCTTTAGCTGTTCTAGCTTTAGCTTCTTTAGTTACTGCTGAGCGTGCTGAATTTCTAAGGCTTGTGAAAAAAAGATAGAGCTATATAACAGTATTGTAGACAAAGAAAACAAAGGTGTGGAAGTGGCTTTAGATAGAGAGGAGGTCTACCATGGAATGATGCATCCATGTTATAGAATATGTAGACCAAGACTGAGTGGTAAATGGAGAATAGAAGCGAAGACTTGAGCCATGTAAACACACGGAGAAGTACTATGTTTATGGAAATCAAGAGACCGAGTTGGTGAATTCCATTATGTTGCAAGGGAAGTTGCATCAATAAGGCGTAGAAGAATAGTAACTTTTTGTGTCGAGCCTATGAAAGATTAAAACTAAGTTTCCATCCTCAGTCGAGTCTGTAGACACAACTTGTGAGAGAGTAAGATGAGGGGTTTCATTTTCAGATGAATCCATCAGATGGACATGAGCTTCGATTTGGGATGGCTTTGGAGCCATCAAAGATAGAAACGGCCAGGCTAATGTTGGAGAAGCACTGTCATTAGATATGTTGGATAGATCAGGAGCTGAGTTGAAGGAAAAATGCCTAACTATATATATTCTTGTAGATAAGGAAATGAAGATTGAGAACAAATGTATACAAAATGTGCAAAAATTCAAATAGCAAAGCTTTGGTAGTTAGAATAAGCATGCCATTTCTGATCTATTTTTTTCATTCTTTGCTCAGTATGCCTCTGTTTCAGAAAAATGGTTAAAAGTCTTGTCAGTATGTCTTTGAGGACCCACACTCTCATATTTCTTGTGATATCTCGATCAATAATGGCTCTGGCCTGTTTAAGTCTAAATTCTTATACTGGTTAAGTCAAATAGCCACAAGTATGCAGAATCAGTGCATTCAAATTCTCCATTCCCCAAGCTTTCCATATATCTCTACTAGGCCCATATCTTGTAATTTTGTGTGCAACTGTGAATGACTTGAAATTATGGACTCTACAGGGTCGTCATTTTGATTTATATATGAAGATAATTTCAGTCTGAGGAACCCTGCATCAATTTTGGTATCAGAGCTTGAAGTTCTTGGGATTTGTTGAGGAAAGGTATGAGTAATCTTTGCTATTTGATTTGAGTTTATTGTGATTTAAATTGAGAAGTAAATAGGTGAAAAGGAAGGTAGTCAAGCCATTGAGGCTTAAGAGAAGAAGAAGCCAAGGAAGGCTTAGTGAAGAGCCAAGAGAAAGCTCTAGAAGAAGAGCATAGTGAATGCTCAAGAGGGTGATCCAAAGCAAGGTAAGCTTGGATTTGTGATTTGTGTTTGTTGAAATGTTGTATAAAGAGTTGGTAGAGGATTGAGAAAAGGATCAAAAGACTAGGATGCAAAAGGCCTAGGTGAGATCAAGGAGATTGTCAAAAGACCAGTCAAGGAGGAAAGGCTTGGGTGAGACAAGGGATCAAGAGACCAAGGTGGAAAAGACTTGGGTGAAGATCTCAGAGATGGAAGTATTCTTGAAGGCACTACAAAGTAGCAAGGTACATGAGAGTAATAAGAAGAAAGCAAGCAGCCAAAAGAAGAAAGATGGACAAGCAAGCATGGGTGTGGCCAATGAGGAGGAGGTTGAAGTGGCCAATAGATCTCCTAATGAAGAGGAGAAGAAGGCAAAAGAAGATTTCCATGAAGAGAGAAGCCCATAGAGGTTTGAAGAGGATGAGTAGGTTGCCAAGTGAGCAGTAGGAAGAAGAAGTTGTGAAGAAGGTTCTCATTGAGGAGAACAAGAGAAGAGAAGAAAGAAAAGATAAACTGTTGGGAAGAACACTTGAAAAGATAAGAGTGTTGGTGAAGAGGACACTCATGGAGACATTATGGTCTCTTGTTTTTATATCTAATGTTGTTTTTGCATGGGTAATTGCAGGTATGAGTAGCCTTATGAAGGTCAAGAGAAGGGCCTTCGAGAGTGAAGAGATTGGTGCAAGAGAAGACACCAAGTGCACAAGTGAATGTGCAAGAAAGAGAAGAGAGTTTGCTGTTGATGATAAAGAAGAAGAGATGCATTGGTTAATGCATGAGGGAGGTGTTGAGGAGCCCTTACAAGCAAGAGAAGAGATGGAAGATGAAGATGACTTCCATGATGCCATTGAATGCCAAGAAGAGGCAAGAGAACAGCCAAGCATAAAGGAAGAGAAAGATTTCTCCATAGACCAAGCTATCAAAGAGGTAAATGAAGTGTTAAGACCTGATTTTGATTGTTATTGTGAGCATGAAGATGCTAATGTATAGGTTCAAGAATTAAGGAAGATGATAGAGCCCTCAAAAAGAGAATTTAAGCATGGTTATGTGATGCCTAAATAGTGGAAGAAGAAAACTCCCAAGCAAGAGGAGGTGCTGGTACAAGAGCAAGGATGCAGGATGCCTACATGGCTTGAGAAGAGAAATGGTAAGAAGGAGAAACAAGTATGGGTGCCTAAGAAGGCAAAGAGAGAAGATGTGAGTGTTGAGGCAACAACACCAAGAAGTCAATGGAAGAGGATTGAAGGTGATTCCAGCAACCAAGAGAATGAAGATGAGAAAGAAAACTTCTCAAAGAATAATGAGGTAGAGCATGAAGATATGAAAGGTAAGTCAATTTCTTGCAATGAATGGGATAATGATGTTTTTGAATCATTTAATGATCTTTTTATGGAAAATGAGGTATGGAAATTGTCTATGAGAACTAATATGCAGCAAGGAGAGAGTTCCAAGAAGATGGATGATGAAAGTGGAGATGTGAAATCAGTTCACATGTTTGCAAAGAATAAGGAGACACAAGGTAATAGTGTTCCTATTATTTTTGATAAGTATATTGATGTTGATGAAGAATTTGGTTTGCATGAAGACAAATCAAGAAAAGATGAGATAAGAGGTAAAGGGCAAGTAAGCTTTATGAGTGATGAGCCCAAGTTTGATGAAGAGAATAGTGAGATAGGTGAGAGCTCACTAGAGGAAGAAATAAGAATGTTGGAAGAGATGTTTGGTCATTCAAGAAAGATGAATGAAGGTACAAGCCATGGTGAAGACACCATTGGGAAGAGTGAAACAAGACAAGAGCAAAGCAAAGAGGCAAAGGCAGTTTTGACCAAAGAATAGAAGAGTGAAGGCAGCCAAGAGAATTTATGGTCTTAAATTTTTACTTCTAACATTGCCTTTGATGTTTTGAATGCAAGTATTAAAGTTGTAGAGATGAATGAAGTCCATAGTTCAATGGACAAATTTTTGAAACAAGAAGAAGAACAAGAAGATCTAGAAGACATGTATGAGAATGAAGCATGGAGATGGGACATAATAGCTGAGAAAGAGATGAGAAGAAGAAAATACAAGAAGAAAAAGAGAAACAAAAGAAAGAAGAAAGATTGGTTTGAGAAAACCAATGATTTTGAAAATGACTTTGCATCATGTGCAGGAATGAACAAGAAGGTGCTATGGAACATGTGCATCAATATGAAGAAATAGTCGAGGCAGAGAACAATGGATGGCTTTTAATTGCAGTGAAAAGAGAAAATAAGCATACATGAGCAGGGGCTCATGACAAGTTTCAAGCATGGTAGTCTAATGCAGGAGCATCTACAGGTGCATAATCTATTTCATTTTTTTTCTCAAGTACATAATTAGTGTGTATTAGTTGGATTCTTCAAATTGAAGTATATTTTTGAATCATTTTAGAAGGCTATTGAAGCCATTGAAAAATTCCAGGAAGACTTTCTAAGCATAGTATAGCTGGCGCCTACCTTGGGAGAGTTCATTAAGGAGGATAAGAGGGGATGAAGAGGAAAAATAGGGAGGATCTCCTTAGGGAGAGGAAGCTAATTCGAAGGAAGATCTCCAAGAGGGAGAAGAGGAGTCATAAAGGCCATTCAGATGGGCATGGCAGATATCCACCATCTGTCTTAAATGTAAGAGGTGCAAGGTTTGAATGAAGCAAAGGACCATTGGCACTAGATCTGAAGTGGCAGTTTTGTAAAAGCCAGAGGCTATTCAAGCCACATTGTCTTCTCTTCTAGATGAGCTGGTGGATTTTGTAGGTGTTACTACATTTGCAAATGAGGATTCAGTTGCAGATCGAAGAAGGAAACTACAATTCCTAGAAATGCAAGAGGATCTTATTAAGGAGGAAGAAAAGAGAGAGAAAGAGGAGCAAGCAAGGCTGGAGGAGGAGGCATCATTGAATCAAAGAGATATTGCATTATAGGAGATGAATGTTGGAATAGAAAGAGAGGTGTAAGCGTTGGCAAGAGCTAAAGTCATAAGAAATTAAGAATAACTTTGCGAGCTTAGTCGTGCTTTAGTTGTTCTAGCTTAGGCTTCTTCAGTTACTGCTGAGCATGTTGAATTTCTAAAGCTTGTGAAAAAAAGATAGAACTGTATAATAGTATTGTAGACAAAGAAAACAAAGGTGTGGAAGTGGCTTTAGATAGAGAGGAGGTTTACCATGGAATGATGCATCCCTATTACAGAATATGTGGACCGAGACTGAGTGGTAAATGGAGAATAGAAGCGAAGACTTGAGCCATGTAAACACGCAGAGAAGTACTACATTTATGGAAATTGAGAGACTGAGTTGGTGAATTCCATTCCGTTGCAAGGGAAGTTGCATCAATAAGGCATAGAAGAATAGTGACTTTTTGTGTCGAGCCTATGAAAGATTAAAACTAAGTTTCCATCCTCAGTCGAGTTCGTAGACCCAACCTGCAAGAGAGTAAGATGAGGGGTTTCATTTTCAGCTGAATCCATTAGATGGATGTGAGCTTTGATTTGGGATGGCTTTGGAGCCATTAGAGATAGAAACGATTAGGCTGATGTTGGAGAAGCATTGTCATTGGATATGTTGGACATATCAGGAGCTGAGTCAAAGGAAAAATGCCTGACTATATATATTCTTGTAGATAAGGAAATGCAGATTGAGAAAAAATGTATATAGAATGTGCAAAAATTCAAACAGTAGGGATTTGGTAGTTAGAATAAGCATGCCATTTCTGATTTTTTTATTTTATTCTTTACTCAGTTTACCTCTATTTCAAAAAAATGGTTAAAAGGCTTGTCAATATGTCTTTGAGGACCGACACTCTCAGATTTCTTGTGATATCTTGATCAATAATGGCTCTGGCCTGTTTAATTCTAAATTCTTATACTGGTTAAGTCAAATAGCCACAAGTATGCAGAATCAGTGCATTCAAATTCTCCATTCCCCAAGCTTTCCATATATCTCTACTAGGCCCATATCTTGTAATTATATGTGCAACTGTGAATGACTTGAAATTATAGACTCTACAGGGTCGTCATTTTGATTTATATATGAAGATAATTTTAGTCTGAGGAGCCCTACATCAGTAACTCTCCTTGTTCATTTTGATCAATAGAATTATATCTAATTGTGAATCAAATTCTAGTCAAGGCCCATGGTGGCACACATTAGGAGAGTTTGGAATCTAGATCCACATCTTTCCCAATAATCTAGTTGGATTCTCTTGTGGGATGATGCCATTAGAAGGACCTCTTAGTTTCTATGGATCTATGACCACCATCTTGCCAAAATTTAGAGACACTCATAATCTACTACTTCTTCAGAGCTGAGTTGCATGGCTCTATCCTTTGAAAAATATCCCTTTAACGAGAGCTTGTAGGTGAGAGTTGAATTCTTACGACATCGCACTCAAATTGCATACAAATACAATTCCAGGGGAGCCCCAATCAAAGCCAGGCTTCATTGGCTTAAGATAAGGGACAAATTTTCTAAGGAGTTCTTCTAAATACTATGAGCCAAGAACTCAAAGCAACAAATATAAATAATTTTTGAGGCTAGCAACAATCTCTCAAAGACTCTATAGATTATGCAAGATTTTATCCACCATTATCAACAAGTGTTCAAATCTCAAGTTTCTTTAGTTGAGTGTGAAACTACCTTTTAGCAATGCCTTTTATTGGTGCCATGCAAACTCACTCCCATCCAATGGGTAGTTTTTGATAAGCCCCTCACTATTTATAATTTGAATGAGGTAGTATCTCACATGGCTAATGATAAATCTCTTAGAATTGATGGATTCCCCTATGAATTATATAAAAATCTTTGGGACCTTGTGGGTAGTGACTTACATAAGGTTTATCAAGAAGAATTTTGTAAGAAATAATTAGGTTAAAATATAAATAAAGGAAATATCAAATTCATACATAAGTAGGGAGATCCTGAGTTCATCTATAATTGGTAGCCCATCACCCTCATGAATGTCTCCTATAAAATCATTTCCAAGGCTCTTTCAATCTAGCTACATAATATGTTGCTTCTCATTATCCATCTAGAACAAATGGGTTTTATCAGAAGCTACTATATTTTGGATAACAATATTGTCATGTAAGAAGGGATGGATTAGACCAAACAGTCTAAAAAATAAGATATGGTCAACAAAATTGACTTTGAAAAATATTTTAATCACATCAAATGGCCATTTATTCTATTCATGCTTCAAGCTTTGGGATTCAGGCCTATCTTCATCCAAACCATCGAGATGCTTTTCTTAGATGCCTCGACTATCCTCTCCATTAATGGAGTCACCTTTGAGTAATTTGGATTATTCCACTCTATTCATCAAGGATGCTTATTAGATCTTGCCTTGTATGTTATTACATCTAAGGGTTTTGGATATCTTCTTAGTAATGCCCAAGATAGGGGCCTTGTTAAGGTAATTTATCTCCCTCCTGATGTTATGAACTCATATGAAGATATGCATATGTTTAATGGCCACTTTATAGATGACTCCTTAATTACTCTCATTAAAGATGAAACTAGTGTGGAAAATGCCTTACAATGTCTTGACACCTTCTACTTAGCCTTTGTCTCTAGCATCTAATGGCAAAAAACTCACTGCTATAGACAATCTTACCTCTCTCCACTAGTGTGGGCTACTAAATTTAGTTGAAAGTGGATCCAACATGATGAAATCATTAAATTTCTTAGCATCCCCTTTGATTTTGATGCCTCACTATCCTTTTTATGGTAATATGTTATTGATAGAGTTGTTAAGAAGCTAGAATACTGGGTGACCAAGAAAGTTTCAAATCTACTCAAATATTCTTGCATCCACCCATGTGTACTACTCATCATATTGGGTGTCTTCTAAAAAATCTTACCAAAAGTTGGACAAATTGTTCAAAGATTTCCTTTAGGACAATTCTCCTCAAGGTAAAGGATTCCACATGGTGGCTTGGGAATATTGTTGCCTCACGCATGATGCTAGAGGGATGGGGCTCATCGACATAGCCTAATAAGGAACTGCCTTATGTGCCAAATAGATTGTGTAGGTTATTGAGGGATAAGAAGATTGGAAGATGTTGTTTAGACACTATATCTCCTTAGGCTTGTCTAAGGGTAAGTATCTTGGAGAGGGCTCAGCTTCCCTAAATTACTCTTTATTCAATCTCCTATCCAAATCACTTGGTCCTTTGTGGCCAAAAGCATCTAGAAGGCCTGGGAAAAGATCAATCCATGGTTACTCTAGAATGGCTTTAGTCTATATAATGGGCTCTCTGCTAACTCCCATTCTCTTTAGTGGTCTCCCATTTTCTCTTCCAATGAAGTGCCCCTAGAAAACGTCCCTTGGGTCAACACTCAAGTTTTTTTGCAGAGGAATTCATACCATCCAAGATATCTTTTGTAGGTGCTCTAACTCTTGGCTATCTTGGGAGGAGGCAAAAGCTAAATTTTAGTTAGCCAATGTAGACCAGTAGTCCTACCAAAATATCTGTAATGCCTTCCCAAATTTTATGCTCCATAAAATTTGGTCCACTCCACTTAGTCATGGTGAAAGAACTAGAAATGATATGTTGAGACTCCTTTCTATAATTACACTCCTCATCTTGGTTATGCATGGCTAACCCCCCATTTTCCCATGGTTGATAATCTTAATCCTTATTGGGGGATACACTCATTTATTAAAATGTGGATCATTCACTTCAACACTATTTGGGGGGCTTGTGTGGATCCCAAGCTTGCTCATTTTGCTTGGTGTATACTACAACAAGGCTTACATATTTACAAAAGACTCATCCATCTTAGATTCTACCTACCTACATTCCCCTTATGTGGACACCTTGATATGATTTCTCATATTTTAAGGTTCTATTCTAAAGCTCAAAGGATTTGGACTTAGATCCATGATCTTTTCAAGCCTTTCTAGCCTAAATTTTTCATTTGGTAGCACATCTTCCTTGGAGACAAAGACATGATGCCTTTCAGATACTCATAATTATAGCATACTTTCATAGTAGATATTCTCTTCTAGATTTGGAAAGAAAGAAATAATTATGTGTTTAATAATGATTTTACTGATTATAATATTTTTTCTTTACATAAGTCTTTTATCATCTCCAATGTTATTTTGCAAATTAAAGTCCAAGACAATAAAATGGCTATGGAGCTTGGGCATCTTCAGGATCTCATCTCCCACTATGGAAATGCTCCTTATGTAATGGATTGGGTTTTGTGTTATCCTCCTACGGATCCCAGATTAGATGATAGAGTGCTTCAGCTACTTCATGATAGGCATCACTACAGCCATTCCAAGTGCCACTCTCATAGTAGCACCCCATACCAATGTATTTCCCCTCTTAGGTAGTTTTAAGGGTGGTAACCACTACTTCATTCCTCTAATAGGAATAATGGTTAGTGTGCTCTTCCTCCTCCTCTACACCCAGATGCTTGGGGGCACCACTTGGAGGTTGATCAGATGTGTTACATAAGTTCCCCAAGCTTTCTTTGGCCATTTTTCCCACTCAGACATAAGCAGAAGATTATGATAGGGACACTACTCAAGCTATTGTTGGGAGCCTATTCCAGATGGTAATGATTTTTCAAGCTCACATTGGGGTCCTAATGATATGGATCCTCCACTTTCTAACCTTACTCTTGCTACATAAAAGTTACCTTTTTTTTATGACTTTGTGACTTGCTTCTAAGCTTTGCCTAGTTTATGATGTTTTTGTTCTTGCTCCTAAGCTCTACCTAGTGTGGCGTGGCATGCTTTCATATCCTCTATATTTTTTGGTGGATTATTTGTATATTTATATTAAGTTAATATATAGATATATTTCATCCAAAAAAACAACCTTATAATAATTAAATGAATAAAAATTTAAGGAAAAGGATTTTTATTGATATCCTATAAATTATTACACTCTATCACCACCTCTAATTACCATCATAAATTATAACTATTAATATAATAAATTAAAAAACAAACTCTTTAAAAGTAAAAATAAAATATTTCATAACTAAATTCAATTTTAGACAATAGAGAAGATTTATACAAGTTAAGTTTATAACCACCTTTGTCTCTGAAAGGGAAGAAGATGGTGGTAAATTCAAATGCCATACATCACTCCATATATTTATTTGACTACTTATAAATATTTTCAAGATACATTTTAATTAATTTTAACATTTTTAATAATTTCTAATTCTTGCTCGCTTTGATGTATTTTTTCAATCTTATATGTTTTTCTAACGAAGTATTCTGGTTGGAACATTTTTCATTTAGTTGGGTATGTATAGAATTATGTATCTCAATGAGGATTATTGGTCATTTGTATATTGATTCCACAACTCCCAACTCTCAAGAGTAGTTTACCAATAAAATATTATCATTCCCTTTAAATGCTATCAATGTTTAATGGAACTCATATTTCTTCCAATGAAACTAGAAGAAATTGTATTCCATTAACATTACCATAATCAATCTCTCCTTAACTAGGATGGTATACTCTTGCATAATATTTTACTCAAAGGAATTTTATCTTATAGCTTTTAATTTTTATTCGATACAAATAAAATGGCCATATAAATTATTGTATTTCTAATAAATCCATCAACATAATATTAGGTAAAATCACAACAATAATTTTTATGAAAATTGTTGTCATAAATTTATAAACCATCTATAGTAATTTTTAGAATATTTCTATTTAAAAATACATTAAAAAATATTTTATATATTTTTTGAGTTAGATGTATGTTTGAAAGCATTAGAGCAAGCAAGTGAATGGACTAAACTTGTTGCCAAAAAAGCTTATTTTATAAGTTTCAATTTTGCAACAAATTTCAACTATTACCTTAAATCATCCCATGTAATATGTTAAAGAAAGATCAGACCTAATTTTAATTATATTTTGAAAATAATATTGATAGTTTTTCCACATTCCATATATTAATATATGTGTTTTTAGATATAATTTTCATGTTTTTCAATAAATTTTTTGAATCATACTCCATGATCCATCATCATGGTGCAAATAGATTATCAATAATCATTGTATTCTTATCTTTATGATAGATCATGGAGTGTGATCTGAAATGTTGATTCAAAATATTTTTGTAAATTAATCTAGATTTACACACAATTATATTTTCAAAACTTTCTAAGCACATATTTAAAGGTTTATTGCTCTTTATTTTTTAAATATAATTTTTAACTTATTATTAAATTGAATTAAATAAATTAAACTTTCTATTTTAAAACTTTCTCTCAATCTGATACCATGATGTATCTGTTAGTATATCAGCACATGTTGTTGCTTCTTGAATTATTCTCTATGGATACAATGAATGTTTTAGGTGGTACTTCTTGATTTTTTTTTAAATTTTCTATATATCATTTTAGATGTATAAAATCTTAAAATTTATCAGGGGTTTTATTGAAAATTTCCTCTATAATATATCACACTAGGAAAATGAATAAAATGGATGCATAAGGGAGATTATTGATATGACAATAAAAACAAAACCTAATATAATTAATGGCCTCTAATAGGAAAAACACAATGATAATAAGACATGAATAAGTAAAACTATATAAAATAAGTAGAAATAATGATAAAATGGTCAAACCTTGGTAGATTCTTGGGGATTTTTAAATAAATTTGAGATTTACAAGTACTTATTTAGCTTTATGTGAAATCTAGAAGTCTGCTTCTGCAAGGATAGTTTTGGTCCCTAAATTGTACTACCGAATGTGCCCAAGGTGGATTTTTAGCTGCCAAATGTATTATAGCTATGTTTTCTATAAATATTTATTTCAGTCACATTTTGATTATGGTATTTTTATAATAGGGGCATAGAGTAATTCCATACAATCTATGCAATCACCTTCCATAATTTTTCGGGTTTTTCTATTTATGTTTATTTATCTTCTTTCCCTAATTTAACACAAAAAACTTGTAGGAGGAGAAATAAATGGGTTAGGTTGGTCATAATAACTTAACATAGTTACAACTAGATATTCAACACACTCGGAATTAGACCCTATGTGATTCTAGTGTAGTGTGAATGGATACTATAAGTAATCATTTTTGTCTTCTCTTCCTTTTTGGAGATAAAACTACATGCACAATTCACATATCTAGTTTTTGGTATAAGATGCAGCTAAATCTTGAAATGCATGTGTGTGTGAAAAATAATATACTTTTTACCATAATATATGATAATAACATTTGTAAATAAGTAAATTATAAATTCATGTCATGCTCATATCCTATTTTTTTATTTTCAAGTATATTTTGAATGTTAAATTTTATTTTTTTATATTGAAATATCAATTACCAAGTATAATAATCAGTGATGCAAAATAATTAGAAAATTATCAAAATAGACATACAATATCAAACTAGGAGGCACCCTCCAACAATCTACACATAACATTTGATATTATAATATAAAAAATCAGCCCCATATAGGCGACCCAACAAAGCATAAAAGAAACAAAACCAACACACACAAATCCCACCACCTAGACTAGAGGTGGATCCAAAATCCATCAACTACATAATATTATCATCAAGTGCCCTCTAAGAAGTGGTACAATCCATGTTAGTGTCTTCATCAGAATCCACACACACAAATCACATAATACTGCTCATCTTCAAACTAGATCCCAGCTGCTCCAATCCAATAGTCGATAGTGGAGTGAATTGGTCAACCTTATTCAACTAAGATTTCATGTTATTAGACTTGACATATTCTAACACCTCATCTACTTTGATGGCACTACCCATTTCAATGAGTTTCTTGAATTTTCCAGCAAAGACATTATCTTCTATTAACTTCCATACTTCACTTTGATCCTTAGAGTTTTGTATCATAATAGGGAGAGAAGGGGGAGGAAGAGGTCATAGAGGATCATTATTATAGGAGAAAATATCAATGTTTAGGTTTAGAGGAGTAATAGATTTCTCAATTTCCTTGATCACATTAACACTACTATCAACAATAGCATTTTGTACATCCCTCATCATATCATTGTTGGCAATCAACCAACTATTCACACCATTCTTGTTAATTTATGATGAATTAACCCATTCATGAATTGGGTCATCTAGCTAATAAAAATAAGACACCTTGATGCATTCCCACTCATGCTCTAAAATTTTCACCTAAGTGGTCAACCCATGGAAAACTCCCCAATTCAAGTGGGGACTCAACTTAAGATATCCATTTGAATCAATCACGAACTTAGACGTGATCTTAAGCATCTTGAACTACAAAAATTTCTCTAGTTGTACTTGTGGTAGCTTCAATTGGAGAAATATTTTCATAGAAACAATATGAAGGATGACTTCAATAGTGAATTCAGTAAGCAACCTAGTGTTAGATTGAAAAACCTCTTAGTTCCTTTGCTTCCATACAAACCATAGAATTTTTGTTGAGAAAATAAGGAAAAATTTATGGAAAAGGGTATGGACTCTATTTTTATGACAAAAATAACCAAAATCAGTATTTATCCATGCAATCTCACAATTGAAAATAATAGTCTAGCCTTCGAGGGAACATTTCCAAACATTAATAGCTAATGATAGGAGAAAAAAAGATGTTCAATAGTTTCATAATCACTATAAAAGAAATAATATGGCTACCCAAAACCAATTTTAACTAGAATAGTACCAAAAAAAAGTTTATTATATATCAAAATCCATCAAAACCATGATTTTTTGGGTTCAATATAGGATGCCCATATGCTCATATAACACCAAACTAAAGGACATGAACAAAGGGGGTTGCAGACATTCTAGATATGATTAAGGGTAAGATAAGGGACTTTGTAAAAAGAGAGTTTATTATCTAGCATCTATGTAGAGAATTTTAAAAGAGGTGGACCCTTCTCCCATTTAACACAATCTCATAGTTCAACTTCCTCATCCATAACAGAGACCTTATTATTCCACTACAGTGATTTTTAAATAAGATTGAATGTTCTATGTTGAGTAACAGGGACTTGAAATCTGACTCTAATTATCAACTAGGCATCTGACCATTTTGAGAGAAAATATTTTTGAAATTCCTCACACCTTTAGTGAACCACTCAAAATTAGAATAACCCTTAATGAGTGGAAGAGGCCTTCTGTTGACACAAAGATTCCACCAAATGGATATATAACCCTAGAAACATGTCCCAAACTAGCTAAAAATATGTTTAGTAGTGATAAAAGGTTTTATAGATTCCCAAGCAAACCAAATAGAATCAAATATTGGTGAACCAACAACTTTGATAGTGAAGGGACCTATAAGAAGATCCATAATGTTGAACCATTTACAATAGGCTTTTCTTTATGAAAACCATGTAAGATATTATTTATGACTAAAAACTTCTAGGGTTCATCCCTTTTGAATTCTCTAATTATCCATTTTATTTCAAGGGTAATTCCTTGGATTCCAAGATCTTTTAGGCCAAGTCCCCCAATATGTTAATGTTTGGAGTAGAATTGCCAAGAAATTGCATGTCTTTTTATCTCACCTTTGCCATCTAACCATAGGAAATAACTTATAATTCTATGTATCAAATTGATATGTGTTTTACTAAAAATCCAACAAGATTCATAATATATGCTATATGAAGTAAGAAATTTTTGGTAGACTTAGATCCTACTAGGTAGGGAAAGTAGGTGTCCTTACCATTTTCTATCTTCTTGTCGATATTAAAAAATATCCACTCCCATATGATCTTGAATGAAGGGGTAAGAGAAAAAGGAATACCCAAATATATAACTAATTGATCAGGGTCTTTCCACTCCCTACCAAATGGTGTAAGACAATATGGAGAGTTGTCTTGCCACCCTAGCATACAAGATTTATGCATATAAACTTTAGATACAAAAGCTGAATAATAGATATCAATTCTTATGGCTACTTGGGTTAAGTTACCTTTCTCAAGTTTGACAAAAATAGTAGTATCATATGAAAATAAAACATCAATCAATTCATCTTCATTGGGTAGAGATATCTCTTTGACAGGACGACCCACATCTGAGCATTGTAGCTAATAATGCAAGGATTTGATAGCCAACACAAATAAGGAGGGGACAAGAGGGTAACCTTGTATGATGGACTATTTAAGATCAAGTGAATCTATAATCTCCCCAATCACTTTAACAATAGTAGAGGCATCTTTAAATAAAATATTAACCATTATAAAAAAATATTGAAAACAAAAGGCTCTGAGAATCTTTTCAAAAAATGGCTATTCAATTTTGTCATAGGATTTTTCAAAATTGAGAAGAATCATACCCACATATTGTTTAGAATATTAGGCCCAATATATCCCTTCCCAACTTGTCAAAAAATTATCTAAAATATATCTCTCTTCAACAAATCAAGGCTGGGTCACATAAATAATTAAGGGAAGGAGTGAAGAGAGCCTCTTCACCAAAATTTTATATGGGACATTGAGAAGGGTAACTGGTCTCCAATTTTTGACCAAATGGGGGTCCCCTACCTTAAGAATGATCTTAACAAAACCTGTATTTATTTTAAGTCCCAAAGAACCAACTAAAATAGATTCTTTATATATATCAAGACAATCCTTGGCCATCTAATCATTATTAGCTCTATAGAATTCAACAGGGAAGTTATCAATACCCAAGGATTTGTCATCTTTGAGAGAATCAATGGTCCCTTTAATTTCATCAAGTGTGATGGCCTCATCCAAGGAATTAGCTGATATTCATGAAAATTTATTTTGGATACAAAGATCACAAATAGCTATGTCCTACTCAGTAAGTGTGTTGGATCCATCAGACAAAAATAAGTTGGAGTAGAAGTTAAAGAATGTTTCTTTGATAATATTTGAATCATGAAAAAGCTTACCCTAAAACTCAATCTATGTGATTTTGCTTCATTGGTTTTGGTTTTCAAGAACCAAAAGAAAAATTTAGATCCTTTGTCACCAATATTAAGCCATTTCAAATGGGAATGAATTTATACTCCCCTAGCAAGGTAGCATTGAGTTTTTCTAACTTGATGTTTTAGAAAATTTAGATCACCCACGAGTCTACCATTAGAAGCATCAAGTTGTAGTGAACTTTCATCCTGAATTAGTTTTTCTTGGGTGACCCTAGCATATTTTATATGTTATTTAGCCTTAGAATGATGATAAGTTCTTGAAAAATTCTTAGACAATTACATACTAGAGTTACATTATACAAGGTTAGAACTAGAATTGCATGAGATTCTCCCTAGATTCTAAGAAGCATGAATACCATTCATATAGACCTGATCATTTAGGTGAGAAACATTAAATTTATAGATCCCTTTAAAATAAGATGTTTAATAACATATGGACTCAAAGAGAGTCCAATTTTAATGGGATGGTGGTTAGAAATGGTGTAGGGCAAAACATTTACCACATTTATAGTTTTATTTTGGGTCACTTGTAATAAATCTATGTTCACATAAAATCTATCTAATCTCAAATATTGTCTTTTATTATTGATTTGAATGTTACACAAAGTATACCAAGTACCTTTGGTTTAATTTTTACCTTTCTATAATGGATCAAGGAGTCTATTCATTCTCTCAAATTTAGAATAGAAGAAAAGTTCATTGCCTTTCCAAGATTGAGGATCACCTCCAATTTAATCTTATTTTTCCTTGACCATGTTAAAGTCACCTCTAAATATCCAAGGGACCTTTTTCAAGTTGGTTTCAATCCAGTTCCATAACTCATGTCTTTATCTATAATCATTAAGAGCATATATATTACATAGATTGAAACATTTATTTTGTTTTTCGAGTAAAACATAGATAACTCTATTACATGGAGAAGTTTCATGGTCAATAATAAAGTCCTTCATCTTAGGCTTTGCCAATATGGAGGCCCTTCCTTTACCTCTTTGATGATTAGTATAAAATTGAGCTACATTTGGCTAGATGAAATTAAGGATCAAGGACAACAGGGAGCCCATAGCCTTAACTTCTTGAAGACACAAAAAAATCTAACTTATCTCTATAGTATCTAAATTGTCTCAAAATGGATTTTATATTAGGTGATTTCAATCCCCTAACATTACAAATTAAAATTCACATACAAAAAAGAGGAGGGGGGTTATTTAGATTGACTTTGGGGTTTTCCCCTAGTGTTATACAATCTTTTGAAAGAGTCTACCACCTTATTTTATTTTATTTTCCTTTTAATGGTTAGATCAGGGATACCAAAAGGGTTATCTTTATATTTTTATGTCAATCACAAGAGCCTAATCAATAGGGGTAGAGGTAGTGTCAATCTTGAGTCTTATACCACCACCTTTAGCTTCTCATTTTTTAAAACATTAGGGTCCCTGAGAGACAAAGGTTCAACCATAACATTATCCAGATAAGAACTAGAATTAATGTGTTTTTATTTCTCTAGATAAATCATCATGGGGGAGACATCCTCATCATTTTTAGTGAGGTTATAAATATTAACAACAAGAGGCTTAGCTAATATAACCACATACTCATATGAGGAAGCATCCTTGAGCTATGACTCAAAAGATTCTAGTGGAGTCATCTGCTCAATAAAATCATCTTCTAAGTCATGAAGTAAGTAATTAACCAATTCAAGCATAGAATTCACCATTTCAACAGAGGTAGATAGGGAGATATAATAATGGAGAGAACTTTGAGTCATTACATTATCTAAAACTCCATCAGTCATTATATAATTTTCCCCCAATGTCTCCTCAAGAGAGGAGCAACCTTTGAGTGGTTCATTATGGGAATTTCAAATACTTTTAGATCATCACTTAGAAGAGAACCCTTCACACAATCTTCCTTCTACAACACATGGCCTTTTTTATTACTATAGGAGTCCTTATTAACCAATAATGGAAAATTATTTCTAATATGTTCATCATTTTTACAATAAAAACAAGTGTTTAAGCCTCCCAATCCTTTGACTACACAAATATGGGATGTCCCTTTGATTTTGATGTTAAAGGATTCAGTAAATACATCTAAGGGTTCTAGATAAATTAGAACCCTAACATTCATATGAGCTAAAGACTATCTCATGTCCTCAATTCTAAGGACATCCTAAGGGGATTCAAATCTTGAGGTAGTAAATTCCAAATCTAGATAGGGAAATTTTCAATATCCACCCATCTAGGTGTAGATTTAAAGATAAGGTTGTTGCAATCCATATTAGGGTTCTTTGGGACTACTTTAAACAAATATTGACCTAAATTTCATAGGGGTTTACTAATGGCCCTTATTTACATATTAGATTTTTTTAGATAAAATCATAAAAACTCCTTTCTAATGCATTACACAAAAACTAATGTAGATACCCATTTTCTTACCCCACAAATAATTAATCTAATTATCAAATAAATTTCTATAAGGGAGAGAGTTCTTATTCAAACATTAAAAAAAACTCCAACATTTTTTAGTTTGGATTCTTCCTATTGTAGGTTTTTTGCAATAGGAACATTTACAAATAGAGTTAATGTTTTCTTAGGGCAAGGTATCTTATCAATTTGGGTTTCATCCTACTCCTATTCTCCATGCTCACTTTCAAAGATGTAGCTGGCAATGAATTCTTCATCTTCTATGTGTTTTGTTGCTTCTTTCTGTTAGTGTAGGATATTATCTTCCTTGTATTCATTATTATGGATTATTCCTACACATGTTTTCAGCTTGCTTAGGTGTTATTTTGAGGTCCCTTAGGTTTCGTAAATGAGATAATTAAGTTTCACATGCGTATGTGTAAATTATAGTCAAATTGGTAGGTAAGGATACCCTTACCCACCAATATTGACATATGGAGCACATAAACCATTTGACAAATATCTTGTGTTCACATTTCCAAATGTCTTGACTCTGTCTCTATTATACCTATAAATATTCCTCCCATCTAATCTATTTTGAAACAAGTTATGAATGAGATATTATTATAATTATACTTTATTTTGATTTCAATCTTAATAATAGATTTCTACTTCTATTTACTTTGCATTTGCATTTCATGTGTTCGATTCTATCAGTTGGCTCTTACACAATTCCATCATGGTATTAGAGAAACATTCTATTAATGAACACCATTTTGTTGTGAATTTATTGAAATATTTCATAGTTTTTGAGTTTGTATTCTAACTAAGATTGTAAAGGAGAAACCTGTAGATCTGTTTGTATCATCTACAGTCTTTTCTTCTCTAATTGGTGAAATCCATCAGTATTTACAAGTATTTTAATTATATTGTACATATAAGTAACCTTTTGTAGATATAAAAAGAATATTCAAGCTAGTTGGATATCACACTAAATCTTTTTTTGATAAGGAGGCAAGATTTACAAGCTATTTTGCAAATCCATTTTTTGATTTAAAATGATTGTTATTTTAATAACTGAGAAAAAAAGTAAACAATCACTCATAAACTTTTTTGGTTCTATGTACCTTGGTTTCCTCTTTTTGGATCATTTTGAAATTCATAATTTCATTAATAATTATGAAAGTTATCATAGTTTTACTAACTATGGTACTATTAAGAAAATTACATTTTTGATGATGTAGAAAATTTAAGGATCTTTTTTTTAATTATTTTTTTAAAACAATATTTTTATGAGAAATCATATTGTAAGGAGTTACTTATCATTTTTTTGTAACATTTTATTCTATTTCATGAAGATGAAGCATGAGGTCTGATTTTGGTCGGTGATCAAACCCCCTCACAAGCAAAACAAAATTTATCCTCTCCTTTGCTTGACTCACAATTTCACACTATTTTTTTATCCTCATGGATGCATTTTTGGCTGAGCCCAATGCCCATTTTTATTATTTTACATTATCACTTATGTAATCATTGTATATATTGCCCATTTGTGGATGCATTCTTGACTAAGTTAGACATCCATTTTTTATGAGCATACATTATTATTTGTGACTTTAATGCAAATATCAAACTCATTTCTATGCCAACCACTTTATTCCTATGTGTATTGCATGATATTAAATACTAAATTGTATTTCACATTCAACAACCTTAGATAGTCATCTTGTTGTTGTGTGTATTGTGCATTAGTGAATACTACACCAAATCATGTACTTTGACAACATCAGCCATATCTTTATGGTTTATTATGTAGATCTGTACCTATGATTCATTAAATCTGAGTATAGATCTACTATGTAGTATCTTATTTACATTTTACATATAATATGTCCTTGTTACATTATTTGAAACTTCAAGACTCATGTTTATAGTTGTCTCTATCTCTACATGATATCTTAAGATTTGGTGGGCTTATTGTACAAAAAAATTGGTGTCCATTGCATATGCACTAAAACATAAAGTGCTAATTATATGCACTCTTGTTGATTTTATACTCACTAAAACATAAATTACCAACTGTATGCACACTAAAGTGTTGATTGTATACAAACTAAAACATAAGGTGCCAAACCTCTATAATTGGGGGGTTCTTTTTTATAGTTTCAGGGGGGATTGTTTTATGCCTTGTCTTCTCTATTGGTCATTTAGTTTTTACTTGCATGGAATCATGGATCACAATTTGGTTCCACTTCTCACTCCATTCAAGTATCATGAATGGAAATCTAAAGTGCAAATTTTTTGAAGAAGTAAAGATTTACATAGGATAACCATGAATATGGAAACTAAACCGTAACTTGGTGTAGATAAAATTAAGTGGTATAATAGGTGCGATGAATCATATGGTCTTTTGTGTTTTTCTATTTCTCCTGACTTAATCTTTCACATTTAATCTACTAAATCACCACATGATATTTGGAACATTTTAGAACAACTCTTTGGGAAGCAAGATGTAATGAGGGGTCATGAGCTAGAGAATGAGCTCATTAGTTTGAGTCCAGGAAGTTTTGACACTATAGAAGACTTTTTCACCAAACTTAAATCACTTAGGTTGAAATTAAAATTATGTGGCATAGAGAAAAATGATGAAAAACTGATCCTCTCTATTCTTTCCAAGTTAGGACCTGATTACTTAGTTTTTGTCTCTACCTTTTATGCTACAAAATGTACCCTAAGAACTACATAGATTATGCCATCCTTAGATGATTTTTTTAAAGAATTAACTAGGAAGCAAGACAAGATCATCCAAATGGGTACTTGAAGTCCTCCAAATCACATGCTTTGTTGATTCATGACAAACTAAAGACTTCAATTAATAAAGAGAAGAAATTAAAAAAGAAGGACCAGGAGCAATGAAGGGATCAAAAATTAGATACTAAGCCAAAAGTATCATATGAGTCCTCTTCTTTAGGAAGGAAACCCAAGAAAGAGAGGATCACATGTGCCTATTGTAATATAATTGGGCATGATGAAACAAAATGTATGAAGAAACATATTGATCAACTAATAAATATGCTTGAGAAAAATAACATCGATGTCCCTGATACAGTGAAATCAAGCTAATCAACATAAGAGTTTTCTTAGGAAAAAGATAGTAGTAAGGGAAAGGATAAGGATAAGGACCTTTTTTTAGTATCATTTTATCCATCCACATGGGTGATTGATTTTTGTCCCTCACATCACATGGCTTCTTCACGAGACTTATTCTCATCCTTAGAGCCATGTTTTATGCCATATATTCTAATAGGTAATGACAGTTATATTGAAGTTTTTGGGAGAGGATCTATTGAAGTTAATAATGAAACATTTGAAAATTTCTTATGTGTTCTATCACTCTCAACTAATTTCTTATCTATTTATCAAATCACCCACATTGGATCAGGCAATAAAGTTGAGTTTACTCCAAATTCTATTATCATTAAAGAGATACTTAGTAATACTATAGTGTCCCTTGGGAAAGAAAATCACTAATCAAGATTGTACACCTTCTCAAATTTTTCTATCGATTACCTTTCTACTGCATTACTCACTCATTCTGATGGGGTGAGTAAACTATGGCATGAGTGATTTGGCCATCTAAACTATCGCTACTTGGAATAAATCAATCAATAATATATGGTAATAGGGTTTCCTCTATTCAATTTTATGATGGTTTTTGTGAAGGTTGAATGCTTTATAAACATACCAAAGAGAAATATGACAAAGTAAAATCGTGGAGAGCCACTCAAATTTTGGAGGTAATTCAAGTAATGTTTCTAGGCCATTTCCATAGACTTCATTCAACAAGGATAGGTACATGCTTACCTTCATAGATAATATATCTAGGTATACTTGGGTGTATTTTATTCAATAAAAGTCTAAGGTATTGGACCATTTTAAGGATTTCAAGGCTCTTGTTGAGAAATAGTTAGGGAAAACCATTAATATTTTATGCACTGCTAATGGTGGTGAGTATGTTAGTCATGACTTTGAGAAATTTTGTACTTTAGAAGGGATTGATGTATAATGAATAGTTATATATATTCCTCATTATAATGGTGTTGTAGAACATAATAATAGATTTTTAATGGAAATTACAAACTGTATGATACACTCCAAATCACTTACACCACAATATTGGGCAAAAGCCATTAATTGTGCTTGTTATATCTAAAATCATGTTCCTCATAAAATTTTGAAATAAATCACTCCTTTTGAAGATTAGAGTAATAAAAAAACTTAATTTAAGCATTTTAGGGTATTTCTATCTCAATCTATGGCTCGTATTCCTAAAAATAAATGTAAGGCCATAGAACATCAGAGTAGGACTTGGATATTTATTATGTATGTAGAAGGTGTTAAGGGATATAGGCTTCTTCATCCTACCACACATGATTTATTATTTGAGAGGAGTGTATGATTTAAAGAGGGTCCATCAAACTCCACACTTGACACTTCTCCCTCTTCTTTGGAATCTCTAGGATATGATGATAGTTTAGATGATTCAGATCATCCATATCAGGTACCTATTGATGAAGATTCTTCTTCTAGTTTAGATGATGAGGATAGTGATATAGATTCAACTCATTCCATTCATATTCATATTTCTAAATTTAAATAATCTCCTCTTGATTCTCTAAATTTAGGTTCTCTTTAGGCTAGACAGACTCTATAGAGTGTAGGTGATTGGGTTGGGGATCCATTAGATGTTAGATAGACTTGTTCACAATTTTAGGGTGTTCCACATGTTTTCATTGATTGTGTTTCTAATCCAAATTCATTTCATGAGGCATCTAGAATTCTTGAGTGGGATATAGCTATGCATGAATAATATAGTTTCTTAACTAAGAACTACACTTGGGATCTAGTACCCTTTCCTAAGGGAAGGAAACTTGTTTGATGTAGGTGGATCTATCAAACAAAATTTGTAGAAAATGGGTTAGTGGATAAGTTTAAAGCATGATTGGTAGAAAAAGGATTTTCACAAGTTTCTGGCATAGACTATACTAAAACATTTTCTACAATCACTAAAATGAATTTTATTCAACTCACTCTTTCCATTGATGTAGCTTATCAATGGGATGTTCATCAAATAGATGTGAAGAGTGTCTTTCTTCATAGAGACCTTAAGGAGATATATATGGAGAAACAACAAGGTTTTGTGGAAGATAATTCCTTAGTGTGTAAACTTTTAAAATCTATTTATGGCCTCAATAGGCCCCTCAGGCTTGGTATGCCAAGATGGATTCATTTCTTCTCACAGTTGGTTTCACTAGATGCAATTTTGATCCAAATGTCTACATCTTATGGTAGGATAATTCACTCTTGATTTTGGTTCTATATGTGGATGACCTATTGATCACAAGGAGTTATTCATCCTCCATTACAATAGTGAAACTACTCTACATGATATATTCTCCATGACTGACTTAGGCTTATTGTGTTACTTCCTTGGTATTGAGATTTCATAATCTAACTCAGGGATTACCATTGCATAATCTAAGTATGCTCTTGATTTGTTTGCATAGTTCCATATGTATGCTTGTAAGCCATATCTAACTCCCTTTATTTTTGGAGTCAAAATTGAGGCTGAGTGTTCTTCTCTATTGGTTGATGCTACCTTATATCAACAACTAGTTGGTAGCCTCATCTATCTAACTCACACTACACCTAATATTTCATATGTAGTCAGTATGGTCTCTAGGTTTATGCAAACACCACATGAGAAACATGGGAAAGAAGCTAAATGGATTCTCCACTACATTCAAGGTACTCATAGTTTTAGGATTCACTATAGAGCAGGCATTAATATTAACTTGATTGGGTACATAGATTCAGATTGGGCTGGTGATATTCAACATTACAAGTCTACTTTAGGATATAGTTTCTCACTTAGTTTAGGACCAATTAGTTTGTCTATCAAGAATAAAAATGTTATTTCTTTATCATCTACTAAGGCTAAATATAGAGGGGTTGTCAATGTTACTACTAAAGCTATTTGGATTTAGGGTATTCTTACTAAGTTTGGTGTACATTTCAAGTGACCCATAATCATCTTTTGTGATAACCAAAGTACCATCCAAATCTTTAGGAACCCATTCCAACATTAATAGACCAAGCATATAAAGGTTCATATGTACTTCATTTAAGAGCTCATTCATGAATAGGTCATTGATCTCATATTTTTCTAGACTATAGAGTAGATAGTTGATATCTTCACCAAGACCTTCACTGAGAGAAATTATCTTCACTTATGTGCCCTTCTTGGGGTACAAGCTACATCAACATCATCTTTAGGGGGGGTGTTCTAGTCATCTTCTTTTCTCTCTTTTGGGGGGAGTTTTTTCCTATAGTTTTTCTCTTTTTTATCCACTTTGTGAGAGTTGCATTATAATTGGGTACCTCATGAGGCCATGTTGTCGGGACCCAATTTTGTTTACCCACCTAAGCTACACTTAAAGAGGGGTGTTAATGTAGAATATTATTTTCCTTGTATTTATTAATATGGATTATTTCTACACATGTTTTTATCTTACGTAAGTGTTATTTTCAAGTCATAGGTGTCATAATTGAGGTAATTAAGGTGCACATGCACATGTGAAAATTGTAGTCAAATTGGTGGGTAAGGATACCCTTACCCACCAATATTGACATATGGAGCACACAAACCATTTGGAAAATGTCTTGTGTTCACATTGTCAAATATCTTGACTCTATGCCTCCATTGTACTTATAAATACATCTCTCATCTAAGCTATTTTGAAACAAGTTATGAATGAAATATTATTATAATTATACTCTATTTTGATTTTAATCTCAACAATAGAGTTCTTCTTCTATTTACTTTGTATTTTTAGTTTGTGTGTTCAATTCTATCAGTTGAATCTTAGACAATTCCATCACTTCTTACCATAACACTTCACTAAATAGCTTCCTTGATGCTCCATTTTCTCCTTCTCCCACCTCTAATAAAAATGGTAAACCATCCTTAAATTTATCATTTTTAGTAGACCCTAGAGGACCAATTGGCTCATTAAAACCACTATTCTCTTCCCTCATTGCATGCCTAAGACCATCTTTTTTTAATGTTTCTATAAATATATGTAATTAATACTATAACCCTATAAATTTTAAAGGCCATAGGCATGCAAATCTAGGCTAGGGAGACATGGACTAGGATGGGGCATACAAAAAAAATGCAAACAAAGCTAATAAATTCACACCACAAACCAAGAAAAATAAAGTTGTACAAAATAACCATAAGCATTAATATATTAAGACCACCATGGAAACCATAAGAAAAAACATGAAAACAAAGGAAGAAAAGGTAATCAAGGTAATTATCTAAGAGAAAGCTTGAAACAACATGAATTGAGGATGACTCTTCATCTCCCATTATAGAGCTCCAAGCTTCTCCAATTTGTTTTTAACTCTTCTCGTCATTTTATTTTATTTTTTGAAATAGTTTAATGGTTTTGTATTTTTTAAATATTTTAATTTTTTTTAACCTTCCTATGGTCCCATCAATTGGAGGACCATAGTGTGTGCTTGTAGCATAGAATTTGAGGGTTAATTTTCTCTAAATAAAAGTGCTACATGTAGATGAATCATAATATGAAAAGGAATCAAGAATTGTAATGTAATTGTCCTTATTATTGCTCATATAATATCTTGTAGGATGTGTAACTCTAGAGGATACATGAATTTGGTGGGGTCTAAGGTATAGTATAATAATGTCTCACTACATATGTTCATTGTGTAACACATTGAAATGTCAAATATATTTCATTAAGATGAAATATAGAATATGAAGGTCTCTTTGGAGTTGAGGGTGTACTACTTTCTTCTAAAATGACTATATAAATATTCTATATAGGTGCAACAACTATCTCTACACTATGTACTTGAATAGATGTAATAACCAATTATGGTTGCATGGGGGAGGATGAGATACAACTGATAATAGATGTTAATCATATTGAATAGCTAAAAATTTCACCACCTAACTATAATGTATATATTTAAGAAATTGATGTACTATGGATGAAATTTAATGGATCTTATTTATCCAATGGCATCCTAATAACATATCAAAGACCCATGTATTTTGTAATATTAAAAATGGAGTAGAAATTGTCTCTAAACTAACCTAAAGAGGTAGCACAGTATTCCAAATATTATATCATGAATGTCCATCAAAGTATTTAACTACTTTGGATGTATCTTGTAAATCCTACTCTATGTACCCAAGATTGTGAATAAGTTTTGTTGTACATGCATTTTCTCTTGACCCATTATCAATCATGATATTTTGTATATTTTATTTATTGATATAAGTTTGAACATAGAGTAAATGTCTATCTAAATCATCATCAATGATCTAATTATCATCAAATGTGATAATAAGATGTGGTGTTGATGTACCTATAATTATACCAATTATACCATCTATTGGGTGTCCATATGCTGAAGGAGGACGATGTACATTATATGTATGATGTACTTATGCATTATCATTGGTTTCTTTCATTTCATGATTTGGAAATGGGTTACTAAATATTTTCAAGTTTTCATATTCATTTTGTTGTGGTTTATCCTCCTCTATGGATGTGCTTAACTCAATAATATTATCATTAATAAGATCTTGTATCTTATGCCTTAGCATGTAACATGTGTTTGTAGAATGTTTAATACATATATCATAGTCAAAATATACATTGATGGAAAATCATTTATGTTTAGGCTTAGTCATATAAACCTTTAGTAGTGGAGGGAGAGATATGAGAATTCACTCAAGTAAATTTGGTAACAATATATGAGGAGGTGAGGGTAACCTTGAAAAGTGCCTCTTTGGTAGAGCTATCAATTGAAGCTTATTTTTTAGTTGTGATAATGCATTGAATATTAATTTTCATTCATTTTTTATTTCATTAGATTTGTCCTTATAGCATGGTTTGCTATGAAACTTAGTATTTAAAGTAGTTGTAGCATTTGGTGCATGCATGAGTTTGTTCAAAGTTATGAAATTGACTTCTTGTTCTTTGATTATATGGCATAACACATCAAAATATTTGAATTTTTCAAACATGGTAGACTCATGAAGTGGTGCTAGCAAACATATTTGTGAAGATATCTTGTAACTCATTGTCTACCATAGAATTGGTTATCTTAGCTAACATAGTTTTGTATCAAATAACATATTCATTGATTGGCTCATCATAACCTTTCTTGATTCTTTTTTGAATAAGATAGTTTTTACCCATTTTTAGTAGAAAAGTATACTATAAAGTGATCTACCAAAGGGTTGAATAATTTAACTGATTAGAGTGAAAGATCATAAAACCATTGTAAAGCATATTATTTGATATTTCATGGAAAAAAATTGGATAATAACTTGTCATTATATGCATAATCTAAGCATGATGCATGAAATGAATGAATGGTGCAAGATATGTAATTTATATTCAAATATAGTTATTTCAAATTACATAATACATCGATAGAAATAATTTTTTCTAGAAATCTAATGGTTAGTTAGATTGAGTTTATACATCATGTGATCTACATGGCATACCACACCTTATCACCAATAAGATACTCATCAGAGGAGATCCAAATAATAAAAATGTTGGGTGGGGTAGTGAAATCATTGATAAGAGATAAAAAATCATCATCATTACTCAATTATTTGATAAAATGTATAATGAACTGATCAATAGTTGGATGATTATGAATATTAACAACTAAATTTTGATTATTGTAAGTCAAAATGTTTTGAAAAAGAAGTGAAAGGTGATGATTGTAGGTTATACACTATGACTATATAAAGAGCACGACTTGTTCAATATTTAATGTGAAATAATTATCCAACTAGTTTGAATGAATACAAATGGCTTAGATACTACCTTAATATATTAATTGGTGATAACTAGCCATAAGATTTTAATTCAATCATTTTTTAGAGAGTGAAATGGATTGAATAGGTAGGATGTCCCCTTACATTTATACATACAATAAATTTTTTATGTCTCTTTCACTAATCCATCAAATTTCCTATATATAATGTGTGAAAAGTTTTTGCATGGGTTCGATAGGTAATCTCAACCACATTTTATTGGTTAATAATTATCATCAATGATGGGTCTTTTAATATTCAAACCCATGGATAGCTTGAACATTGTAATTTTTTTTATGCTTTTGGGGATTAAAAATAATAAAATTATAAAATAAAGTCATTAATAAATTCAAAAAATATTGGGACAAAAAAATTTGATTGGAATTCAAAAGTATATCAGGTGGTCAATCATTAAAATAATTGATAAAATTATACACTTGGTCTTTATTTAGATAATCCAAATATTATAGTATGAGGAATACATGAGGATAAGTGTAAATAATTAATGTCTATTAAATAGTTTTTATAATGACATCAATAATTATTCAATTAATTTATATAAACTAACTTTTCATTTACATTCAAGATGAGATTGGAATGTTTAAGCTAAATTTAGTCGACGAAGCATATCAATTTGCATGGAAGGATGAGGAAAACTTTTCTAGAAGGAAGAAAATTAACTTTGGATATAGATTAATTTTATCAAAAGGAAGAGGGAAAAATAATAGTGTAAGAGAAAATCATACTCATGAAGGTGAAATAAATACTTCAAAAAATCATAATCAATAACCAAGAGGAAAAGGTTATTCTTATGGAGAAAGAGGATATTTTGGAAGACAAAGAGGTAGAGGATTCGTTGGTAAGTGATTCAAATGTGGAGAGGTTGGGCATAGAGCATTTGAATTTATAAAATATTTTAATAATAAAAACAATAATAATGAATAAAACAATCATATTTCTCATGTATATGAAGAGAGTATTAAATCTCCAACACATATGGAATAAAGGGAACATGGTGAATTTCTTATAATGAAGAGAGTTTTGTTAAAATCATCCAATGAATAAGGTGATCTAAAATAAATATATAACTTATTATGTATTTTTGTTAATATGGGAGGTAATTATTGTAGATTCATTATTGATATTGGTAGCATAGTTAATATAGTTTCTAATAAAATAGTAGAAAATCTTGAGGTGAAAGTATTAGTGCATCCAAACCCATACAAAGTTTCATGGTTACTTAAGGGTCTTCAAGTATTTGTGATTGAGAAATTTATGGTAATTTTTTAATATTGGTTCATATAAGGATGATGTTTTTTTTAATATCATTCCCATGGATGTATCATAAGTATTTTTGGGAAGATTGTGGTAGTTTCATAGAAAATCCATGCATGATGGTAGAGAAAACACCTACACACTTGTGAATGATGGTAAGAGACATATATAAATCCTATTTATAAAGAGGTGGGAAATAATTTTAAGATTTTGTTTATTTATAGTAAAGACTTCTTGAAGGAAACAAAGAAGGAAAAATCATGTTTTTATTTCATCCCAAATCCATTGATGCAAGTTGAAATCATAAATAGGGTTATTCATACTCATTTAAAAGTTGAGAGTATATTAGAATAATTTTATTATATAAAGTAAAAGGATTTTTAGATAGACTACCACCCATTAGTAATATTAGCCATCATATGGATCTATGATATGGAGTAAGTTTTACAAATAAGGAAGCATATAGGTTAACACCTATGTAGAAATAATAAGTTAAAATACAAGTAAATAATTTATTTGAGAATGTTTAAGTAAGAAAAAATTTACACTCATATGAAACTCTTCAATTATTGGCACATACTAAGGTTCGAGGTTGGAGATTGTGTATAAATTCTATAGTGATAAAAAATACTCTCTAGTATAGATTTCCATTTTTAAGGATGCATATTTAAGTGGATTTATGTACTTAAAAAAATAAATTATAGGATTTTTTGTCACCAAATTCATATTATAGAAGGTCATGACTAGAAGACAACATTCAAGAAGAGTGATGGGTTGTATGAGTGGCTTATTATGCCATTTATATTGTCAAATTAACCTAGCACATTTGTGAGACTCATGAATTAATAATTGTTTAACCCTAATTTGGGTAAGATTATATATTATTTTGGTAAAATGGTTAAGGATATATAAATTATAAGGCACAAGGGTGAAAATTAGATCTACAATAGGCCAATTAATATGCTAAACTTAAATGTACCATATGTTGAGTTGTTTGTGTTGAGATAGGCTATTAATTTAAATTATAGCTATGATAGATATATACATGACATAAAAAAAGTACTTATTTGTTTTTGATACTAATAAAATGTTGGATCTAGTACACGTAGGAAGCCAATTATAAATTAATCATCAAATTATGGATTTGGTACCTCTAGTTCTCTAGACACTTGGGTCAACCTAGGACAATTACATCGACACTATTTTATGAGTTTGATGCTAGTTTCTTGTTAATAATATCTAATAAAATAGCATGTGATCACTATATGCTTCTAGGTTTGGCTTCGCTTTCACTCTAGGGCATTCAAATCTAGGTCATGTATTTCACTCCTGGTAAATGGCAAAACCATAGCTTTTCATCTTCAATGTGCCCTGAGGAAAAATGGGTTAGTGAGCACATGATATTGAGTCAAGCCATAATGAACTAATTTTTTAAGGGTGATACCTACATAATTGATGCTCCAGAAGAGGGCCCCAGACTCATGTATTTCTTCCCTATGTGTTGGATTATGTGTGAATCATGTAAAGTGTGTAAATCAAGTACAATAGTGACCTAACTTATAACTTGTAAAATATGACCTTATGACTAATTTTTTAGTACTAAAAACCTATAGTTAGGTTAGTCCTTTGACTAATATAATAATAGGAAATATTTTAGTAAATTAAGTGCTTATTTATTACTCTTTTGGTATGATTTATAGGTATTCATAGATGAGGAATGAATGAGGGTTGATATTGTATTCATATCAATCCTATTGGGAGATAAATCCCATTAAATAACCTATGTTGATCATTTTAATACATTTCATTTTTAAATTGTATGAATTTAGGACACTTGATACTTTCTTCAAGATAGGACAATAATGTTGACTCTACTATCTATCCTAGATGTTAGTGCCTAGGGAGAAGGAGAGTATACACAGACTCAAAACTTGCACAAGTGTAAGATAAGTACATTTTAATAATTATGGGTAAGATGGGATGTTTGTGTCATTAATATAAGTTTTTTCATACTAATAAATAGGCCAAGGGGAACAATGTAGAGAAAATGTTAGGCTTGTAGAATCAAGTCATGTGTAAAACTATGAGGAAAATCCAGGGTCATGAAATTTGCTAAATGTAAAAGACTGAGTGATATGTAATCACAAAATATCATTTACATTTCCCCCTTTAATTTATTAATGAATTTGATATTTTAAATAAAAGGAATAAGTACTTGAGTGTGTATACACACATGGTCTTTGCTTGAGTTGAATTTGAGTGCTTTGTTAGAGATCTAGATTTGAGTACTTTGTTGGATCTAGAATTGAGTGATTTTTTGATGACTAAAATAAAACCAAAATAATGTTATAGTTTATAATTATTGCATATAATCTTGGTTAAAATTACTTTAAATAGATTGAAATTGAAAGAACAAGGTTTAAGAGTACACATGTGTGTTGATGTAACCACCTTACCTATTGGCAAGCTATTTTTGTAAAATATGTATCATTATAAAGATATTAAATTGAGATAAAGATAAATATAGATAAATATTTAAATTCCATTTATCTAAGGAGATATATTTAGAGAGAGAGAGATTGGAAGGCACATGCCCCAAACTTTGGAGTAAAAGTGAGTTTCCATATGGTAGTTGAGATTAGCTCAACCATGCAACCCAATTATACTCATAACCTAGTGATTTTGGATGATCAAGTTCAAAATTAATACTTAGAAGTATTGAGTGATTTAATCACCCTGACCATGACAAAAGGTAAACTAACTACTGTAGTAGTTTGGCTTGCTAAAATTCATAAAAGTTCATTGGGTATTAGTATGTGCAATAGTTTTATAAGCTACATTTGATTTGGATTTTTCAATATTATGCACATGCTGCATAGCATATGTACCTTATATTTGTCTCATGGTAAAACTATGTGTAATAATGATACCCACAAATGTGTGTCAAAATCATATAACTATGTGCTTTAGCTAATTAAGAAAATTATGTAAGTGTGGAGGACATGCCTCTAAAGCATGCCCCCATTATATATGGAAAAATATGAAATTGATATAAGTACCAATGTGGAGGACATATTTATAAAACATTCCCCCATTATAAACTATAGATGTTGAATAATGAGCATGTATGGATAACATGCTTCGAAATCATGCCCCCGCTGCATCTAAAAATTGTGAATGTGTTGAAACCATGTCATCATGGCATTCCCACACTTAATATATAAACTGGTGTAAGTACCATATACATGTGAATTTGGGGAACATGCTTCCAAAGTATTCCCCCACTACATCTGAGAACTATGAAAATGTGGAATCCACATCAACATGACATGCCACCACTAATATACCCCCCCATTTGAAGTAAGGTAAAAATATTACATGGTAGTTAGCTCATCTCAAAAGGATTATAAAACTACAAATATATGAATCTAACCATGTAACACATATAAGGAAACATGTTTAGGTAAATGTATCATTGAAGTGCACATAACCAATGTGATCACATGTATGCCTAAGATGCATGATAAATATCATAGCAACATCTAGATAGTAATAATACAAGATCAACAAGAAAACAAGCACACACATAAGAGCACTCCAAATCAATTCAAATAGCAATGGCCCAAGGAGATTACAAATAAAGGGCATGTTCAAATGCCAAAAAATCAAATGGGCATGACTTAGTCAAATTCCCACAAAAGAAAAGAATGACATATTCAAATGTCCATATAACAAGTAATGATATATTCAAATGTCTAAGAATGCAATGACATATTCAAATGTCCAAGAAGAAAACATAGGCATCGGGGCCATAATAATAATTCATATTCAAATGATCTAAAAATAAAGTTAAAATCAAGGCAAAACACTCAAGGAAGTATGTAGAGAATAATCATAGTCAACTAACATAAACATGTCATACTAGCCCATGGATTGAATGTGTTGGCAAAAAATATCTAGTACATAGCATATCAAGTACCCTATGTAATGTATAATAATGGATAATAAACATGTGTAAGTACATATGTAAGCTCAGACATGATAGTTTAGAGTGTTCATTGAATCATATAATCTATGTATATCAATATCATAGAAGATGGATGCCCCTAGCATATTGGTGACATGAGTAGAGGGAAAACCCAACACCAATAAGTGTATCATGTATCTGTGTATACGTATGTATGTGTATGTATCACTAAATGATATGTTAGTTATCAACATAGAAATAACATAGAGATGCCAAGGATCTAATAGAACATGTATGCATCAAAAATGTTTTTTTATTTATTTGGTATTTTTGAAAGAGACAAGATCATCCTATAATCTCATACAAAGGATGATCATAGGTATCACCCCACTCTAAACCTAGTGAAATACATTGGTGGTACTTATAAGGAGTATGTATATGTGAAATATCTATCATTATAATATTTGTGATCATTGACATATGTATAATAGGAATTTGAGGTTGTGAAGTACTAATAGAAATAATAGGGGTTCTTAGAACCTATCTTTGTGTATTTTGTGTCTTATTTAGAATAGTAATATTAGGAACATGTTTAAGTTCTCTAGATATATAAATATGGTGTATTGAAGATCATGATTTCATGGAACCCACTTTATGTTTCTAATGTAAAATTCTCTCAAGTATTGGCTGCCTAGTAAAGGGGATTACTTTTTACTAACACTTTGGTGATGGATTATCCTTAACAGGATTGATAATTAATTGTTTGGTTATGAATTTCTCTTATTCAAGAAGATGTTCATATGGAATATCATAAACTGTAATTACATTATTCACCTAAATGTATTTATCATACCTATACACTATAGAAGTTATTTCTCAAAGAGTATGTATCCAATGTCATCCCAAAAACATGTTAAAGACACCTATAAAAGGTATAAATAGGAAATTAGTAACCATATGTGTAGTACCAACATATAAAGGTTGATTATTCTTAAAAAGAACCTTTTATGAGGTCCAATCGAATGATTTGACTGATCTAGTAGAGGGGTGTAAGTTATGATGAGTATAAACCAAATGCATAAGTAATTTCATGGTGAAAATATTTTTTCTTTCATAATTATAAATCATAAAACTATATATAGGCTATTTATCAATGTATGATTTAATGAATAGAAAATGAAGATCAAAGTAATCATCCTTAATCTCATTGTCATCAAAGGAAATGGCAGGTTTTTAAACCATAGGAGGTATATGTCACATGTAAGTACCAATGACCACATCTAGTCAGTGTTCATAATATGATGGATAATGATGTGCATTATACACCATTTAAACTTTTGGGTCCTTCTTGGACTGGTCTTGAAAAATATTGCTAAATATCTTCTATTTTTGGTGATCATTGGGTTGTGATCCTAATTCCTTTTGAGGATAATCAAATTTAATCTATTTTTCATCGATGAGATCCTAGATCTTATGTTTTAAGGTAAAAAATATATTCATATAATTCCCACTTACTTGGTGATGGTCATAATAAGAATTTACAACATATCCTTTGGGTAGAGTTCTATTCACATCAACCTCTATAGGAGGAGGAAGAGATATAATATGACACTTTATTAATTGTGATAGTAATGAAGTAGGAGGATCTAGTAAATGTGTAAACTATATCCTTGGTACATTAGATAGGAAAATATAATTATTTTATTGTGAAATTGTGTTGAACATGGTGGTTATTTCCTTTTTAGTCTCAGTAGATCTTACCTTATAACCTGGTTTAATTATAAATTTTGTACTATATGTAGATGTAACTGGTGTGTTTGCTATATACTTGAGCTTATTCAATGAAAATATTAAGTTCGTGGTCCCATACATCATGCAATAAGTCATCAAAACATTGAAACTTTTTTAAAATAATGGACTCATTTAAAGGAACAAGCAAACTTTAATTGAATATGTCTTGTAACTCTTTGTCTACCATATGATTACTTAATTTGGCTAGCATTATCCTATATCTCAAGACATATTCATTTTATAGATCATTAGTTCCTTGTTTTATCTTTTTAATTTGAGCATATGAAAACTTTTTGGTAATGTTAATATAAATGTGTGCCAAAAATTGATCTATAAAAGGTTCGAATTATTTCATGGATTGGAAAGGCAAGTCATGTAACCACATGAAAGCAAAGTCTTTGAGGCTCCTTGAAAATAATTTGGTCAAAATTTTATCATTTGAATAATAATCAAGGCATGCCACATAGAAGGTTAAAATATGTTGTTCATGATCATCCTATCCATCATAAAATGTTACATTAAGTGCAACAAATTCATTTGCAAAGGGTGTAAAGATATATCATGTGCAAGAGGGTTATGCAACACATCTTGTGAATCTATAGCATGTGAAGACATTAAAGTCTTTTATTCAATATTTTTAACCTTATCCTTCAAGCTTTTTATGACTTGAAGGAGTTATTTAACTTTAGGCCCAACAGAATTTTGATTAGCAATTTGAGTTGTCACCATAGGGGATGGAAACATGTTTTGAGTAGTAATAGGCATTAAAACTAGTATGTATGTTGAAATAATGGGTAAGTTCATAATAGGTATATCTATATTAGTTTTAGGGAATAAATATTGGATCACATAATCCATGTCCTGATTAGATGTAATAATTTTTAGTGGGGACTAAGTTATAGTACCTTCTATGGATTCACCATTACTAGGTGAGGCGACATTGGTTTTACCTTTTTTTCTTATTTCATCTCTTGTAACATACAAAAATGCATCTATTGTTCCCTTGTTATTATTAAGATGAGTAATAAATGATTCTTCATAATCCATTTGGAATCAAGTGTTTGCACTACTATTTTCCATTGCTTTACAAATGAAAAGTTTAAAATTTGAAACACAATGCAATAATAAAAAAAATCAAAAAACCCTAAGTGGCCTAGGGTTTAATGTTCAAAGATAAGTTTGGCCCAATGTTTAACCCTGATTTGGATAGGATATTATCATACCTAGGTAAAATGGTTAATGATATATAAATTATGGAGCACAAGGGTGAATACCAAATCTACAGTAAGCTAATTAATCTGTTAAACTCAGATGTACCATATGTTGAATTTATTAGGTTGAGATAGGCTATTAATGGAAAGTAAAAAAATGCTATATATAAATTACATTAATAAAATTACTTAGATATTTCTGATATTAATATAATTTTGGATATATTACAAGTAGGAAATAGGTAGGATGATAGTTATGGATCAATCATCAACTTTGGATTTGGTGCCTCTAGCTCTTTGGATACTTTCATCAGCCTGTGACAATTTTGTCAATGGTAGTATCTTATATAGAATATCTATTCAAATAGTATATAACCAACTTGATGCTTCTAGGTTTGTTTCACCTTTACTTTGGTGTATTCATAGCTAGGTCATGGACTATCACTCTTGGTGAAATGGTAAAACCCTAGATTTCCATATTTAATGCAGCATTGGAGGGAAATGGGTTAGTGGGCACATGGTGTCGAGATGACCCATAATGAACCTACTATCAAAGGGTATTTCCTACATAGATAATACTCTAAAATAGGGCCTTAGACTCATGTATTTCTCCCCTATATGCTGGCCATGTTTATTAATCATGCAATGTGTGTAAAGTAAGTACAATAGTGACCTAACTTGTAACTTAGAAAATATGACTTTACAATTGCTCCTTTATTACTTCAGTCCTATAACTAGGTTTTTCCTTTGAGTGGTATCATAATAGGGTAGAATAAAAAATCTTTTATAAAATTGAATTCTCTTTTGGTCTAATTTCTAGGTATTTATAGGTGAGGAATGAATGAGGGTTGATATTGTATTTATACCAATCTTATCAAGAGATAACTTACATTAAAGCACTTAATCTGACCATTGTAATACTTTTAATTTATAAATAGGATGACTTTAGGGTACTGGACACTTGTGTCAAGACATGATAGTAACATTGACACTACTATTTATCCTAAATGTTAATGTTTAGGGAGAAGGAGAGTAGGCACATGTTCAAAACTTGCATAAGTGTAAGACAAGTACATTTTAATCATTTTGGGTAATATGGGATGTTTTTGTCATAAATATAAGGCTAGTTAACTAAGAGATAGGCCAAGGGGCATAAGGTATAGTAGATGCAAAGCTTACATAAGCAAGGCATGTGTAGAACTAAGAGGAATAACTAGGGTCATGATTTTACCAAGTGTACAAGACTGAGGTGCTACATAATCACAAAATATCATCTATTATTATTGAAGTTTATATGGGTAATATTTTCATCATTTCTTTATGACATATTAATTTTTAGTTATACAAACAAAAAAAATCACATTTTAGGTTGGTTTTCCAAAATTTAAAAGAGGAAACATTGTTTTTCAACTTGAAGACATGTAGTTTCATGTAATAAGAGATCATATATTTTGTATTTATGGTCTCAAAATAAATTTTTAAAATTCACCCCAAAAAAAAGGGATAAATATTGGAACCATCATCAAAAAGCTTGTTTGATCTAGAAGTTTTCATGGGTTGGCAAGTTTCTATACAAAATTTATTGTAAACTATAGTGGTATATATGCACCCATTATGGACTAAATTAAGAGAGATATAAAATAAATATAAGTGGACCATTTTAGTACAGGTCAAATTTATGTTTTTTAAAAATAAGTTAATAGAAAAATAATTTTTGGTATCTCCTAATTTCAGTAAAGTGTTTTAGGTTTATTATGATGTAAGTGGAATAACAATGTGATGCAGGAGCATCGCTACCCCTTATATATATATATTAGTATAGTTTCATGTCTAGAGTAAATAGGGAATCAATCTAGTTTTTAAGAGTCTGTACGAATCAATCTCAAGAGTTAGAGTAGTGTCAATTTTGAATTTGGATGACATTGGCATTTTCTTACCATTTTACAATATTCAAAAGTTTGAATGTTCTATCAAGGTTAGGGGAATTCAATATTGCTTAAAGAGGTCCTAACATTGCATTTATGTGGGTAAGACTTAGGAAAAGGAAAAAGGTATCTAAACACAATACACGACTCATAGGGTTAGTCATTTTCTAAGTTTGATAGTAGTTAAGAAATATACTAGAGGAAGTTACAAAAGTTAGTTAGAGGAGTTCTTGATATAGGTAAATGTTTGTTTGTAGTGATTCAAGTCATTAAAGATAGGGAAAACATGAATTTTAGAAGGGTAGAGAGGTTTTGAGTAGCCAGAGTGAGAAAACTCTACCTTATAGGCTTAGTTGTACATATTGATCAAGTATCTTGAATATACAAGAAAGAAGGTTTTCTAAAAGTTTATATTATTCAAATGCTCTATTGGAAATATTCTTGTAAATATTTTTCCATTCTTTAGATAAATGAATGTGATGTATTTGTTCTATGATAGCAAAGAGTCTTTGTAAGTATGTTAAACTTGTTACCTATTTTGTGTTTTGTGAGCAAAGAGAATAGTACTATAGACTTTTTGTTTGGAACCTATATCCTATAAAGATGAGGATGAGATTGATCTATGACCAGTGAAGAGGCCATTATCAAGAAACCAATAAGTAATTCTTAAATTTTATAGAACTGGAGAATGTATACCCTACTTTTATGAGCATGAACATTAGTAGAGTATTCTATGTTAAGAAACCCTATGCATGAATGTGGAAAAAAACTAAATTTGATTGATAATAAGTAAGAAGGTTCAAAATTTATTACTCCTGATCCTTGTCTAGGCATTGGTGAGTCTTTTTGAGTTCAATGAATCTAGACATCTGATCCATTTGTGATGTTCCAATCCACTTTACAAAATTGGGTTATGTAGCCTATTAAGATTAGTTTTGCATAGTCCATTAATTCACAAAATGTTTTAAGGTTGTAAAAAAAATATAACTAAGGGAATTTTCATTAAATTCACTAGGTGTGTAAGGCCATAATAGAGCCTATTTTCTAATTCCTCATTGTAAGAACATGATTTTAGACCTTATTATCAAAACATGTAAACTATATTTACACTCAGGAACAAGACCAAGTGAGGAGTATTTGATTGAATAGAGATGTTACTAGATGGTTATTGATGGAAATAGATTATTTTAATGGTTATGAAATTGTATCAACCATAAGAAAAAATTTAAAATCCTGATAGGAATCAAAACCCTTCCAAAAATAACTTGCAGATCTTGTAAACTGTGTTTAAGTGTGCAATGAGTTTGAAATATAAGTAGAGATGTGGAATATAGGGTTCAAGAAAGTGAGTAAATCATGGAAAGGGTGTATTAGGGTACCCTATACTCTCACAAATCTTAACAAACTTTTAAAACCCCTTCTAGAATATGTAATCCCAAACTAAGAGCTCTCGCATCTTGTTAGCCTATTTATAACACTATCTTGGGTTTGATAAAAAATATGATTTGTAGGAGAAAGAACTGGTGAAATCACTTAAAAAAATTTAACTATATGAAATAGCATGTTTATGAAAGGATTTTGGATTTTTTTGGTAAATATGTATGGTTCCATACTTCTAGAGTGGATTGAGTGTTAGACAAGCTATGATAGACCTAATATGGGTAACCAAAGAGTAAATTAATCCTATAAAAGTGAATTAAGGGTCAAATGAAGGGTTTTAAAGTTGTGAATAAAGAGATATAAATAGAGGGTATCCAAATTTATGACTGGTTTTTTCTAGAGTCTTTTGTATACATGGTGAAATTCTTCCAAAAAAGGATAGTAGGCATGTCTACTAAAGTGTGTAGAGTTATGTATGAAGTGAATACATGCATTTAAAGGTGTATAGATGAAATCACAAGGAATAAGTAACTAGATATAGTTTTTTGAAAGTACTTATAACCCTAGTCTTAAGAGTGAGGAAGTGTAATAAAGGGAAGTGTGAGTTGCCCAAGGATAGAGTTGATGGTTTGGGAGTTTGCATATTGAGTGAAGAGTGTTAAAAGAGCATAAGGAGTATAGAGAATATATCAAGAACCACCAACTAGTTAGGTGAACCTCAATACCGATATCTAAAAAGTGAACTAGTGTACCATTGACATTACATGAAGATTAAATCAATAAGTTGTTTCCACCTAATAAGTCTGTCTTGAATTTAAAATGTGAGAAAATTATGTAACCTCTACATCATTTTGTTATTAAAGTGATCAATATTATATGGAGAACTCCAGGTATATATTTTTTGTTGATTTTTAGTTTCGATAAATTTAATGAAATTATGCAAAATATTATTTGGAAATACTTCTCAAAGAAGATTATAGGTGATTGAGAGAGGTTGATCAGGTAGATTGAAACCCAAGAGAGTCTTGAGAAGAGAAAGGATCTAAATAAGCTCATTGATCCAAGGAGGAATCTTGGATAAAGATGGATAAAGGTGAAAAATACTTGATTGGGGTGGATCAAGGTGGAAAAGTCTTGATTAAGATGGAGCAAGGTGAAACATACTTGCTTAGAAGAGTACAACTACCTAATACAAAGTATCAACTAAGAGAAGAAGATAGAGGTGAGATACTTTTAGATGAGTGGGTAGAAATACTATTTTTGATTTTGTCAAATCATTTATCATGCATATAAAATGAGGAAAGTTTAGACTACTTTGTTGAGAAAATATGCATGCTAAGGGCATTGGCCATGGAGATAGAAGTCATTGATTAGGTAGAAAAATAAGAAGAGAATAAAGAGGTTGTAGAGGTTGTGAAGTTTGAAGAAGAGAAGAGCAGAAAAAAAATAGTATTCACACAAACAATAAATACAAGCATAGAGAGAATAAGAAATCAAGAGAAAGGGTATGATTTCCAAGAAGACAAGCAGAAGATTATTATTTTTTAATTGTGTGTCCATGTGTAGATTGGTTATAGGAGCATAAGGAGTTGAAGATGATCAAGTGGGAGATCAATATGAAAGAGAATAACCTCAAAGGAGAAATCAAGAGAGATAAGAATAAAGGATGATCCATCATAAGATTCAGCAAGCATCACAAAGCCCTATGTGTCTCAAGTAGACCATGCGATCTAGGAGGAGGTTTTGTTGAACAATGTGTGTTGAAAAATAATATCAAAGTTAATGAAGTTATAAATTTATGGGAAATTTTTCATTCACTCCTCGGTAGTATGATGTAGGAGCATCACTACCCCTTAAATATATATTAGTCTAGTTTCATGTATGAAGTCAATATAGTCTTTAGGAGTCTATAGGAATCAATCTTAGGTGTTATAGTAGTGTCAATTTTGAATTTGGATGACAGTGGCATTTTCTTACCATTTTACAATATTTGAAAGTTTGAATGTTTTATCAAGGTTAGGGGACTTCAATCTTGTTTCAAGAGGTCCTACTTGAATTTTTGTGGTTAGGCCTTAGGAAAAGGAAAAAGGTGTCTAAGCACAATACATGAATCATAAGGTTATTCATTTGTTAAGTTTGATAGTAGTTAGGCAATGTACTAGAGGAAGTTACAAAACTTAGTTACAGGAGTTCTTGATATAGGTAAGTGTTTTATTTGTAGTGATTTAGGTCAATAAAAATAGGATAAACATGAATTGTATAAGGGAAAAAAGGTTTTGAGAAGCCAAAGTGAGAAAACTCTACCTCATTGATCAAGTATCTTGAATATATAAGAAAGAAGGATTTTTGAAAGTTTATGTTATTCAAATACTCTATTGGAAATATCATTTTAAGTCTTTTACAATTCTTCAGATAAATTAATGTTGTGTATTTTTTCTATGACAATAAAGAGTGATTGGAAGTGTATTAACCCTATTACTAGTTTTATGTTTTGTGAGCAAAGAGAATAGTACTGTAGAATTTTTGTTTGGAACCTATATCCTTTATGAGATGAGGATGAGACTACTCTATGACTAGTGAAGAGGTCATTTTTAAGAAACCAACAATTAATTCTTAAAGTTTTCATAACCTAATAATATATACCCTACTTTTATGAGCATGAACATTTGTAGAGTATTTTGTGTTAAGAAACACTGTGCATGAATGTGGAAAAAAAATGAATTTGATTACTGAGAATTAAGAAGGTTTAAAAGGTAGTAATTTTTATCGTTATCTAGGTTTTGGTGAGTCTTTTTTAGTTCAATTAATATGGGCATGTGATCCATTTGTGATGTTCCAATCCACTTTACAAAACTGAGTTATGTAGCCTGGTAAGATTAGTTTTTCACAGTCCATTAATTCATAAAATGTTGTATGGTTGTAAATAAAAGACAAATAATGGAGTTTTAAATTCATCAAGTGTGTAAGGACATCATAGATCCTATTTTATATGTCCTCATTGTAAGGAAAATATTTAAGACCTTTTTATCAAAACTTACAGATTGTATTTGCACTCAAGGACAAGACTAGGTGAGGAGTATTTGATTGAACAAAGATGTTCTTGGTTGGTTTATTGATGTAAATAGATGATTTAAATGGTTATTAACATGTATTAACCATAGGAAAAATTTAAAATCCTAATAGGAATCAAAATCTCCCAAAAGAGAACTTACAAGTCTTGTAGATTGTGTATAAGCATGCAATGATACCAAAATCTAAGTAGAGATGTTGGAATATAGGGTTCAAAAAAGCAAGTAAAGCATGAAAAGGGTGTATTATTGTACCCCAATCCCTCACAAAGCTTAAAATACTTTTGAAACCCATTATGGAATGTGAAATCTCAAACTAAGAGTTCTTAGGTCTTGTTAGCCTATGTATAACCTTGTCTAGGGTTTAATACAGAAAAAACATGATTTGTAGGAGAATGAACTAATAAACTCACTTAAAATTTTGTAATTATATGGAATATAAATTTCATGAAAGTATTTTGTATTTTTTATGGTAAATATGTATGGTTCTATAGTTCTAGAGTGGATTGAGTGTTAGACAAGCTATGATAAACCTAATAGGGGTAACTAGAGAGAAAATTAAGACTAGAAAAGTGACTTAAGGGTCAAATTACAGGTTGAATTTTTTTGAATAAAGAGATATAAATAGATGGTATCCAAATTTATGACTGGTTTTTCTCATATTCTTCCTTACTACTCCATACAAGGTGTAAATTATTCTGAAAAAGGCTAGTAGGCATGTCTGCTAAATTGTGTAGAGCTATGTATGAAGTGAATAGGTGCATTAAAAGGTGTATAGATTGAATCATAGGAACTAAATAAATAGATATATTTTGATGAAGGTACTTATAACCCTGGTATTAAGAGTGAGGAAGTGTAACAAAGGGAACTGTGAGTTTCCTAAAGAAAGAGTTGATGATTTGGGAGTTTGCATATTGAGTGAGTATTGGTAAAGGACCATAAGGGGTATAGAGAAGATGTTAAGAACCATAAAATAGTCAGATGAACCTTAGTACCAATATCTAAAAGGTGAACAAGTGTACCATTGGCATTGCATGAATATTGAATCAATAAGTTGTTTCCACCTAAGAAATTTGTCTTGAATAAAACAAAGTGAGAGAAAATTATGTAACCTCTCCATCACAATGGGACTAATATTGATATAATAAGGTAAAAATGTTACTTAATTTAGTGATAAATTGAATGAATCCAAGAATAATTAATCATTCTATGACCAAAAATTATTTATTATGGTATAAACTCATAAAATTTGGAGGAATTATATTTGCCCAAAGCAGTTTATTTTGTATATGTATCTTCAAACATTATAGTCAATAAAAAAACAATTAAAATTAAATTAAAATCACATGAACAAGGTTGAATTTATTCATTCATTTTGAGGCATATGAGTGGTCAATATAATAAGGTTGAAAATTATTTAAGTATAAGAGATTATGAAGTGAATGAGCTCAAGGTAGAAGTCTTTGGGTTTGATTTAATGAAAGAATTATGTGAGGATGATATGGATTTTTAATATGCATGGGAAACATGCATGAATACAACAAGCATGGATAGAACACCATGGTTGGATTATATGATAAAATATGGATTTTTTTAAAGTAAATAGGCTATGCATACCTCAAGGTTATATGAGGGAGAACTTACAGTAACACTTTATAACATACAAGAAGACTAGTGATACCATAAATGTTTTTAATTTATTTTCCAAAGAATTTATTAGACTACATGAATTACTAAAGATAATTATAACATATAGATACATTATATTTTTTGGGAATTTTTAAAGGATATTGTTGAGGAAAGTAGACACAACATTCAATTTTATTATATCATATCATCCATAAAAGGATGTTAAGTGTAATTATTTTTAAATGCTTGGCTAGAGAAAATCCCAAACCATGGGATATGGAATTAGAATAATTTGAGTTTACATATAATATTTCAATGAAAAAAAGTATGATAATTATTATATTCTAGATTATATATGGATGTAATGTTAGAAGAGTGTGTCAATTGAGAATTAAAAAATATATAAGCAGTGTTGAATAAGAAGAATACATAATAGCTATGCATAATGTGCATATGGATGTAAAAATAATATTGGAAGAGAATAATATGTGATACAATAAGCATGATGATCAGTCAAGATGAGAAAATAAATTTCATGTAGTGGACTTTTTATTGTCATATTTGTGTAAAGATAAGTTTCGTAAGGGAGAATATGATAAGTTGAAGTGGAATACAATTGGAAATTGTAATTTTTTTACTCAAGGTTCTCAGTGAATGATTATTAAAGTGAGATACCATATGGAGTGGATAATTCACCTATCTTTAAGATGTAGTATTTTTACCCTTTCTTTAATGAACAAGGCAATGGTGAAAGATCAATTTCAAATTCTTCAAATGTACATTGGAAATGACAATTTCTTAAGAAGGAAAAAGAGGAGGTTGAATCTATATTTCATACATGGATTTATACAAAGATAAGAGGTAGATGGTATATACAATATTAAATGAACAAGAAAAATAAATTAGTTGAAGATGCAAATCGTATGAATGCATATAAAGTTTGTAAACAAATGCATATTATTGAAGATATCAGTGAGGGTTCATGAGTAGGATCTCATGGAATATTTTATTTATCCTAGGGGTCTAACATAGGATCATCTCATTTCATAAACTATTTTTTATTATAAAAATATGTGGGTTTATGTTATTGTGTGCACTTGTGCACATGATTTTTTTATTGTAAAACTTTTTATCTCTTATGACAGTGTTATGTGTATGGAGAAATATCAACATCAAGTTCAAGAACATTATTAAGATTCTCATAGAGAAATAAATGTAAAATGATGGTTTTAGTCATATTCCACTAGTTATAATGACATTCTGGTGTGAGTATGACAAAAATTTCAATTCATTTAGATAATAGTTATGAAATCATTATGGTGGTTAACTTATAGATTTAATAACCTATAGTTTCTCTTGTATTCAAACAATACATGAAGTAACTTTCCAAATTAAGAAGAAATGATGCGTGAATCATTTTCTAAGACAAAGAGAGCTCCAAGGGTGTGGTATGACATTAGTGTTAGGATAAAAATATTTATAAATAGGTTTTGAAGAGATTTGGAAAATCATATTAGATCATCCAATTAAGATGGGGAGAGATCAAGCAAGTTTGGAGAGAAAATCATCAAAATCTAGAGAGAGAAGAATGTGTGTGTGTGTGTGTGTGTGTGTGTGTGTGTGTGTGTGTGTGTGTGTGTGTGAGAGAGAGAGAGAGAGAGAGAGAGAGAGAGAGAGAGAGAGAGAGAGAGAGAGAGAGAGAGAGAGAGAGTATTTATATGCCTAGTGAGTGATGTATATTAATTATAACCCAGCCATTAAATTGAGTAAGCCTTCTTCATAGTCATAATAATAAGGGAGAATGTAAGTTTGTGTATGTAATAACTATAATACATTTTTTTATGTAGATTTACATGAGATAAAAGGAAATGTAACATTGTTAGGTAGTAAGGAAACCATTTTATTTCCCTCTCATTCCCCTCTGCATAACTATGCCTCTTATGGTTATAAGTTTGACATTGAGACATGTTATTTATCTCTATCTTAATTTTTCATTTCAGGGAATTATATCTTTACCCATCTCCTCGAGATTATTACCATATCTAGATACAAAGCCTAAGAATAATTCATTATATTATATTATTTTTTACTATATTTTCATCCTTACATGAGGTTTTATCTTACTATTGATTGATAAATGATGATATTTTATTGTGGTTAAATATATGTAATTTTGTATGATTTCTCTAGGATTTTAACAAGATTTGGTTATTTTATGTAATGGCACATGGTGCATTTGAATTATTATTTTGAGATGAGAAATTGCATGAACATGTTTTTACAATCCCTCACCTCAAAAATGTTATATATCCAAATAATTTTTTATTTATAAAATCTTAAGAAAATGATTTTCAAGATCAAAAAAGTTTGAGCAAAATTGATAAAAAGATTGAGTGAATTGAATGGAATCAAATGAATTTGATTAAAATGAAGGAGCCAAATATGGAAAAATGACACGAATCTATTTCTCTATTCAAGAAAAAAAAAATTGTAAGGAATTAAAAATTTATAGTTGAAATGAACAATAGAAGTTGTTGTTTTGTTATGGCAACATGGTTTACATGGTTTACACACATACATGTGTTTTATATTTTATAAGAAATGAAATTGAATGTTGGTGGAGTATTTTTCAAGCATTATTCAATTTATCCATCCTCCCCTAAGTAACTCAGAGTACCTTGAATTTATTATAGATTTTATTTTGATGTATTCTTGCATTGACATTACATAAACACATAAAAGTAAGGGAATTATGTAGACATATAATTTTTATGCAAGACCCTTTTCCATCATCTTTTCTCTTAATTTGGTTACATTTGGTCCACTTATGCATATATTTATATTTTTGGATAATTTGTACCCCATGCTAGACTCTCTAAAGACTTTAAGCCCTCTAGATTAGGTAAGCATCAAGTCATTTTTAGTTTTAAGCATTATTTGTCTAATTTGTAAGTGTTTTCACTTATTCTAGATAATTGTTTCTCTAGGGATAAGTTAAAAAGTTAAATGTGAACTAATATTTTTTTTGTATATATTTAATAACTTTTCAAATATATCCTTTATATTTTTTTGGGTCCTTCTCACCTTGTCCTAATTTTATACACTGTAGATTTAGCTTATAAAATTATTACATGGTCACCCTTAACATGTCTTATCATATATATATATATATATATATATATATATATATATATATATATATATATATATATATATATATATATATATATATGTATGTATATATATATATATATATGTATATATATATATATGTATATATATATATATATATGTATATATATATATGTATATATATATATATGTATATATATATATATATGTATATATACATATACATATATATGTGTGTGTGTGTATGTATATATGTGTATATATGTATATATGTATGTATATATATATATGTATATATGTATGTATATATATATATGTATATATGTATGTATATATATATATATATATCTATATATATATATATATATATATATATATATATATATATCTGTGTGTGTGTGTGTGTGTGTGTGTGTGTGTGTGTGTATGTGTGTGTGTGTGTCCAACACCTTCTTCTGTACAATTATTTAAGTGGTGCCATCTTCAAAGTTTTTTGGTATCAATTATTGCAAGAAAAATCAACCAATAGAAGATAATATTCCCACTTGTACTATTGATCCATGCAATACATTTGAAGAATATTTATAACACTTGATTAACTTGCTTAGTTTGACCATCAATATCTAGGTGATATGTAGTGCTGAAGTTTAGTTCTGCACCCAAAGCTGAATTTAGAGTTACCCAAAATCTAGAAGTCATCTTTAGATCATGATCTAAAATGATCTCAAAAAATCCATGAAACCTATATACTTTTTATAAACTTATTTTCAAGAGTAGGTGAGTCATTTATCAAATTTCCTGGTATAAAATGAGCCACCTTGGTTAGTTTGTCAACTACTACCAAGATCATATCATGCCTATTTAGTGACATTGATAAACTTTGGACAAAGTCCATACCAATTACTTGCCACTTCCATTTTAGTATATCATGTAGATATAACAAACCATCTGAATGCACATGTTCAGCTTTCACGCATTGACATTCCAGATAATGTGACACAAAATCCACTATATCTTTCATCATTACCTTCTAAAAATAAAGTGGTCTAAGCTCTACCATGAGCCTAGTTACTCTTAGATGTGATGAATATGGGGCATTGTGTAGTTATTTTATCACTATGATTTGTAAATTCTCTCGATATGGCACATACATCCTTTCATTATAATGCAAAAGGCCATCACTCTCTAATCTTAATTCTTAATACCTATGATTCTAAGCATTTTCAGATAATGATTTTTTGACTTGATCATAGAATTCATCTCCTATCAAGAATTTGATCACTTGATCCCTAAAATTACTCCTCATAGTAACCGTAGATGTTATGTACCTTCTATGATAAGAGGCATCAGCTACTCTATTTTCATTGCCTTTGATATAGTTGATATCAAAATAATAATTAGATAAGAACTCAAGTTAGCATCTCTGATGATCATTCAAATTCAATTGGGTAGAGATATACTTGAGTCCAAAGTTATCCATCCTGAGCTCAAATAATTTTCCCAACAAGTAATGCCATTAAAATTACAAATCATGTAAAATTGTTGCAAGTTCCAAGTCATAAGGGGCATAGTTCACCTCACAAGGCTTTAGCTTCCTTGATTCATAAGCTACCACTGTGCCATCCTGCATAAGGAATCCTAGTTTAACCCCAGACACGTGTATGATCAGTGAAAATTGACCATTGGGGTCAGGAAATCTTAACACTGATGATAAAGTAAGCTTTCTTTTCAATTCCTAAAAAGCTACTTCACACTTTTTTGATTAGACAAAACTTTGGTTTTTATGTTACAAAGAAGTAATCATATTAGCTATCTTGGAAAAATTTATCATGAACTTCCTATAATAGCCTACTAATCTAATGAAACTTCTTACCTATACACATTTATTGGCTTTGGCCATTTCATAGTGTCTCTTATCTATATTGGATATACAAAAATACCATCTATAGAGATAATGTCCTTGATATTTCACTCTCTCCTAAGAAAATATACACTTAGACAACTTGCCATATAAATTATGCTTTCGCAACCATTACAGAACCAGTTTTAGATGTTGAAGATGTTCCTCTTCATTATTAGAGTATATAATAATATCATCAAGAAAGACCAAAACAAAATAATATAGATAATATCTAAACACATTTTTCATGAGATTCATGAATACTACCAGAACATTTATCAACCCAAATAGTAACATTGTGAACTCATAGTGGCCATAACGAGTTCTAAATGTTGTCTTTGGAATATCCTCATCCCTTATTCTCAGCTGATGATATCTTACTCTAAGATAAATCTTAGGAAAATACCATTAATCCTTACATTTAATTGAAAAGATAATATATATGAGGTAGTGGATCCCTATTTTTGATAGTTGCCTTTTTCAACATTCTATAGTCAATGCAAAGTTAAAGAGTGCCATCCTTCTTCTTGACAAAGACAATTGGTGCACCCCATGGTGACACACTTGGTCTGATCAACCCCTTTGATAATAATTCCTAGAGTTGAACCTTAAATTCAACCAAATTGGTGGTTATAATCCTATATGGTACCTTAGACTGTGGTTCCAAACTAGGTATGATATCAATAGATAAATCAAACTCACATCTAGGAGGCAATATTGGTAATTCCTCTAGAAACACATCATGGAAATTCCTAAGGAATGAATAATCTTCAAGAGATGGTTCTTTAGGATCTTAAATCTAATTTATCTTGATGATAAAGGTTTTTCACCCTTTTCCTTGAGCCCTCTTGAGTTGTATTTCATAAATCTACCTAAGCCTAAGCCTTCTTTTCTCTCCCTGAATTTGTGTCTGGTTTCCAAAATAATTCAGACATGCAAATTTTTTAGGTGGTAGTAAACCTTGGCCTTATGTTTTGTAAGCCATTTGAATCCTAAGATCACATCATATGACCCTAGTGGTGCTATATATAGATCTTCTATTATTTTGAATTTTATCAACATAATCTCTACTTTAACTAAACACTTGTGAACCATGAATTTTGAATCATTCCCATATTGTACTGACCATGCATTTCTCATTAATCTAAATCTTCTAGATAAATTACTAAGTATTTTAGGAGCTATAAAACATTATGTAGCCCTTGTATCTATCAAAATAGAAACTATATTTTTAAACAAAATACCTGATAGTTCTATGGGTGAAGCTTGGAATTTAACTTGCCAATTATCAACTACTGCATGAATATGCTGCTAGAAACTACCCTATTGGGGAATAAGACCTTTGTTCTTTGACTTGTCCTAAGTACAATCATGATCATAATGAGCACCTCTACAAATGAAATAACCTCTAGGTGGTCCTTTCCTATCAACCTATTAGTTTCCCTTGAAAGTGCCTTTGAAACCTGTAGAGTAATTTTACTCTACATCATATTTTATTTTTTCGATCGAGCACTACATTTGTTTTTGGTTCCTACATTTCCTTGGATGTCGTGGCAGAGTTTTGGAAAAGAGGGTGAGTTCATTTTACCTAAGTGTCAAAGTGCAAGAAAAGCTGCCAAGTGTCACCCTTCAGTTGTGGGTCCCTTTTTCCCATTTTGTCTCTTTCGTCTCATTTTGCCTAAGTATCAAATTTAGGTGGAAGCCACCAAGTGTCAATTTTTGGGAGTTAGAGCCAGCTAGCTGGCATCCTCTGAGGCCCCTTTTGTAACTTTCTAGAGAACCACAGATCGTGCCACACATCCAATGGTAGTTAAGCGGAACGCACCATGTGTTAGTATCTGTGTCTCATAGAGGCACCCATATTTCATTCTACTTTTTTGATAAAGACTTTTAATGGGTTAAGTGGCAGAGAAAGTGAAAAGTGCCAAGTGGCAATCACGGATGGCCCTGAATCACCTTTTTGAAGAAGCAGCAAAAGTCACCATGTGTCAACATCCAAGAGATTTTATTTTGATGCCTAGGTCTAATGCTTTATTTCTATTGTTTCATTTTGCCTAAGTGCCAAAGTGTAGCAGAAGCTACCAAATGTCACTCTCTAGGTCCCTCTCTACTCCACCCCCCAAAAAAAAGTGGAAGATGCCACGTATCTTCCTGGGAGTAGCGGAAGCCACCATGCATCAACTTCTGAGAGATCATCTTTGAGCTTCATTGATGAATAAAGATTGTGGTGGGTCTCAAATGTTATTTCAAAGGACTATGGAAGTTCCAAGTGTCAACATGCAAAGAATACCACATGCATCCACCTCTTCCTAAAAGTTACCTGAGCAAGGAATGCAATAAGTTTGGTTTTGATAAAATTACAAAGTATCGAGGAAGTGGATTGTGATAGGTGTCAAAGGCAGAGCATTCCTAAGTAGAATATAGGAAAAGTGGAAGCAGCCAAGTGGCATTCTCTGGTGCCATCTAGGTAAAAAGGAGAATTGTCATGAATCAACTAAGTGTCCTCTTCCATTTCAATAGAATAGAGTGTTTGTTTACTTGTTGCAGCAAAGAGGGACGGAAACTCAGTGGGAGTTATACCTGGTAGATGGAACAGTGCACTAGGTAGATTTTTGGGGCTTACAAACATTAAAATCACCCTCTATTTGTCCCCTATAAGCAGAGGCAGATTAGATAGTTGAGTGGCCAAATAGGTGATGGAATGGAGAAATTCAGGCACAAAGGGAGGTACTAGACATGGATCACCATGCCATAGTCAGCGCAGTCCTTGATAAGACCATGATGCATCTCAGGTATTGAAGATGTCATCTATTTTGTCCCTTATGAGTGAAGGATGGATCAAAATTGCATGGGAAAGAGAGCAATGTAAGGAGACATTTGAGGCTATATAAGGGGAATTGTTAAATCAAGAAAAAGGGGGGATTTTTCTCATAGTTTTAGACTTTCAAAAGTTTTTTACCAGTAATATCATTTGCTCTTGTCTCAATTTTCTTAACTTGTAAAGTTGATATAACCGTGCATGTTTCTGTGCCCTTTATGTGGCTGAATGAATTAAGGAAATTTGAGCTCCATGCCTTGGTTGGTGTTGTGTGTGTCATTTGCAAAGTAGTCTATACTGTAAATTCTCTGGAGTTGTGATTAGGAATGTCATTTGCTTTTGTCTCATTTTCTTGAATCATAAGGTTTATATAATTGTACGTGACTTCTATGCCTCTTATATGATTGGAAGATTCTATTAAGAAGATTGAACACCATGCCTTGGTTGACGTTCCCTATATCTCAACAAAATACTCCCCTATTGTAAGCCTCTATTTCTATTATTTCAATCTTTTACATTGATCATGCACCTGTCTGCTCTTAAATGTAATTGAATCCTATAATAGTCTCACTGTGCTCAGGTTAGGATTAGGATTACACTCAGGTGCATCGCTATAGTTAGGTTTCATTTCTTGAATTTGCATTTTTGCTTAATCTCCTATCCCTTTTCCCCAACAACTAATACAAAAAAAGAGACCAGCTTCTCTAAAATCTAGAGGTTATTTCAAGCCGCATTGTCCCATAGCTTGAAACTTCCCATTATTGACTGATTAAGATCAAGCACAATTTTAGCTGTCAACAAAACCATTGCCTAGTTTCTTATTACTTGACCCATTATTGAATTTAGAATTTTGACTTTTGAACTACTTTTTAGAATCTCCACTTCTCTGTTTCTAATTATTATTTTTGAAAGTTGACTTAAATCTTATAAAATGTTTCTTAAACTTGTCCCTGTCTTATGTAAGAGACTTCCACTTTTGCTCCTACTTGACTGCCTTCTCGAAGATCTAGTCCATGGTAGAAGGTCCATGAACATCCACCTCTCCACTGATATAGAGTTTCAATCCCATGATAAAATTTCTAATCTTGAACCTCTCATCTACTTATTACTGAGGTACATACTTCAAAAGTTTGGTGGAATGCTCCCAGTACTTATCCACTGACAAGTATCCTTACTTTAGATTATGGAAATATATGAGCTTCTAGTCAAAATAAAGTTGTGAAAGCCACCATGACTTGTATAATGTCATAAAATGCTCCCAAATAGTGGTTGTTAATTTAAGGTTCATTTCCAACTTTTTGGTGGCCCACTACATAGCTACTTCACTAGCCAACTGTTAAGCTCCCCAAATTACTTAAGTGACCTTGGAATAGTTTTGAATATTGAAATACTTTTCCATCTCAGTCAACCATGCCTCAACTTCATCACCCATAATAGTTTCATCGAACGTAGGTGGATTCACCTTTTTCATATCTCTAGCCAACTCTATAGCTACCTAAGATCTCACATCTTGATGGTTTTTTTGCTCAACGAGATGATCTTCACATTCTTCCTAATAGTATTCCTCTTCATGAACATGAACTAACTATTCTAAGGTTGTAATTTGGTCCTTGGTCTCATTCATGCCTATGAGAATCTGATCTGACTTTATTTTTTGTTTAGTATCAAATCGATTAGGATCAAATCGAGGGTTACTATTATTGACATTCAATGGACCCTCTTTGGATACTCTAGCTTTCACCATCCTCCTTTCTATCAATAGAAGGAGATGACAACATTAGTGGACTCATTAGGTCCTAAAGTTCAATCCATAGCTCTAATACCACATGTAACATCCTCACTAAGATCTACCTAGAAATACATGACTTTTTTATCACAATCATCATGTAAAACACATCATAACTAAATATAGAAAGAAACTATAGAATTCCAACCATGACTAGTACAATCACATAGTCACTATTGTCAAAGTAAAATAAGGAAGCAATTATAACTCATCAAATAATGTTTCAATAATAAATACAATATAATGTATAAATATAAGATACATGGATCCACAAACCATGATTTTTTTGAACTCTAGTATCTATGGCAATATTAAGTGTCATCTCCAAATAAGTACTATTATTGAGGGGGAGAGTATCATCATAGCACTTTTCCACACCAACCATAGACTATCGATCCCCCACTCAATTTCCAATTAACTAATGGCCCTCCCTTCATGGATGAGTATATAGTGATGGTGTAGGAATCTAGAGAGACAAGATAAAACCTATGTTCTATATGATTTCTAAAAAACATGCAATGTATCATAAAGAAATCCATTCTAATAAGATGTCGCACAAACATGTAAATCATACACATGGAATGACAATGTCTCACTAGCATTACTTTGGATAATTTTTTTAATAATTAATGATTAATATGATCAATCAAATTCAAACACATCACTTTATCAAAAAACCTTCATCTGGCATTGTGATGCTAGTAAACTAGTTAAGTACATCTCACTACTTAGAGGAAGCAATGCGAGATTAGGTTATCATAACATAACCAATAGATTCATAAAGATTACTTCCTACTAGTAATCATAAAACATGATAAACAAAAAAATAACCATAATTCATACATTTATTTCATCAAACATATGAATGAATCTCCATGTTATCATCTATCCTTAAATAATAGGCATAAAATTTACAGTTTATACCATCTAAATATAATATACATTTAAACTACAATGTTCTAATAACTATAAGTTGTTTTCAAATATAATGAACTCTATGACAACCCATATTATCATAGTCCACAACTACTCAAATACAAACAACCATTCATACAACAATTATAAGAATCAAAGGTCCCATAATCCTAATTTCATGATCTTTCATATATGCATTTTGTTATGTTTTAGAATACTTTATGCATATATAAACAGTGTACTAATCTTCCATAATCTTTAACTTAGTTATTTATAATTAATTGAACTATATGTATAGGCACACATCATGAGGTACTAAGGTTTTTTATTTATGTACCTACATATTGTTATACTTGAAGTATGTACCACTCACAAGTAATATATATGCATTCATAAGTAATTTAATGGAATTTTTGGATATATATACTCTCTGGATAATATCATGAATGCCACTTAAGAACAATAATATGTACACTTATCTCACTATATAACATGTCTTAACTATATGGTATTCATTATAAATTTGCCTCATCTTATAACTATTCCATTTGAGGCATAAAATTTATAGTGGTTTTTAGAGTCTCGAATAACCCATTTTATAATTCATAGTGGTACATACCAGTTTTATACTATTTATATTCCCTTTAGCTATTTTTATACCACATCGCTTAACCTTTAAGATAATCCATAATATAACAAATAAATGACACAACATTATATTATTATAACAAAGGTAAATGTTAAGCGTATACTCTTATAGGCATATAACATAAGAATCATAGGTTATAATAATTCTTAAATGAATAGAGCTATTGTGTTTCAACATTTCAGCATGTATAAGTATTTTAGGGTTATATGTTGAATTATTGATCAATTAACACGCACACACACACACACACACACACACACACACACACACACACATGTTAACTGATCAATAATTCAAAATATAACCCAAGAATAATTTCCCTACAATGTATTCTTACTTATAATTTATTTGCATATTAATTCAGATGTACACATTATTTATATACTCTATATGTATACTCTTTATTTGCATATACAAATACATATACTCAGACTATTATCGACTTCTATATAATTGATTAATTACCAAGTATTTGTGTCATCCAAGTATCTATTTTAGAATTCATTTGCTAATTCAATTTATATTATCAGTATTCTTGATATGTATACTCAATGGGGATTTGCATTAACTATATGCATGATTTCAGTTTCTATGTTTATATTTGATATTAATTATCAACATAACAATTTGATGCATTATGTCCAATTTATCATCCAGTTATATGATGCACCACATAACAAATTTTGAAGTATATACACTAATTGCACCACATTTCAGATCATTTAGCATTAAATAACCAAAACATTATTTCCTATGATAAGATGTGTCCCTCATAGACTATTTGGTATGTATATATATATCTTATTTATCATTCTTTATATTTATCATTTAGTTGATTGTTCCCTGTATATACAAATTGGTTTACTAACTATTCAATTGCTACATTTTATATGTTAGGTACAAATAAGATTTAGTATAAGTTGATCCTTTATTGGATGGTGCTTATATTTACTACATGGACTAATAAAGGTATATTTATTAAAATGGTTTAGTATCATCTGTGTAAATGTGTTAATACATTACATAAAAATAATTTAAAAGGGAATCACATAAGTTCATTACTGGCAATAATTAAATAATGAACTATGTACTAAAAGGGAATCACACACACACACACACACAGAGTTTTCTATGAGTTAAATATATACAAATTGTTGTTGTGGGTCACCTCATATACCTACTATTTCAATGTTTATTCAACAATTCAATGTATATATGATTCTACAATTTTCTAAACATATCTATTATTGAAACATTTATACCATGATAGACCACAATTAAAACATAAATTGTTTTATATATCATAACTTGATATAGTATTTATACTAAAAATAACTGTAAATAACATTTATCTTGATAAATAACATAAATTGCTCTAAATAATGTTGTATTTTTATATACCATAGTTCACTATAATATTACCAGATGAACAAACAAAAATTAATGTCATTTTAGTACATAAAACTAGTTATAATGACTTAATAAAAACACTACATAACACAAGCATATAAGATTAATTTCACATCATCATTATACTAAATTAACCATACATAAACACTATCTAAATGCAACCAACATCAAATTGCACTACGCTAACCATTCTACTATGCATCTAACATGTACTAACTAATGTGGTGTGTGCAAGGTTATTTTCATTCCTCTATCATCCCCCAACATTCCCATATACATCACTATTTTTGATGATGCTCTACCTCCATCATTATTTGATGGATGAGTTTCTCTTGTGTCAAACTCACAACAAGCAAGTATTTAGACCATAACATCATGACATATATACATCCTAAAATATAACTGAAATAACAACTCATCATGATCATAAAGTAAGAATATACATTAAAGCTAAATCATAATAATGAAATCATGTAATATAAGCAATATTCAACTATCCCATAATAATAAATAACTCATAGCTTAGAAAAAATAAACAAATCAAATTGCCAATTATAAATATCCATGAATCCAAGTAAGTTTGCTTAGCAAGGAATCAAGATGTAACAAATGTTTCATCCATGTCTAATTAACATTTGGTTTGGATCAGACCCTGATTTAGAATTGTGGCATGTGTGTGTGCACACCCATATAATTTTAACTCAATTTATCATAAATTTTCATCATCACTCCTCTTTATTGATGGTGAGTTGATCTTTTTAGAAAATTATTTTCCCTCACACAAGGGAAGGGACTCATCTCCCTACCCCAAGTTATTGATATTCATTTATTTTTAATTAAAGTGTGTGCCCCCATCAAAGCATTATCACTTTATAATTTGAGCTTGCTCGTGTATTTCAACATAGGAAAGATACATTTATTGTTTTAAGGAAATAGTCTTGTTGGGTAACATGGAGGGAAAAATGATATGTGGATGTGTGTTGAAAAATAGAAGAGGAAGAAATTAGTCACAAAGAAAGATGTAGGACACATTTTTTGAATTCTTGGCTATTGAAATCAAAAATCCCAATATGAGAGTCTAGTTGTTAGGGCTTAATCTATGGCAAAAGAATGTAATGATGTAGATGATATAAGTCAGAGAATGATTTAAAGGCCACCATGTTTGACCCAAAATAGTCACTTGGGAAATAAATGTATTCAAGATGGCTCAATTCTTCAGTAGTGGCTCCAATTTAGTTTCCCATTTCCTTATTCATCAAGACCATTTAGTTTTAGAGTCCCAACTAATTATTTTCAATGAATAAGAAACCAGTCAACCATAAAATTGAGAGGAGCATCCTACAATAATTGATTAAAATTTACAAAATAATATATTTATAAAATTAGCTGAAGCATTGAAATGATTCTATTGATCGCAGACCACTTTTAGGGGGAAACCTTTTTTTTGCAAGCTCAATACAATAAATTCGGGGATGCCTTCCTTAGCCTCAACACTTGCTTATATATGAATTCTAATCTAAGTAACTACTACTTCCCATGCATGTTAGATAAAATAAAATGCTCATGGCATGAAGTACAAAGCATATGCGTCTATAGAAACTACTATACTAAAAAAAAATAAAGAAAATAGAAATCACAGGTTCATAACATCCCCTTCCTCTTAGAAAAAGCTTTATCCTCAAAGCTTCAGATGTGGGAATTGGTGTTGAATCTAAAATAGTGGTTCCCATGTTGCATCTTCTGGTTGCATTCCATGTCATTGAATTAAAACCTCGGTGATGGAGTGGGAGTGAAGTTGGCATGTGTGCCTATCTAGGATTTCCTTTGGCTCAAGAATAATAAATCCTTCATTATTAAGTTATAGTAAAATATTATTCACTCTAATGTTTGTGCCAAGAACTTTTTTCAAACAAGAGACATGAAATACTGGGTGAACTAGGGATGAGTTTTAGTAAAAAAAATTGTTTTTTAGACTTCACAAACACATCTGATTAGGAAGATTTAATTATTTAAGAAAATTATTTAAGTTTGTATGCGGTAGAATTTAATTTATAGATATATAAATTTTTTAATGTTAAGTCAATATTAGTAATTATTTATTAATTTCTACTTAATGTACCTTTTTTAGTTCATGCATACATAATTACAAATAGTTTAATAACTTTTTTGTCATTATTAAATTTTCTTAAAACTTATATCTCAACAATGTACACATTGTTGAATATAATTTGAAAAAAAATTATTATTATGAATTTAAGGTCAAAACATTGTGTTCATACACTTGTAGTTTCCATTTTCCAACTATCTTGATTTGTAAAATTATCTAAAAAACATATATATTAAAAAATTAATAAAAATATTCACAACAATATCTAACATTTCCTCTATCCATATATGAAGTTTCATATAATTTCCATTAATTTGATCGAAAAAAGTGTGTCCATACACATGTTGTCTACCTATTTTTTCATAAAAAAGTATTGTGTCATCGTTAGAAATGTGTTCCTTTTACATACTTTTCTTATCTAGGTAATGAAAAAAATTATATATTTAGAAATTAAATTCAAAATGCTATTATTCATATTCTTATATTATTATAAAATTCTTTGTCCAAGTGTCTCTTATATTCTCTCCAAGTTTAAATGTTTTTTTAATTTTTAGTTTAAAAAGTGGACCTTTAAGCCCATCCCTACCCCTCCCCCCACTACCCCACCCCTTTTCCCCCCATTATCCTACATATACCTAGTGGTTTACTAGGTCCTATAAGTTCCAAAGCTCCATAGAAATGTTTTAATTTTGTTCATAGATATGAAATAATAAATAGGTGAATACATAAACATTTTTTGTTATTTGAAAACTATTGTGAAACAATATCATTATTAAGCATAACATAATTTTATAAACTTATAGAGAAGAAAAATAATAGTAGTTACAAATAAATTCTAAATAAAAGCAATACAATTTGGCCACTGAGAAAAATATACAAAAATAAATCTTCCAAGAGAAGGGATTCAGATGCAAAGCCATTAAATTGTTATGAATCCATTTCAAATCACAATAATTTTTTAATATAATTGGATACCATGGAAAATAGTAATGCACATAAAGATAAATAGAGAGCACAAAAAAATCATTGATAATATAGTCCAAAAAAACTAGAACCCTAAGTGTTGCTTAAAATCCAAAATGAATTGAATAAATAATAATTATAACAAGATAAAAGTAATGACATGATAAATAAAATAAGAATCTAGCATACTTGTGTAGACTCTTGGGATTCTAAGACTCTATCAATGGTCTAAAAGTGAATTTGAAAGTGTGTGTCAAATCTGAACCTCTTATTCTAAAATATAGAACTAAAAAACTACATAATTAGTACTCTAAATTTGTTGAATGTTTTGTGAGGTGTCAAATTTATGCATGACACTTTTCCATATTTAGATTTTTCTATGCATGTACATTATTTGATATCATACAATTTTGTGTACTCACAATGTAGAATTGATGGGGAAATTTTTATGTTTGGTCATATATTTTATCATTGATATAACCATTTAATATAATATCAAGACAAGTTTTTCCCAAGTTAGCACTCAGGCTACCCCTAAAATAATTATAGCTACATATATCCTACACTTGAAATCACAACTAATGTATTTATCTCGTGGATGTGAGTGGGATTTTGTTTAATAGATTTGAATCTTATCCTAAATGAAATGCAATTCAAACTACATGAAATTTTTATCAAACCTTTTCTTGGTACAAGTTTATGATACCACAAGACTTGAATAAGATTGAAGTATCAAGGTATAACTCCATCACAAGTGTAGTAATATATATGTTTAACGAAGGCTCTAACTTGAATAATGCAAAAAAAATTCTTATCCTTTTAATGTGCATGACACTTGATAAAATGAGTAGGAATGATTTCTATATAGAGATATCTATAAGACAAGACACGCACTAAGGTTGACCATAGAAGAATTTGATATGCTAAATACATGGCATAAGAAATAAGGACAAGGTGTGAGTGGCCCAAAAAACACAAAGGATAGATTTAGAGGGTCACCGAATATGCATAATAAAAAATTAAAATTTCACTTGTAATCATCGAATTTGTCCCTATAAAAACAAATTTCCAAAATGAGGGAAAAAACCTTACATAATATAAAAATAAGCCTCAAAACTAAAAACATATTAATGTTAACAATTTTTTTACCCTATTTTGTATTTAATAATTAAATGTTTTAAAATATAGGTATAAAACTATGAAATATCATAATGATAAAAATATAACTTTATCAACCATTTTTATTGAAACTTACTAAATATATAAATTGTTATTTTTGGAAAACATTAGATAAAAATTAACTTAGCTTATATCTAGTACCTAGATGATTGTTTCTATTTTTTTATAGTGGAAATCAAAAAATATAGGATTATGCTTGTGTATAATGAAAATTAGAATCTAAAAATGCTTATCAATAGGATTATGCTCCCTAAATAGTAATGTCAGCTAGATGTGTCCATTGACCACAAACTTATATGATTTACTATGACAAAACTATACATGTTCATCCTTCTATGCATGCTCCTATTGAGTGAGATGAGATATTTAAATTATGATATTGCATATGGAATTCAATGTTTTCCTTCTCTTTGCCTTGAAAACCCTATAGGTATTATGAGGGATAAAAACCTACAAAAAGAGAAGGAGAGTGTATGGGTTGAGCTAGCCTCAATCACCCAATTGATGATTTAACACTTACTACTTATCTAAACACCCAAAAAAGGGAATCAAGCCACACATATTTGTCCCACCTAGAGTGATTTTTTGAATTTTATCCTTGACTATATGTATGCATCTATAAATTTAGGTTTTATATTTGACAATGATAAATAATGAACTGAATTGAGATGCTTAGGACTTGGTTTATGACTAATCCTTGTGAATGATCTTGAATTTGGGAAGAATAGGGCATATTTTTTCAATGTAAAGTAGTATATAATTTCTCAATAGATAGTATCAGGCTAGTAACAATGAATGGCCTTTTATTTGCATTTATAGTGAAACATTTGAATAATATCATTTAGCTAATTGTATTAAATGTGCAAGGAGACCCAAAAGGATATTTTAAATTTGAATATTAGACTTTATATTTTATGGGCACGAGGTTGTTATAAGTGGATGAGTCTGTAGTAGTGGACCTAGTTTACTAAGGTAGGCCTATCTCAAATATTCAAGGACAACTATCTTAAGTTAGATGCATTTTGATGGTTTTATAAATCATTTTGAAAATTATACTTTAAATTTTCTATGTATAGTGATGGTGAACAAAGGATTGAGCTTGCATATAGATAAAGGGCTTAGAAGAATGGAAAATAAGATCCCTATATTTGAGTGTAATTCAAGTGGCTTATAATGTGTCAAGAATTAACATTTTCAAGTATGTATGACCAAATTTAGGTATCTAAATTTTCCCCCTCTTTATTCTAAAAATGGAATTGTTAGAGTAAATGAGAAAATAATACTTGACTAAGTACAACACACTTTGTCTTGATAAGAAAATCTAATTATTCATGGCAATAAAATTTAACAAACCCTACAACAACACATTAACTATTCATTATTCATATTTTAAATTTTAAAATATGTTAATATAAATTTTAAAAATTTGAAAGAGAGCAAGGAAGGAGTAAAGTTTTATGGAGATGAAACCACATTACTTTGTAACCTATGAAATATGGTGAAACACTAAAGAAACATGCCCCATTATTAAATATCTTGGAGAATTGAAGCACTGGTGAATTTTTAATGATTAAGTCCCAATTTTTAATAACTCATCAAGCCTTTGAGTTGTATAAATTCATACTCCAACTCTCATGAAAAAATAAAAGTACCTAATGTACTAATCCAGAGAAGGTGGAACCATAATGGGTTCATGTTGGGTTTTTATCTTTACATCAGTGTTGAAGCCTATTCCTAATAGGCTAGTGCATTGGCCCTATCACATAAGGAATGAGCCTCGTGCACTCACCCAAATCACACAGTGAAAGACCGATTCCTGAAGACTTTGAAACACATGGTGTAATTACTCATTTTTGGTAAAATAAATATCATACTATTATTTATCATCATATTATGCTACCATTACTAGATAAAAATAAAATAAATAAAGAACTCATGACTTTTATTTTCTTAACACATTTTAATATTCAACATAATTCATAATCCACTCCTCAAGTACCGTATGATAAACATTGAGTTCTCATTTAATATTTCTAAATTATGAGACATGATATATTTTGAGGTACCTATTTTTTCTACCCACACCTAAAAAATCTTACAATAGGGGTTTTTATACTTTATTTTCCCTATCCAAGTGTCAAATTCCTAACTACAAGACAAATGGCACATGAATTCCCAACAACCTGGGTTGTGGCTATTACAACTATTTGTTCCTAAAGACTCAAGCCTCTATGGCCCTAGATGTTTTCTCTATGTAAAACATGTATCTAGGTGTTCCACTCCTTATGGTATGGTATCTATCCTCCAATAAGTGGGGATAAGGTGACCTATTTTATTTATTCTTTCTAACTACTCCCGTATTCTTCACACTCCACCTTCCTTGCGCTCACCTAGTCTTCTACTTCTTGTTTCGAGTCCTATGTTCTTGGATTCCTCATACCACATTTTCTCTTTGATTGGGTTATCTTGTATTAGGTCTTCCATGACATTATCTTTAAATTACATTCAAATCTCATGCTACTAGTTTCATGCCATGGTCTTTTTGTGCCATGGGTCTTCTACACCGTGCCGGTACTTATATAAGTAGACAATGGGCCCTCCATTTTGTGTGCCAAAAGTGGAATAAATACTTATCAAAATTGTGGCACCAACATCACTCCACACTAATTTATTAGTCCATATTAGACTATTTTTCTACATCCTCAAGGAGCTCAAGCCCTTTTTGCTCAAGTTGTTTCTTCAACTCATCCCAATGGGATAAAGCATCGAGAACTTTAACAATTATTTGTTCAATGGCCTCCTTTATTGCTTTCAAATCCTAACGCTAATTTGGAGTCTTGATCTTCTTTATATTCTCCTCCAAGGATGCATTAGCTTCTTTTTGGATGTATTCTAACTTAGAGACCTCCTTGTCAACCTATCCTTGAAGTGTGGCAAAACTGGCATTTATTTTCTAATGATAGTTATTAATTACATCTTTCATCATTTTTACATTTTTAAATGCCATAATGCATTCCACAAAATATTCTATTAGTAGAGTTGCATCAGTTACTTATTTCCTCAAGACCTCTTTGTCATTAACCCAGGCCTTTATGATTATATTAGTGTGCACCATGGATGCAAAAATCTCATCCAAAATTGGGATTACTTCCCTAACTCTCCCTAAAGTGCTGTAGTAGATATCTATTGCAATGTTGATTTGTTCTAAGAGTTTTGTAGACTTAGATCTGGATGTGTAATGTTCCTTATTATTTTTTAGCAATACCTCAACCAATGTCTCTAATTTTCCAAAGGTGTCTCCATCCAAAGCTATGCCATATTCTAGTACTAGATCTTCTTTCAAAATTGTTTTATAAAGGTTTAATACCTTTAACTTTACCTCAGTGGTCTTTCAAAGTTGTTACTTCAAGGAGGCTACTTTCTTGGTTATCACCTACTATTTAACATACAATTTATTATACATTTCTATGATCCTATTATATTTTCTTTCAATCATACATAAGTCTGAGTCTAACAAAATATTCTGGCATGTCACTTCTATGGTAAGTTTCAAAAATGTGGAAATGGTAATCAATGGGGTGAGCCACTATAGATCAAACTTCATTAGTTTTGGAATACTTGGGGTTTCTGGGCCAAAATCAATATAATCCAAGGGGATGTTAAATTAGGGTTTATCATTATACATTTCTAGTAAGAAGGACAATTACTTCTTGGTTTCATGGGTAGCATCATCAGGGTGGAAATGGTTCCAAAGATAGAGTTTTTGATCCTCTACACTAAATTGATATCATTTGTTCAAATTAAAAATATCTTTCTATTTTGGTTCCCCTTTAGTTGGCCCCTTCCCCTTTACTAGTTCTCTATCAAGTTGGCTCCCCATAGCCATCCCATCTGTTTCCAATTCTGCATGATGAACCTCATCACCAGCTGGGACCTCCCACCCTAAGGATTAATTTTTCTATAGATCAAACTCTATATTTATCTTCTCTAAGGAGGGATCATTTTAGAGTGGTTTATTTAGAGGGGGGTGTGGTACTGACCCAATGTTAGCCCTAGGAGAAGGTGTAAGAGAAGGTGGTTGGGGTGGAGGAGAAGGTGGAGTTGGCTAAGAAGATTGAGATGGAGAAGTTGAGGTTGATGAAGGTGAATTTTAAGAAGATGGAGATGAATAAAGAGGTGAAGGTAAATGATGAGGTGGAGGTTATGGGTGATGAGGTGTTGATCTAGAGGGCTATGCCTCCATTTTCCTCTACCACTTTTTAGGGCCTTGTTGCCCACTTATGCTCATGCTCGACTCAAGAATTTTCCATAATGGAATCTAGGGGATCCTTTCCCTTGATACCCCATCTTGATAATTTTGGTTAGGGAATAACATAGAGAACATTTTATGTACCTATTCCCCAACTAGGATGTTCTTCATTGTGATGTTGGTCATGCTTGTTTCTCTTTTTTTTATAGGCCTTCTTGTTAGGGTAAATAAACATATTTCGAAGAGTATGGTGCTCTACTTTGATCTATTTTGTTTATAATTTTATTATTTATGCATCATGAATTTTGTTCATAGAATCGATGAAGTAGCATGTAGAGAAAGCATAGGGAAACTTGAACCATGTAGAGAGTTCCCCTGAAGGAATCATATGGATATATGCCAAGGAGAAATATTCCTTCACAGTGAATTTTTCTTGATCCTTTGTTTTAGAGGGTAGATCCTTGGTAATTTTCCATTAATATTCAAAGGATTCCTTCATTATATCAAACCAATGTCTCATCTTCAACTTATATGCTGGAGTGATGTGGTGAGGGTAGATGATGGATTTGTATCTCTTGGTGAGGGATTTGTTAGTGGAGGGATATACCCACTTCAAGGATCTTATGTTATAATCAAGCATGCCAATTTCATAAAACACCATCAATAATAGAATTTTTCCCCAATGAAACTAAAACTTAGGTGTTGTATGCACCTTTTCTACATCTTTGATTATTCTCTAGGTAAAGTATAGTGCCCAATTGTGCTATACTCATTATGCTACTTGGTTTGCTATGTGTAGGTGGGCCATATCCACCTCCTTCCATATATCAGTCCTATTGATCTTGGTATAAATGATCTACACATCTACTCTTAAAGTGGGATCTTATAGGTTTGTGATATACATCGCATGTCCTTAATTTTGATACATAAGTGTGGTAGAAGTCTATTGGATTTCCTCTGTGTCTACCAAGTCGTCCACTACATTGACTCTAGTGGATTGGAGTCTTATGACCTTGATTACCCTCTCCATGTTGATCTTCATGTTACACCATGAAAAGTGGACATAATCCTTATGAATGTGTGAGAGGAGGAACTAAACTACCTTAGTAGGGTTTCCAAAGTATGGTAGTTCAAAAATTTAGAAGAGGCCAGCTTTATCCAAATGATTCTTGATAGTCAGACCATAAACCACTTGGTTTCATGTGTTGGTGGTCTAGACCTGATAATAATTTTGTAATTATACTTGATTCCTTGAATGACAATGGTTGTAATAAAAAATGGTCATATTTTCCACCTTAAAAACCCAGTTCTATGTGTGCAAAACCAATTCTAGGTATTTCATCTCTTCAGTATAAATGGTTGGAGGGGAAGATGGTGGAGTGTTCTATGATGAGGAGGCCTACACCTGCTTTCTTTTTTTCACCATTTTATCTTATTTCATGCTCTCACTCTAAAATATTACATGTTACTCTTGCCTTGGTGTCTCTCGTATGTTTTCCAAAGGCTCCTCTCTTATAGGGAACCACTCTCCACCTACCTCTCTATCTTTAGGAATGGTTGGTAGTTTTCCAAGTCTTTTCACTTTTCTCTTTGTCCGCATTACCAACTAAGTGGCTCAAAAGTTAACCCTCATTCATCCCACATTCAAAAATGAATATGTGGTGGTGTTTAACTTGCATCAACTTTTGAGCTTTACACTTCAATAATGGTAGAATCTAGCAACCTATAATAACTTTTACTAACAATGGCATCGACCCACTTCTATACTTGGTTTGCACTTATCTACCTCCACTTGGAAATATTATTTGTATCTCTATTTAATATACTTTCATACTAAGTTTTACCTTAGCTCTAATTTTCTTGGTCATGTATTTCTCTGGTTCATTTATAACTAAAATATTTTAGCAAGTTAAAATTTAAAATGACTTTAACATGGTTATTTATAGGTTCCTAGGCTAATCTACCTCATTAACTTATTTCCTCTCCTCGTCATTTCTAGCCATAAATATGTATCTTCTAATGGTCTCTCTACTTCAAATATTACATTGAGCCTTTAGAGTTCCTAACAAAATTGTCCCATCATTACACTCATGTTTTCTTGTTATGACTACCCTTGTTATATTAACGGTCCATTCCTTCTTGTGCCTTTCTTGGAAGTGGGTGACAATTGTCCTATTTTTTTTTGAGTAATGGAGACTAGTTATCACATAAATGGTGGGAATCCATTTTATTAAATGACTCATGCACCTTTAATCACTTGTGCACCATGTATGACTCTTGCACGATTGAAACTTTCATGCCCACATGTCTTGTATTCATTTGTACTTTTTACCCCATACTAAAAGGGTTCATGCTCCTCCATAAAAACATTAAATAGACTAATAATTAAAAATAAATGAGCTTCATGCCTCAAGGGAAACACTTTTTATTTAAAATATAAAATCCTAATCTAATGGCCTCAAGCCTTACTTAAAAAATAACATAAATTTAAATAGAATCATAAAATGGCTAAAGCTAACTCCCATTACAATGTTTGGGGATAAATTGACCATCTATTCACTTCAACTGGAATTCTCCAATAGATCAAATACTATGAATTATGAATGGTCCATCCTAGTGAATGTGGAGCTTTTTAAGGTGGCACATGAACTTAGAGTCACAGAGTAGAACTTTCATACCTAGGGTGAAGATTTTGTTCTTTAGATGGTGATCATGCCATGTTTTCTATTTTTATTTCTCAACATCTTGATTTTAGTGATTGATGAATTGTGCCTCATCTAGTTTCATGAGTTCATCAAGCTAAGATTTCAAAGATGCATCATCATCAATATTTCCTATACATGTTATCTAAAGAGATGGAATTAGGAACTCAATTGGCATGATTGCTTCCTTTCCATATACCAAGTTAAATGGTGTATTTTTATTGAGGCATTTGTATGTGGTCTAGTATGCTTAATGTACTATAGATACCCTATCATCCCAATCAATTATACCAATATTATAGATTTTTGTCAAAGTAGTACTGAGAATCTTGTTAAAGGATTCTACTATTCCATTAACCTATGGATGATATGGTGTGGTCTTGTGATGCACAATCATGAATTCAACAACATAATTTGAATTATCTCATTCAAGAAGTGGGTTCCTCTGTCACTAGTGAAACTTAGAGGACATCCAAATCATGCTATAATATTTTCCCAAATGAACTGTGTGGTAGTGCTTGTTCTACAATATTTGATTGGTGTTACCTCAGCCTAGTGTGTTAAATATTATATTGCCACAATTATGTATCCTAAACCTATTATTCATCATGTGGGAGTGATGGGCCCTACAAAGTCTATAGCCCACTTTTTAAATGGTTATTAAGATGGAATTGGGTGCAGTGGCATGGCATGTCTTCTATTAGGTTTTCCCATATGCTAGTAGATATCACATTACCTTACATATGCCTTTGCATCTTTAAATAAAGTCAACCACCACAGTCATATGAGAAACACCTTGCACATGGTAGCTTCCCTAGAATAATGTCCTTTAGTAATACCTTCATGTAATTCTCATAACACCTCAAGGTGCTCATGTTGTATTATACAATGGTGCAATACCTCATCCTAGTCCATTTTGTATAGATCGCCTATTATGAGTCGATATGGTGTAGCATGAACTATAAGTTGTTTCTTTTCTTGTAAAGTGAGAGAATCAAGTACACAAATAGTATTTAAGAATGATACAATATCCTCCAATTCTTTAGGTACCCTAGTGACTTGGAAAAGTTATACATCAGAAAGGTCATCTTCTATAGCATGTGGAGGTTCTCCATTTTTAATTTGAGATAAACTATCAGGTCCACAATTAGTTTTTCTAAGTTTTACTACTATGGAAAAAATAATTCTTGGAAGAGAACTATCTAGCAACAAATTCTTCCATGGATAATGGGCTTATTAATGAGATAATTTAAGGCATCATGGTCAGAATAAAACACAAATGGTGTAGCTAGAAATTACTCTCTAAATTTGTTTAGTATGTAAAACATAAACAAGGCTTCATGTCTAATGGTGGTATAGTTTCTTTCGACTGATGCGAGATTCTTGCTAGAAAAATAGATGGGATGGTCCAAATTTCCCTCTCTTAGTTTTTCAAGTATTACACTGACTATTTTTTTATATGCCTCAACATGGACATGAAATGGTTTTTTCCAATCCAAAAATTGTATGATAGGAGTGAAAACTAGTCTTTCCTTTAGAGTTTCAAAAGTTACTTTGTAAGAACTAGTCCAAATAAGTTATTCATTATCACTCAATAGTTCTTCCAGGGATGTTGCAATCTTGGCATAACCTCAAATGAAATTTTGGTAGTAGCATGTGTGCCCTAAGAATGTGTGCACCTCACACTAAGTTTTTGGTGATAGTAGTTATAGAATGATAGAAACCTTGGATGAATCCATGAGGAGTCCCTCTTTATAAATGATATGCCGAAGAAGTACCCCAAATGGTGTCACAAATAGTCATTTCTTCATATTTAAGGAAATTTTTAATACTTGATAGCACTCAAGCATGAGCCTCAGATTGCTATAGTGGTCCTTGATCAACATGTATACTATCCAATCATCTAAATAAACTTGGAGAAACTTATGGATAAAATCTTTAAAAACCTCCACTGCTACCCATGAGAATACTATCCAGGCATTTTTCAACCCAAAAGGCATGATGATGTAGGCAAAAGAGCCCCATTCTATAGCAAACATGGTCTTAGATTAGTTTTCCTCAGCTATCTAGACTTGGTGATACCCCAAGAATTTGTTGGTAAAGGAGTATATCTCACAACCAACAACACATTCTATGACTTCCTCTATGAAAGGTGTTTGGAAAGGATCGATGATGTAGGATGCATTAAAAACATGATAATACATGTAGATATAAATACACCCATCCTTCTTGATATTGATTACCATAGGGCTCACCCAGTCAAATTCATCAATAGGAATAATTACTCTAGCATAGAGCATGTTATTAATTTCTTCTTTTACATGTGCTCAGAGGTTAGGGTTCATCCGCTATGGGTGTTTATTCATAGGATGAGTGCCATTAATAAATTTTATATGCATCTTCTTGAGATAAGGGTGAACCCCTTTCATTTCATTATAGCTTCTTGGAAACACATCCTGATACTCTTTTAGCATATTAAAGATTTATAAAATTTCTATCTCGATCTAATAATTACCAATAGTCACCAACGTAGGTTCTTAATCTGTGATAATGTTTAGTTGAATAGTTTTAATGGGCTCATGATAAGGATTATCCATTGGGAAATTGGTATCCTAAATAGTTCATGAGCTAGTACTTGTGGGAACATGAAAGTTGTTACTCAATAGATCAAATGGAGTGGATCCTTCTCCTTCATCTACTTGAAAGATGAGCTTCTATTTTCCCAAGTAGATTTCTTCCTGATGCTCTTCACTAGAGACTACCAATAGTGAAAGAGGTAATTATTTAGGAGGCTCATTGAATAAACTCAAGGGTTACTCTGGTTTATGATGAATATGATGTAGGCAATCTTCCATCAAACTCAGATATCCAATTATTGCTTCATATATGGCTTGAAGATAAAGGTGTAGGTCCATCATTAGTTATGATTAAGAAAGCATGGATGTCATATTATCCTTTAATAGCTACCAAAACCTTGTTCTTTTGTGCCTTTCTTCATGTATGTTCCAATCTTGTGCCTAAGTGTGCAAGGTTTCATATAATGTATGGACCCATAGGTATTTTGGTAAACACATTTCTTCAACTCACCATATTGATTCACACACCCCTAGGTGAGGTTCAGGTGCTTCCATACCACTATAGATAAGTGTACCTCTAATCTTATTTTCATGGTAAAATCTATGATGTAGAGTATCTTGTACTTGATCCTAATACAATGGGTACTCTTTATGGGTTTTCCACCATCTAGTGGTGGTGTCATCAAAAATGTGGTCTAAGGACCTCATCCATTCATTTTTGGTACCATAGAATTATTCAAGGTGCTAGATGAAATAACACACTTCTATTTATCCTTAGAACCATGGAGATTCATTATTTTTTCCAAAGGTGGTCCCTCCAATGGTCCTCTCAATGCTAAACCCATGAGGCACACAAGTTTGTGATGCTTAAGCAACTAGTGTGGGATGTCTTCTTTGTTGATGGTGTTGTACAATATTCTAGAGAGATCATAATCACCATGGACCCAATAGTTATAGGCATTTATTATGGTATTCAAGATAGACTGGTTGTCCACTTAGTGAATAATACCATCTAACATTGGATCATGTTGGTAATCATGTCGAGCAGTCACATTATACAAATTATTGATGTCTTCATCAGTGCTTATGGGTTCAATATAGGGTGGTCCTTATGTTTGGTCTAATGGAATTATCACGCATTGATCAATATTTTCAAAGCTAATGTACTAGTTCTTAAAGCTTAAATCTACCTGATTTTCATAGCACCAGGGTCTTCCAAGTAAGGCTGGATAATCATCAGCCTCTGCCAACTCCAAAACCTAAAAAAATTCTTTGAAAAGAACCCCAAGTATTTCAAAAGTGGCATTTTTAAAGACTCTGATAGGGTGTGACTGAGTCTTGTTTTCCATGAATAAGACATGAGGTGAAGGTTTTAAAGCTAGACTAGACATTTTTACTAGAAATCTTTAGTAAGAACATTTACCTCAGCACCAGTATCCACTAGAATATCCTATATTACCCCTCTATTGATATCATCATTAACTAATATTTCTCCATCTTTTGGGGATGTAAAACTAGGATTTTCTTGATGTCAAGCATGGTTTAAATATTGATATTCACTTTGTCAACTTAGCTAAGTGTGGATTCCATTCAGTAGGTGAGCTTGACCTTTAAACCAAGAACTAAGTTGTGGAATGATGTCTTCATCAAGTAAGCATTTGCACAATTTCTGGAAACTATCCCTCATTACTAGAGATTTGGTTTCCCTTTGCACTATGGTGTGTTGTGTGACATCCAAATCCTTAAGATATTGAATTTCACCTTGGAGCTCATGCACAAGAGCCATTATGTCTTGAATAACATCCTTTTACATAAGTGCATCAGGGTAATCCCTAGTGTGAGGTTCTTCCTAATGTACCTTTTCATTTGAGTTGTATGTAGATTACATCTAGCCTCCATTACGAGTAGTAATATTAACTTGTTGTAAAATAGGGATGGTTTTTCAAGCATGACATTATGGTTTGTTTATATGGATCATACCTACACTTTTTTCATTTTGGTCCTTTGTAATGGTTGCATATAGATCTAGGCACTCTTCTAGCTAGTGGTCCTTTTTATAGTAAGCATAGGTCAGGTATTATGAGCAATCCCTCTAATAGTGGTATGGAGAACCACACTTATAGTAAGTAATTGGTAGAAACCTACCACCTTATTCATGTCCTCTTCCATGCCCATGATAGCCACCATTATCTTGGGAACCAACGACTGAGGCTTGACATGTGTCATGCACTCGAGCCTCATGATTATCAATAATTAGAAGTAGTCATTAGTTTATGAGTATAAGCATAAAAAAATTTATAATATGTAGATACTTTAGTTCTTGTGGCCCATTACAAAAGTGGATAGGAATGAACATCATGGTCATCATGATAAATCTTACAAGTTTTCTTTAAGACTACATAGATGTTATTTCATGGGTAGTTATTTCTTGTGTGTCCTTCAATTTCATAATCAGTACACAAAAGACCATTACGTGTCTCATGTGCATTATTTTCCATTAATTTTTCAATTTGATAAGCCATAGATTCTATTTGTGCCTCCATAAAGGGACTATCCCTAGTATCGATACTTCCAACCACTTTAGCATGTAATGTAGCCTTTAGAGCCTCACGTGCATTGGTGAAAGTTCTCTATGACAAGGTCCATCTAAAAGGTATAAATAATCCTCCTATGAACCATTGTGCATGTTGAGTAGGATTGATTTCAAAGGATAGCTTAGAAATCAAGATCTTGAACTGAGCATCATATTTCCATACAGTCTTTGTAAGTCCTTATTTTATGTCTTTCAGCACTGCTATACTCTACTGCTCAAACTCTATAATATCAAATTCTTGTAAAAATGCTACTTTGATTTTGTCATAGTTAACCACTACTTGTTGAGGGTTGAATTTATGATATCATTTATGTGCACGTTCTAAGAGGGTGGTTATGAACTATGTTGCCTTTAACTCAGAGGACATGATGCCACACACCCTTCATATTATTTCACATTTATGAACATGTTCAATTAAATTTTCCACCCCTTAGTACTTATGTAGGTGCAATTAAATTTCATAATAAACCATAGGTGGTTGAACAAATGATTGATGAGAAGATGTATCTCCTATTCTTCGAAGGGGTCCACTTCTTCTAGTACCTCCTCCTAATCCTCCTCTAGTGCCTCCACTAGCAGTACCCATGTGGGGAGGCATGGGGGAGGGTTGATTTCCTAGATTAGGGCTTATATTATAGCCTTGGATAGATCCTCTAGGCATTCCAAGCTATGCCATGGAATTTGATTAAAAATAAAAAGATGTAGATTCTATGTTATTACCTAATGGCTTGTTTTATATTTCTCATATTTGTTTAACTTCTAAATCTATACTATCTATATTTTAATTCCTTATATGTATCCTATCTCACTTGAAGGCATAAGAATACACTATGGTGGGAGAGCTTGGTTGACTTGTATTGGGTTCATCTCTAATGATCTTGCCCATTTCTATACAAGATAATAGTGTCAAAGATTATGTCCCATAAGTGATGGATTCCTCACACATGTCTGACTCCCTTTGACTCTTCACAATGCTCCTCGAGTATTCCCAATATTTTCATGTGCCACTAATTACCATGATACTCTATCGAGCATCATCATACTTTCATTTTTTTATCACTCATTGGCTTACTACCATGTTGAACCCATAATCCTGAACTAACCAATAGTCTCTCCTCTAATTGTGCGACTCATGCACATGAGATTTTAGCCTTCCATGGGTAGTGTTTCCAACCCAAAATCAATAGTTAGTTTTTTAATCTTGGAAGGAAATAGTGAAAGATATCATCCCCTTAGTTCTTGTATAAAATTTAACTTTGCTTCCTCAAGACATGAATATATGGTCATGACATATTCCAAGATGTAACTATTATGAACACCCTTCCACTAATAATATACTACTTGCATCCATGAAAATTTCAATCATGCTAAATGCCTTTACCATTCTGCTGTCCATGACTATCTTTGTCCAAGGTTTTAGGATCATCCTTAAGCATATGCTAATACCCAAGAATGTAAAATAACAAAGACATTAGAAAATAAAGTCTCATACAATGAGCTATAGATGTTTTGTTCTACCCACTATCATGCAGAAATTCTAGGCTCAAGAAATGGAACCACAAAATTATCTTCGACACTGGTAATCCATTCTTCAATGTTTTCTAATTAAATCATTCAAACATTCTTCATTCTTGTGCTCTAATTACTTCTTGTCCTGATAATGAAACCAGAATGTTGGTTTTTTTATCTTTACATCAGCACTAAAGCCTCTTCCTAATAGGCTAGCATGTTGGCCCTATCACGTGAGGAATGAGCCTCATGCACTCACCTAAAGCACACATTGAAAGATCAATTCCCAAAGAATTTGAAACACATGGTGTAATTACTCATTTTTGGGAAAATAGAAATCCTACTACTTTTTGTTATCATATTATGCTACCATTGCTAGCTAAAAATAAAATAAAGAACTCATGACTTTTATTTTCTTAACACATTTCAATATTCAATATAATTCACAATCCACTACTCAAGTACCATATGATAAACATTGAGTTCTCATTTAATATTTCTAAATTATGAGACATGATATATTTTGAGGTACCTCCTTTTTCCACTCACACCCCCAAAATCTTACAATAAGGGTTTTTATACTTGTTTTTCCCTATCCAAGTGTCAAATTCCTAACTATAAGACAAATGGCATATGAATTCCCAACAATCTAGGTTATGTCTATTACAACTATTTATTCCTAAAGACTCAGGCCTCTATGCCCCTAGATGTTTGCTCTATGTAAAATGTGTATCTAGGTGTTTCATTCCTTATGGGCTGGTATCTAGCCTCCAATCGATGGGGACAAGGTGTCTTATTTAATTTATTCTTTCTAACTGCTCCCATTTTCTTTGCATCCCACCTTCCTTACACTCCCCTAGTCTTCCACTTCTTGTTCTGAGTCCTATTTTCTCGGATTCCTCATGCCACATTTTCTTTTTGACTAGGTCCTCTCATGCTAAGTCTTCCATGCCATTGTCCATCGGTACCCTTCAACTCTCATACTACTACTTTTGTGCCATGGTCCTTTCATGAAATGGGTCTTCCACACCATGTCAGTACTTATATAAATGAACAATGGGGCCTTTGTGTTGTGCACCAAAAATGGAATAAATACTTGTCAAAATTATGGTGCCAACAATTCACTAGAAGTGTTACCAAGGTCCTTGTGTGTCACTAGAATCAAAATTACATCACCCATAATAGAATATGTAACTGCATAATGGGTTCACTATAAGTAACTTGAAGTCCATAGAGTGTCACTAGACTAAAATATAAATTACCTGTAATAGAATGAATTACACCACTACAAATGGATCTAGATTTTGTTTGTATGATTAAAAGAGAATGTGGAATATTCATGCCACCATCATGACCTTAGTGATAATACATTTTAATTGAAATAATAATTTTATTTTAACATGTAAGCTATATTTTATTTGATATGTGCATGAACAAGTATATTCCCCTTGAATCTATGTAAAATTCTACAGAATGGTATGCATTTATATGATAAATTGTAATTGTATTTAAAGCTTATAATTTTTATCTTGTAAATATTTTTCATATGCCCATGCATATGCATTTAAGTGTGTATGAATATCTTAATTTCTACACAACATACCTCATTATGGACTATATACACATTGTAAAAAATATCTTTATAAATTTTTTACCATTAATTTATATATATATATATATATATATATATATATATATATATATATATATATGTATGTATGTATGTATATGTATGTGTGTGTGTGTGTGTATGTATGTATATGTATATATGCATATATATATATATATATATATACACATACATATATATATATATATATATATATATATATATATATATATATATATATATATATATTAATGGTAAAAAATTTATAAAGATATTTTTTACAATGTGTATATAGTCCATAATGAGTGAGTGCATATGCATGTCACATGCCCTCATAATGTGTATTTGGTGTGCCAAATTTTGTCATACAATTGATTTTTGAATTACTATGAACCTTGAGACATTGAATCTTTGAAACCTATACTTTATCACAGGGTCTGATTTTTGAATTAATTTTAATATTTGAAAATTTATATTTTATCATATAATATAATTTTTGAATTATTTTGAATCTTTAAAACCTATACTATCATAGAATATGCTCATGGAGGCTTGAATATCTGTGATAATCCCATTGTAATGCCCCTTTCAAGATGAAGGATGTAGCTTGTAAGTCACTCATCTCAAAATAAGAGTTAATTATATCATGTGATAAAGACTAATCATGTATTATTATGTTGACATGTGGACAGTATTTCATCATAGGAATGTACTTGTTATTAGAGCATGCATGTAACATATGGAATGTGAGACATATAAGTGTCATGTCGAGAAAGATGTAGCAATGAGGCATGCAATAAAATTGCATGACAGGTATCATAGCACCACTAATCAACCACAACATATAATCTCATGTAATTTCACACAGTGTCACACATAAGGCCAAGGGAAGAATACAAGGGACATGTACAAATGCAACACACAATAAAACATTGCACACATAGGACAAAGGGATACAATAAATTGGACATTTTTTAATGTCACACATACCAATAAAATATTGCACACATAATAAGTAATAAATGTTTGTCATATCATGAAAGATACTAAACATCATATAATAATCATTAAAAAAAAATGTTTCAGATAATTGGACTTATGTCCCTCAAATTGGACTAGAGTGAATTTTATAAAAATAATAATTTTCATATATTATAAATAAAATGGTCTAGGATTATGATAATGATTTGGATCTCTTACCGATATATTGCATTTGAGAGAACTTAGAACTATAAAATTTTGAACAATTTATTCTTATTTATAATAGTTTTGTTTGGAATTGGACTACTAATAAGTCCAAATTATTTGGAATGGTCCCTACAAGTTAAAACCAGTCGATATTATCTATATGTATTAATGTCACATCATAGCAAAGTAGCATATTCATGTAGAATAATATGATTTGTTACTAATAAACTTGTAATATATGTAGCTCGATATGGAATTAGAGGTCATAAATATATAAAATATGTTATAATGTAACCTTTAAAATAAGATTCCCCCAGCATAGGCATAGACACTAGGGAGAAGGGAATCTAATATTTAGGAATTCATGTATAATATGTATGACTTGTATCACACTCATTTACATTGTTAAATTCATGTGTGATTGAAAAATAATATGTTATCTACCAAAATATGTGATTATAACATATGTAAAAGTAATTAAAATAGCAATTCATGTAATTATCATAGGCTAAATTTTGATTTTTTTAGGATATTTTGAAATTTGTTTTGTATTTTTGGCATATTTGAATTTTTTGAATTTTTGATTTTTTTTTATTTTTAATAATTTTTAAATGGACATAAACTAAACTATGATTGTATCAATGGGAGGACCATTGTGTGTGCATGTATCATATAGTTGAAAGATTAATTTCCATGAAATAAATGTGTTATATGTAGAGGAATCTAAATCAAAAAATGAATTAGGAGTTGTAATGTAGTTATCATAATCACTGCTCATAAAATCCTTTACATGATGTGTAACTAAAGAATGTGAAGGACTCAATAGATTATTTTTTGTATTAGGAATATATTTGACTACCTATGTTTTTTAGGGAATACACTTGATTTTCTAAGGTATCATCTTCATGTGCATTGTAGAAGATGAATATTTCCTTTAACTTTGAATAACTCTTTGGTGTGAGTCTTTATATTTAGGAGGGTGTAACACTCTAATTTGAATTGATTATATAAAAATATTTTTAAATAGGTGTAATAATTGTATTTTTACTATATATTGAATATTTTCAATAAATGTGTTTATAAAATGCTCTTGAATAGGTGCAATAACTAATTATGGTGGTGGGGGGGCAGGAGGAGGAGGAGTTACCACTAACTTTAGAGGGTAATCATATAAAATGCATATAAATTTTATCTCTTGAAATACATACGTAACATTGATGGTAATGAGTAGATATTTTATATTGAAGGGCATCTTAATAACATATTAAATACCCCTATACATGGCAAGAATGGAGTAGTAATTTTTTTGAATCAACCTAAAGAGATAGAAATATATGCCCAAGATTATTTTTTATATGTCCATCAAATTTTGTCACATTAATATATGGCACTTTTAAATCATATTTTATGTAACCAAGAGTGTGAATAAGTGTCATTGTATATGCATTTTCACTTGACCCATTATCGATCATGGCACTATGTATAATTAAACTAACTGAGAATCATAGAATGGGTTGACCACCCTAATGGAAAATAAAATTATGCACCATATTAATCATAATTTATAACTACTTTATATATATTCACACTTGTATTGGTTACTCATGATACTTGTGGTTGATATTTTTTATGCTTTTTAATTTACGTGAAATGAGAATTACATGTTCATATCTTTGATCTAAAGTTTGGTACTTTTTATTTGGTACTCATGTATGTGTATGTAATATGTAACTTGATCATGGACCATGTTGTCCTTCATTATTGTTATATTTATTTAACATTTAATGATAAACTTATTTGTAATTTGTGTTATATTTTCTCATAATGCATAACAAGCATTATATCAATGTTTAACAATACCATGATAATTGAAAAATCGATTGCATTTTTTTGTACTCAATATGATGAAGATGATTGTAATTAAGAGGAAGAGTGATTAACTTCTTATCTAATAATCTCCATAAAATATCATGTGGTCTATCTATAAATACATCAAACTGAAGTGGTTTCCTCTTATGTAAATTAAATTTATTCACATTAGGTGGTGCTTTGTAAATTAGTTATTTCCTTTTATTGGGTACCTCAACTTTAACTTCCTTTATTTTAATTAGTTATGTTGATTCATCCAACTTATGAGAGAATTTAATTGGACACTTTATTTTATATGTTAAGTCTTATTCCATTATTTTATTTATAACTTCCTTCTTCCTTGATTCATTTGTATTAGTAGCCTTATATGTCATATAATATAGAGCACATGCATATTTTAACACATTCATGTATAAATCCTCAAAAGAAGTTTAAATTTTATGTATGGCTCTTTCTTAGAGTGAAGACAAAAGACCCTTTCTAGAGATGAATTACCTTTATAAATCCAAGGGTTGATAAGTTAAAGAATACAAATTAGTCTTGATTCATAAAAAAATAATCTTTGGTAAGCCCATTATAGCTCTATTTCAACCATTGTATATGTTCCACTGTGAATTTAGGCACCATGTGTTTGTGATAATATGATAAGAAAACATATTATAATCTTAAAAAATTAGGTAAGGAGCCACTAGGTAGACTATAAAACCAATTTGAGGCATCTTGAGTGAGGCTTCTATGAATATATTTTAGTATAATGCATTCATAATCAACCCAATCTCAAAAATAAAGTGTATATTGAGTTACATGCATACAAGGATCTCCATGACCATCAAAAAATTAAATTATAAGCATAAAAAAATACTTCAGATCCATATATTTACATATAACTTGTGTAAGGGGTTATCCCCAAAATAACATTATATTTGGTATTAGGACAACATGATCTAGTTTGAAAAGTAAGCTCAAGTACTTATCTTTATAAATCACCAATATCATGCATCATGGACACAATATGACTATTATGGATATTAGTGGTTTGTAAGGGCTCACTCTTGGGTTTTAATTGACCATTTACCTTGAGCAATGATATGAGGATATCATGACTAATTTCAATGCATGGATTAGGATTGCATTCTAAGACAAAATATGTGCCTACTTTAGAATCATTGCATATCAAATTATTCTTATGAAATTGAGTTTATATGGAAGGATTAACATCAAATTTCATCCCATTATATTCTTTTTGCTTAGGATAATAGTGAGAGTCATCACAAGTTAATTATCATGAAAATCACATTTTATCAATATATAATTTATACTAATTTAATCATCTTTGCATGAAATTGAGTTATCATCACTTTTTATATCTAAATAAATAATATAACCTTATGAATATAGTTCATCACATTAATTTTCATCCTTTAATATTTAAATATAAAGGGAATAAGTAGCATGGGATGTTACAACATTATTTATTACTTCCAAGGGAAGAGAAAGATAATCACAATCATGTTTATCATTTATTGTGTCTAAAGGAGAATGTGTAATATCATATGCATCTATATCATCTACATTTTATAGATAATTAGAGGTAATATCACACTCATTTATATTATTTTTCATTTCTATGTAAGGGATATGCTTTTATATTTTATAATTATTAATGTGGTGTAGCATAGTAATAAAATTAAGAGGTAAACAAGTGTGTTAATAATTGATTTTATATATTTGGATCCTTGTGAGAGATTAAAGGAAAGAATACATTCATTATTCATATTTTATTTTTGTTTAGATTTATTAAAAGAGTAATATAAGGTAGGAATAGAGGAAATTGGATTTTCAATTTTTGAATTAGTGTTCTCATTTTCATCTTCACTATAATCCTCACTATTGCATAAATCCTCTTGATTTTATTTAGTAGAACCATACTCATTAATAACTATATCTATCACAATCATATTATGCATTCATATAAGTACCATCAGTAATTTTATAAGTGTGATCATTTATCCATTCTTTATCATATGCATAAGGTATATCATTGTTAGGGAGGAGGAAATCCAATGGATGAACACCATTAGGGGCTACATATTTAGAACCCAATTTATATTTTTTGACCTAAAATGACACAAATATGACAATTACTAAGATGTGTTTTAACAAACAACCAATCATGTCAAGAAATAAAAGATACCAATTGGTGTGAATATGAAATGTGTGTTTGATTTGTAAGCTCTAAAATATCCTGATCCTAGTCATAAATAGTGAATAATACCCAAAGGTCACAAATCACAAAAGATTCCACTCTCCCATTGCTAAACTATCATATCTCTAGAGTATTTTGAGATTAAATTCTTGAGGATAACCACCTACCAATGCGATATAAAATAAATGGTCAAGAAGCTTCTTATGATTGAAAAAGTAAAATATATCATGAGGTACATGTAAACTAAAGTCTGTATATAGTGTTTTCTAATGGATTGAGTATTAAATAAGTACCCCTCACACCATGACTAAAGTAAAATTGAAATCCACTTTACCTAGAATAACAAATCATGTCAATTTTAAAAATCTAAACATAGTTTCTAGAAAAGTAAGAAAAGAAAGAAAAATAAATTAAAATTGAAAACCAAATCATAAGAAAGATTTTTCTGTATAGAAATTAGAAAACAATAGGAAACCCTAAGAAAAAAATAAAAAAAGAAATGCTTGAAATTGTATAGGTTCATCGATATGTTTACCCTATTTTTATTTAAAAATTAAATGTTGTAAAATATTGGTAATTTTTTTTGAAATATCATAATGCTAAATATATATAATTATTATTTGAACTAGTTTTTTTTAAACACTAAAGAGAAATAAAATTATCTTATATATGGTTCCTAGATAACTATTTTTTATGTTTGATAGTGGGAATAAAAAAAGATGGCTATGATTATACACAATCATTGGTAGAATCTGAAGATGGTTCTGCATAGGTCTACACTTCCTAGACATTATTGCAAGTTGGCTATGTCCACTGACCACTGACTTGTCTATGTTGAATGTCAAAGTTATAACTATTCCACCTTCTATACATGTGTCTATTAAATAGGATGAGTTATTGAAATTATAATATTTTTGCATAAAATTTATTGTTTTGATTATCTTTCCTGAGAAACCCTATGGATCTTATAAGGCCTATAAACCCACAAAAAAGATAGGGGGTGTTTAATTGGTTGAGATAACCTCAATAACTACCTTAACGATTGATCAATGCCTACATATCTAGATACTTAGAAAATGGAATCAAGACACACATAGTTCCCCCACCTAGAGTGATTGTGTTCTTTTCCTATATGTATGTAGTTATTAATTTAGATTTGATACTTGAAAATGATAACACTTGACTTACTTTGAGATGCTTCAGACTTAGATTTTGAATTATCTTGAATTTGGGAAGAATAGGGTTGATTTCATCAATTATAAATAGTATACGAGTGGTTAATAAATAGTTACAAGTTAGTAATAATGAATGTCCTTTGATTTATCTTTCCTTTAGTTGATATTATGAAATACATGGGAAGAGCCAAAAGGATATTTCAAATTTGGAAACTAGTAATTATTTGGAAAGGTAAAAGGCCATTCTAGGTGGAGAATTCTAGGACATCAGACTTATTTTTAAATGGTAGACCTGTCCTAAAGAATTATTGATATTTTACTTAAGTTGGAGGTAGTATGAGGTTTTTATAAAGTAGTGTGAGAATTTAACTTGGAAATTTGTGTATTAGTGATGAAAAACAAAGGGTCAATCCCAAATATTGATAAATGGACTTAAATAATGGAAACTAGTATTCATGCATTTAGGTGCAATTAGAGTGGTTTATGATGTGTAAAGAATTAACATTTTCAAGTACTTGTGACTAGGTTTAAGTATCTTATTAGAGTCATGATTACCATTGCACCAAAATATTAACCTGTTAATACTTGATATAAATGCTAGATAAGTACCCGTGGGAGGATGTTAAGCCATGTCATGAATCCTTAAGGGAGATGTTGGACACCTATCCAACAATCTCCCCCTTAGTGTGACCCAAGGGTATTCAAACTCATGACCATGGATCTAATACCACTTAATTGAGTCATGATTACCATTATGATAAAATATTAACCTATTAAATCTTGATACAAATGTTAGATAAGTACTCATTAGAGGATATTATGCCATGTCATGAATCCCTAAGGGAGACATTGGACACCTATCACAAATGATTTTTTGAGATTTGTCATTTAGATGTCATGGTAGTGTTATGGAGGTGTTCTATTGAATGGATGAAGAGCCTTGATATTCTATGTGACAATGACAAAGTGTGTAATGTGCTTATGCTAGTATACTTTATGTATGGGTGGCTGATCTTCAGTATATACATAGCTTTAGAGGATCAAGAATGAGTATGAAGGTCTGAGCATGTGCAATGGGTCATATAAGATATGATCCATTATTTAAGAGCTTGTGTGCATAAGTAGATTTCATTTGGTTGATCATAGTTTTCATCTAGACACTTTGGGTCCAATGGTAGAAAATATGAATTGGTAGTTTGATGACATCACCATTGCCACATGGGAAGGATTCAAGGGGAGATGGTTCTATGGTTGTGATCATTGTATTCCCTATTTTTTATGTTCCAAATCTCAAGTCATACATCGAATCTTAGTCAACTTTGTGAAAATGAAAAGTTGTCTTCTAAGACAAACTTCACTATTTTCATATACTTAGCCAAATTTGAAATATGGTTAGAAAGAGCTAAATAAGAATGTTAATGAGGTTAGAATTCACACATGTGGAGATATGAGGATAAGATGATCACATGGGTTTATTAATTCATAGACCTATTTTATTCACACTTAATTTTAGATCATACAATGCAATGCATCAAAAGATATGCATATGCAAAGTTGGGCTCCCAGGCAAATTGACTATGTTTTCCCATTCTTAGCCAATTTTGTAGTATGGTAGAAAGATATGAGTGAGAATTTTAAAGGTGTTATATCTTTCATGTGTGAATATTTTAAGAAAATATAATCATATGAGTTTGTTTAGGTTTGAGCAAAGATTATTTTTGCTAAGTTTGAGATCATGCATTGAAGGGAAGCAAAAGTTATGGATGATCAAAGTTTGCCTCTCAAGGAGATTTGGACATGGTTGGCTTTGTGACATAAGTTTATGAGAAGGTATGTTAATGGAATTATATCTTGCATGTACAATATTTTTAGGAGTAATGGGTCATATGGTGGATTCTCCTATGGAAGGAGATCATCTGATCCAAATTTGAGATCATATGGGTTAACATAGAAGAAGTTATTAAGGATCAAAAATGGCTACTCAAGCTTATTGACAAGGTTCCCATAGTTATTTTTGTAAGTGTTAAAGCTTGAGCAAAATCAATGGTATGCATTGATACCAAGGATTCAGGATGTAGTGAGATGAGGAAAGGTACATGAAATTTAATGTTGGAGAAAAGGTATGGGATATGGATCTAACAATGAATGGGCATTCATAAAATTGATCGAATGATGAGCATTGATCAATAAAGACCTTGTTGATCCATGAAGATCGATAGAGTGCATTAAGTCAACATTTTGAGATGGTACGAGATGAGGTCAAAGTAATAGAAGTTTAAAATTTGGATTTAATAGTATGTGTGTTAAACCTCAAATAATATTGACGGTGTGATATTGATTCTGAGCTGAGAGTCCATGAGATTTGAGTATAGTGTTTGAAGTTTAACTATGACTATTTGCATTTGAATATTTGAATTTGTAAAGGAAAGACCAATGTTTAGTTTTTGGACCATAATTTTTTATAGAAGATGAATTTGCTCATGCAGTAAAAAGTAAAGTGGTAGAGGACTCCATGGTGCATCCATTAAACCTAATTTAAAGATCCATAAGTGTGTCAAAATAAAGTTATTGAGCCTTGAAATTGATTGTGTATTCATGTGTGTTCTAAAGTGACCTGATAACAATATTCAAAATTGTATTTTTATTTCTATGTCTCACAATGAATTATCTATTAGATCATGTTTTAAACTCCATGAGGAAGCTCTATTTAGATTTTTTATGTGTGATCAATCTATCTTGAGTATGAACAATGCTTAAGAAGTTGGTTGTGTGTTCATTCATGGTGATTATGTGATTAAGGTTAGTGTTTGAGTTATTTGAGCATACACATATGTGACTAAGTTAACTATGATATTTTTAAGATGTCCTAAAGGACATAAGGAGTAAATCCATATATTATAAATTTTTCTTCTATTCTTGTTTTACTCGATGGAGTGATAATGGGTATATAGGCCTCCATGAGACCTAGAAGAGCTACAAGTGCCTTGCATAAAAGGTGTAGATGCTTAAGGGTAACTAATAGATGATATGGCTAACCTATGTATATTATATATCATATTCATATGATATATGTCTTAAGGGTTAAGACATGCTTAATGGCCGATCAAGATGGTGATGATCAAGATTGCTCTATAAATAGTAGAACAAAAGTTATTGGGTTATTGACTTGTAAGAGAGAGAGTAAGTAAAAATAACAAAGGGGCTTATGTGTGTGCTTTGTGAAATGAATGAGGGGTAGAGTGGCTTGAGGATGAGTTAAATAAAATATCAATTTGAGGACTATGTATATAACCTATAGGTCATGTTTTTTAGGTCAGAATAGTGGTATTATAGGTTAAACATGAGCAAAGAGGTTTAGACTAATCCAAAGGGATGTTTTGGCTATCTTGAGAATGATAAAAGGATTTTTATTTTCTATGAGAGATTAGTGGTTGGTTTAAGAGACTGATTAGTGTGTTGACTATGTGTATTACCATCTAGTCATGTTGTTGAAAACTATGATAGAGTTGTTGTTGTGAAGGATGCATTGTGTATGTAAAGTTGAAGAGAATTGATATACATTGTATCTCCATCATATTGGTAGGAAATCGGTGTTGAGGATATGTGTTCTTATGTGTTATTATGGGTGTTCAACATCTAAGGGGGTTTCATCCTCTTTGCAAGGTGAAACTTGCTAAAAGATATAATTATTGTGGGTGTTTATCTAGATACATGTAGTAGTTCCTTATGGGATTACATTCTCACTAAAACCAAGAATGGTAGTTCCTTGATCAGTATCTTGATGGTCTAGGTTGGTTCTTATTTTATAGGATAATAATCTACTTTCAAGTTCTAATGGGTTTTATTCCCAAAGAGGGTTTACCATGTATGTCATGTGTTAGGTGCTTGATCATGGATTGTCTTTCTTATACATTGTTATAAATGATGTGGATCCTTCATTAATGCTTATGGTAATTAATTAAGCACTTGTAAACATTAGAATTTAAATTAGAACTAAATTTGAAATATTTTGGCTCACTAATTCACCCTCCCCCCTTATTTATTGTACCTCTAACAATTGGTATCAAAGTGGGTCCTTTAGAGGAATCCTAATAGCTTGAAGGTGATCATAAGTAGGTACAAAGATGGATGAGTAATTTGAAGAAAGAAAATTAAAAATGGAAGGATATGATCAAGGCACTTGAAGAATGTATATGTACTTTGAAGAAATATTCCAAATAATATGAGAACATTATCAATGATCTCAAGGTTCAGCTAGAAGATTCCAAGATAAGGTTGAGTTCAAAAGAGGATGAGTGCATTCAATTGAAAACCAAGCTAGATTCACTGAAGGATGAGCATGATAAAAAAAATTTCAAGATAATCAAGTTTAAATAAGAGAAAAAGAAGTTAGATATGATCAAGATCAATGAAAGAAGATCAATTAGACATCCCAATGTAGTAAATTATGGTAGTACTTTTCATGGCCAGTGTCATTTTTTCTATCAATATGGTCATATGACAAAAGATTATAGAAAGATGAGCTCTAAGAATGAGTTCACATAGGGCCTTAAAAGAAGGATATATTAATCTTAGAGAAGTCTTAACTTAGATCAATCAAGAGGTATGTTAAATGATACTATTTATTGTTAACTACAATTGCAATAATGGGAGATTAGTATTGTGTTAGTGAATAAAACAAATCTAAACATAACACACTAATGTTAACACCTTAAGCCTATCACAAAGGGGAGATTATTTTACAAGACTAAAATCAAAAGCATAACTAAATGAAAAATAAACCTTATTTTAACTTCCTTGGATGCTCCAAATAGCTTGTTGGAGTGCTTTGCTTGGTTTGTGCTCATGAAGTATGCATCAATGAAGTGTGGCTACTCCCACCTCTCTTTGGCACTATGTTTAGCTTTGGCTTGGCTTGGCTCAATATTTGGGAATTATAACACTAAAAAGTAATGATTTTGAATGCATTTGGGCATTATAAGTTTGGCATAAAAGATATTTGAATTCATGTTTATGGTTTTCCTATTTATAGATTTTCAAAAATGGTTAGAATCAACCTAAACCATCCATTTCAAGATGAATATGTGTGTCTTAGGATTAATTCAATTATGTAATTTAAAATTCATAAATAGTCTCATAACTATTTTGGATAGAGGGGAAATGAATAGTCATGGAGGGTCTTAATGAAGCATGGGAGGCATAAATCTTGATATTTTATGCATTTATGGCTTCTGGATGCCACCCCATAGGATGATGTCATTTGATGATGTAGTTAATGACAATAAATTTCCAATAAATATTTATTCAACAAATTTCATGGAATTATTAATTAGGATCATGATTTTAATTAATTAGTTTTAAGCATGATTAATCATTTTGGTGCAAACCTTGGCTCTTTGGAGCACAAATTAATCAAATTGGTCAAAATGTCATGTTATTATCTCAAAGTTTGACTAGATTATAATTGGAAGTTGATGTTATAGATTTATTGAGTCTATTATCCCATTTATGATGTTTTTAACACCAAATAACAAGGGCACATGTCTTATGCAAGAGATTTGACAGAAAAAAGCAATCCAGGGCACCCAAGTGTAAAATTGGCATTTTGACTCAAAATGATTTGATCAAAGTTAGTTAGCCCATAAAATGCATTACCCCATTTAGGGATGCTTTGGCCAACATCAGAACTTGAATATGTTAGTTTCAAAGCTTTTAATGTGTTTTAGTGTTTTTAAGCCAAATTGTGCACTTTGGTAGAAACTAGTCAAAACACTGATTGATGGTCATTGGTGGCCAAATTTAGGTGTATAGTTTTACCTTGTTTGGGAAGATGTTGTAAACCGTAGGCATAGTAATGTATTCTCAAATAATGATAAATGGCTTGTATGCCAAAAATAAGATGATGATTGAACAAAAAAGCTCCAAATGGTGTTTGGGAAGCCTATGATGATGCCCCCTTGAGGTAGTAGTCATCACATATGTGGATGAATGGTCCCTAGAAAATAAGAAATAATAAGGGTGAGATTAACCTATGGTTGAGATTAATCCAAATGATAAAATTCTTTCATACATTAATTTTTAAAGATTGCTGATTTGCCCCAAGGCAGTTATAAGCAAGCATAAAAGTCAAAATAATGATTTGCCCATAGGCAATTATAATCATTAAGAGGACCTAGATTGGATAAAGATGATTTTGCCCAAGTTAGGGATGATTAGAAAGTATAACTCAAAGATATAATCTATAATATAGATTGAATATGAGTGGGCACAAATGTAGATGTGATGGTCTAATGACTAAAGAATCCATAATCAACCAAACATATGAGGATGCAAAGTGATGAAAGAGATGGATAGAAGAATAATATTGATCAATAGAAAAGATTCAATTATACCTTCCAACAAGGAGATCCTCATCCATATTAGCAATTATACAACTAGAATGATCAATGGGTTGATTTTATTGAGTGTGGGATGGAAGGAATTGCCAAGGTCCCAAGGAGAAACTTATGTATCTCCATTGATTATAGACCTTCATGAATCTTATTTTTGTTGTAGCATGTGATGGTAGGCATCATGATAGAACACCATGAATACTTGGCCAAAATATGGATAAGGACTAACTCCCAATCCAATAAACACTCAAAAATAATGCACCAATGATAAAAACCATGATGATAATGTTGATGTATGAATATAGATGGACTCAATAATAATATGTGTTAGTAATCACCTAATGAATACATATGTACTGAGTCAAGGCAATAGTTATAAAAGTAAACAAGCAAGAAAGCAACCAAACAAGCAAACAAATAAACATAAAGCGCATAAATAAATAATAACTTGAAATAAACAAACAAATAAAAATTCTAAAAACAAAAGCAAAATAAAGAATCCTAACAATGAATTTTCCCCATTAGGGTGGATCAAGGATAACTAACTAAGCTTATATAGGGCAAACATTTTTGGATTTTGAAATTTTTGAATTTTTTTTTGGCATTTTGAGGTATCTCAACTCGTTAGAGAATGAAAATATGCCTACTCACAAAATGGTGGCATTTGGCTTAGGTTGCTCATAAAATGGTGATATTGCATGAAAACGGGGACTAGGTTAACCTCAACATAAATTAAACAAAACCTAATTAGTCTTTAAATAACCTCAAGTCATAATAATTATATCCATAAAAAAGGTGGGGAAAAACCAACTAGGTCCCAACAAGTTCTAAAATCTGGCAAATAACCAATCAAATGAAAATAATAATGGCAAGATGATGTGGCAATGTAGTATAAATAAATGTTTCCCCTAATTTACCCATAGGTGGTTATAACTAGGATACAATGGATTAGATAAATGATACGAATTTACCCATAGGTGGTTATGATTAGTAACAAGATCGGTGAACACTAATTTGTTGATAGAGATTAGAATCAGGCTCACATAAACTAACTTTGATATAGGATGGAAAATGAAAGATATCTTGCCAAATCAACTATCACACTACTTTTATAGACTACCATTAAAACATATATTTGATAAGAGTTGAAACTTGATTAGAGTCCCCTCGTAAAAAGTGTGGGAAGAAACAAAGGAACCAAGATCAAAACAAGATTAGGTAGGATAACTAAAAAAAAAATTGGTCTAGATAGGAATGGAATGATAGGATGGTATGGTCATTTTAAGGATAATGATGATTTTATAAATGGGATAAAATGGTAAGAGGGTTTCCCCCAAGTGGTAAGGTGATTGGCAAGGATATGTAACAATGGCAAAAGGATATGTAACAATGGCAATGGTATGGCAATGAAATGGTATGGTACATGTTTCATTCTATCTTGGGTATGGTAAATGGAATATGATTATATTATTCTTTTCAAAAGGTAGATGCATGTCCTAATTAATAAATGATCCAAATAGAATATATGATCATGTTAATTACTAGCCCACACCTCATCTAAATAGTTGCTCTATCAAGAACTACCTATAGATTTAGATGCTAAGAATTCTTTTATGATCTTTGTTGGTCATAGATTATGATTCCTTCAAGCATCAAGATAAGGTATCTTTGTAGCCTCTACAAAAGAAAGTGCATCCATAGATGGTAAATAGAGATAAAAGTTGGATGATAGGTTTGTTTTTGAAATGGAATGGTAGATGATAATAGAATGTGTAATGGTTGGGAAATAAATGAAGATCATGACTTTTAGTCACATGTAATGTTTTTGATGCCAGATTCGACATAACTTTTGATGTGGTGAGGCCGAAGACCTCTAAATATGATCTTGATAGTACCCCTAGATTTTTATATTATTTGATCTTGAGAGTAGATACCATCTAATTAGATTATAGATTGGAATCTATTTTGATTTGATCTTTGATATTGTCTTCATCAAGTAGTGAAGAATTTTTGTGTTTAGCTATTGGTGCCTTGATGAGGTTTTCACCAATGAAGATATCTTGATTATTCCATATTAACTTGATTTTTTCACCAATGGGGATTGGCTTTTGACTTTGACTATCTTTTGGTGCTTCTAAAAATATTTCACTAGAAGATGTTAGGTTTAAACTTTGATTCGCTTAGTGCCTCTAAAAATGTTTCACTAGGAGAGTATTATTTTGATACATAAATGTGGTCTTGGCCTCCTTGCTATTTTTAAACTACTATGTTTCCATGGATGGATTTCAATAAAGTGTGACTTTATTTATCCCAATTGACACTTGTGGGATATGGAATGTCAATAATATGGCTATGTTGGTTGATAGTAATGGCATGTGGAATGGTAATGGAATAGGGAGAGGTTGCACAATTATTGTAGAAGATACTAGGATAAATTGTGTCAAAGATAAATTACTCATCCTAAAAAACTATAAAAGGATCACAAATTTATTCAAATTGATCTATAATGCATTCATAACGAATGTTGTAACAGTCATGAACATATTTTGTATCTGAATCTGATTCCAACTCAATGGACTCTGAATCTAATGTTGATACTAATGTTGATTTTGATTCTGATGCTAAATATAATATTGGCTCAATAAGAGAGCATACTTATAACTTTTATTCTTCATCTAATGGATAATCTATTATAATGATGTCTTGTTTAATGTTTAGTATTGGATAAGTAACAGCTTATGATGGCATGGTGGGATCCACAAAAACTAGTTTGTCAGAATGGGACCCCTCTAAGTTGAGAAAAAGGTCAAGAGACAACTCCTTATAAATTTTCTCATCAATAGGAGGATCTTTAAAAATAGGCATATGATCAAGGTAATAATTTTCACAAAGGTAGTTATAATCATTAAGAAGTAACTCAATAAAGACTGGCTCATCAAAGTGAGTCTTCTAGACAATTGGTATAGGATCAATGGGTGATTCATCACAAGTTGACTTATCACAAGTGGTTGGTTCAAAAAAAACATATTAGATTGGTTTGTTCTCTTTTCCTTGGTTTCCAATGAGTTAGAAAATACCAATTTTGAACAAATTTTAGTCTTTGAATGATTGGATTAGTTGAGGTTTTGATGCGATTGGTACTAGATGAGGAATGTCCTATGGTTTTCTAAAGTGGGGAACTATTGGAAATAGATGAATAATGATCAAGGGTTATATAATGGTATGGAATTTGGGAGCATGATGTATTACATGAGCCAAAGGATGAAGTCCTAAAATGGTAACAACAGGGTAGTATGGGGCTTGGTTACTCGCACAAGCCAGCTGATAAGGTCTTAGAATGGTAATGGTATGGCATTGTGGAGCCTAATTGCTCACACAAGCCAAAGGATGAGGTCTTGAAAGGATTATTTTGTGGCATTATGGAGCTTGGTATCTTACACAAACCAAATCATTTAAGTCCTCATAAACCATATCATCCCAATCTTGAGTTGGATCATAAGCTAGTTCTTGACTATGTTTTATGTATCGGTTATTTTTAAGAGGGTATGGATCTTTATCCCAAAGAGAATTATATATAGTTAGGTCTTAAAATTCCTCCTCATAAACCATATCATCTGAATTGGTAATTTGATTTACATTTTATCGATTTTGACTATGTTCCCCATATGGAGTATTATAGGGAGAATAATAAAAATCTTTAGAAAATCTATCTCTATTGGGGTTTCTAGTTAGATTTTATGTGGCCAATCTATCATAAATTGTATTTTACATGACTTCACCATATGTGTATCTAGACATATACACATAAATGATTAAATCTTTGAAACAAAAAGTCTTAGAGTTATACAAACTCTAAAAAACTATATCCAAATGATAAATGGTTTAAACTTGGTCTAATTTGGTCAAAAGAGGAGCTATATCTCCAAAAAATGATTTGATCATATAGATATATCTCCAAAAGGGTTTGTTCTAATATTTAGCATAAAACATTCTAGTATCAAATGTTTAACTTCAAATGTCATATGCACAAAAGGTTAAGAATCTGAATAAAAATGGGCATGTCAAAGGTCTAGGTTAAAGTGTTCCAAACAAGGTCTAAACTAGGAAAGGGAAAAGAGCCGCTAGATATTTTGTCCAAATGTAGAGTCAAAATCTAGGCTCAAATAGTCTATGCTAGGAATTTTGGCCAAACAATGTCAAAATCTAGGCTTGAAACAAAGGATGATGTGATTTGATTTAATCTAACAAATTAGGAAACAACTTTGACATAGACCTAGTACACAGAATCAAACATAAACATGATCATTTGGCATAAGCCATAAGGATAATGATCTTTAATAAAGGCTATGTTCTCCAAATAAAGGCATAAACAATGATGAGGTTAAGAATTAAACAAATAAACCATCAATAGTTTATAAATTTGGGTAATTGATTAACCAAATTTATGAAACCAAAAAGAGAAAGATCTATGTATCAACCTCATAAATTTAGGCCTCAAAAAAAATCAATCAATGTTTGAATCCAAACTTTGATAAGTTTAATTGAAAAATCAATGTTGAAAACTAAGTTTTGACTAAACAAGCTAGACAATATTTGATAGCATGACGATTCATAAACAAAGTCCAAATGATATACATGACATGGTTTGAAACAAATAATTTTTGATATAATGGTAAACAAGTCAAGAAACAAATTGAGCAACCTAATAGTGTAATAATGCTCGAATGATGTGATCAATGTTATGTTTCAAAGACTTAAAGGTTTTAACTTGATAAGCATAATGACACCCACCTTAACTCAAGTGACACACACAAAAACAATTTTAGCAAACATTTAAAGACACAAATGTGGTGTAAAATGGACAACATAACACCTATTTATATAAAAGAGTGACATATAAAAAAATTGGTTTTTACATGGTTTATAAATAAACACATTAGTTTTAGTCTCAAAACACCAAGCAAGAAAAAGTAAAAATATAAGTAAATCATCCAAATTCTTATCAAGGGTGTGGCAAAGTGGGGTTAACTAAAACTAATTAGTTTTTTATCATTTTAGATGGATCAATTACATAATGACTTTCATATCATGTTACAAAAGAAAAAAACTTAAATTGGGTGTCTATGGCACTTGGCCTATTTCAAAAAGGTCTTATCCTTTTTTCAACCACTACATTTGTCGCTTGCTTAGTATAGTGCGATGTCCAAAGTATAGATATGTCCTATGTAAAACTACAACATTAGAATGTGGTTTAACCACTCAAACCTTAAATCTTAGTGGGAGTGGTTAAAGTTAGTGCTGGAAGATGAAACCCCAAGTCAAAGCTTCCCTAAAGAACTTGTGGAAGGTAATGAATTCCCCCTTGCAAGCCAAATTTGAATAAAAATAAATGACTTAATAGAAAGAATTTAGGGTCATTTCAAGGTCACCTAAACCATTGCAAGTTTTTGTGGAGTGCTTTAGATGATATTATTTCTATGCCTCAGACTAGGCATGTTTGCAATAAGGATGACACTTTTGATTCCAAAAGTTTCCTAAAGGGGATAGATGGAAGAGCATACATGCAATATCCCTCTTTTTGCCAATAAAATTCTAAGTTTAAACAATTATTGAAGACAAAATTTGAAAAGTGAGATCAATTTTAAGCACCAAATGAAAGATTAAGTGGTGTTTTTTAATCCCTTGGTCTTAAGTTGTGACATCGAAAACATAATTTATTAAATAATTCACTTAATCACCCTAGTTTTTCAATAAGCACCAAATATGAAAATGTGTTTGGTTAAATGCAATAAAAAACTTATAATCTAATCCCTCAACCTATAAAAACACAATTATAAGGGCCTAATTTGAAGCACTCAAGAGTTTCAACAAACAAAATTAAAATTTCAACTCTCTATTGCATTCCCACTATTACACAATCAATATCATTGTTTTTCTACAAAATCAAAATTTTAGAACACAATATCATTGTTATGGATTAGTTCAATAGAAAACACAATATCACTATTTTTCTATGAAATCACTGCTAAATAAAATCATTGTTTTAAATGAAAGTATTGGCCAAATCAATGATATCACTGTCCAAGAAACAATATCACTGTACTAGCTGACAATATCGTTGCTCATACAAAATCACTACCAAAATCAATTAAATCATTGTTCTAATGAAAAATTCACTATTGTTGAATATAAAATCAATGCATAGGGTGAACAATATCATTATTTTATGACAAAATCATTATTTTTGCAAAATCATTGCTTAGGCATGAAATCATTATTTTGGTGAATAATATCATTTCTCATGGATACAAAATCATTATTTATCAAATAGTTATTTTGTTACAAAATCACTACTTTGACAACAGTGATATTCCAACAAAGAGCAAAATTGACATTACCAAGAACAAAAATGTAATTATAAAAAAAATGAAATTTTAACTTTAAATTTCACTCTTTTGACTCCTTCACTCCAAGATTTTACATAAAATTAGTTAGTAGGTTTATTTAAAGAGCCTTTGTGAGAAAATTTGTGGGGCTAAGATCCCACCAGGTGTGCCATTATGTGAACTAGGATTTCAATAAGGGGAGATTAGTATTGTGTTAGTGAAAAAAAATCTAAATAAAACACAATAATGTTAACACCTTAAGCCTATCACAAAGGGGGAGCTTAGTTGACAAGACTAGATTTTAAAGCACAAATACAATGCAAAAAAAATCTTCTTTCACCTTCATTGGATGATCCAAATAGCTTGTTAAAGTGGCTTGCTCAGCTTGTGCTCATGAAGTATACATCAATGAAGTGTGGCTACCTCCATCTCTCCTTATCACCATGTTTGGCTTTAGCTTGGCATGGCTTGGTTCAATATTTGGGCATTATAACAATAAAACATAATGATTTTGAATTCTTTTGAGAATTATAAGTTTGTCATAAAAGAGCTTAAAATTCATGTTCATGGCTCTCCTATTTATAGATTTTCAAAAATGGTTAGAATCAACCTGAACCATGCATTTCAAGATGAAGATGTGTGGCGAATGATTAATTCAATTATGTAATTTAAAATTCATAAATAGGAACATCAATATTTGGGATAGAGGGGAAATGAGTAAGCATGGATGGTCTTAATGAGGCATGGGAGGCATAAATCCTGATATTTTATGCATTTATGGCTTATGGATGACACCCCATAAGATGATGTCATTTGATGATGTAGTTAATGACAATCAATTTCCAATAAAGATTTATTCAGAAATTTCCATGGAATTCTTAATTAGGCTCATGATTTGAATTAATTATCTTTAAGCATGATTAATCATTTTGGTGTAAACCTTGGCTCTTTGGTGCAAAAATTAATCAAATTGGTCAGAATGACTTGTTATTAGCTCAACATTTGACTGGATTGGAATTGGAAGTTGATTTTATAGATGTATTCAATACATTATCCCATTTAGGATGTTGTTAACACCAAATAACAAGGGCACATGTCTTATGCAAGATATCTGATAGAAAACAACATTCCAAGGCACCTGAGTGCAAACTTAGAATTTTGACTCGATTTGATCTAGTTCAAAGTTAGATAGCCCATAAAATTAATTACCCCATTTAGGGATACTTTTGCCAAAATCAACAATTGAATATGTTAGTTTCAAAGCTTTTAATGTGTTTTAGTGTTTTTAAGCCAAATTGTGCACTTTGGTAGAAATTGCTCAAAAGCCTAATTAATGGTCATTGGTGGCTAGATTTAGGTGTCTACATTTGTTATAGTTGCAATAAAGTAGGACATATTTCTAGATTCTGTAAGAATAGTATGATGAAGCATTACGCTCCTAAAGATCACTCAATGGTGTTGAGACCAAAGACTTTAAAGGTTAATCCTGATCAAGGTGGACTACCTGCTATTGTAGAAAAGGAGTCATATATCAAGAAGATATAAGAATGATAAGAGGATTTCTCCTCTATCCAGATAGAAAAAGAAGATCACAATCATCATCAAGCAAAAGGTATGAATGATCTTGTTTTTTTATGTGTCATATAATTGGTCACTTTTCTAGGTTTGCAAGAACATGTTGAATAAGATCCCAAATCAAAATAAGGGATATATATCTCCTAGAAGGATTGAGAAAGGAAAAACTTAGGTATGGAAACCAAATATTATCAATTCAAATCACACTAGTGTAAACATTGATAAAAAAGTTTATCTAGAAGGCTATGTTGCAAATCAAGATAAGTTCAAGAATCAAGTAGGTAAGATGGTTACAGAAGACAAGAAAAGTCAAACTTTGGTATGGAGACCTGAGGTAGTAGATACTAAAGAGAATAACTTTGTTGAGTCTAAGAGTCTTGATAGATTATTTTCCAAGGTAAAAAAGAATCATAAATAAAGGAAAGTCAAGAGTTTCTATTGACAACTTTTGTTGACAAGTCTAAAGCAAAGAATGTGTCAATTATCCAGTTAGAAAAGGAAAATCAAAAGTCTATTCATGTTGAGAATGAAGAGATAAAAATAAAAGAAAATACCAAGGTGTTTTTTGAGGCCATTCCTGAGGTATGTATGGATCTAAGTGAATATCTTAATGTTGTTAAGCAAGTTTCATGCAAAGAAAATTAGTTGTCAGTATCTAGTAATAATATTCTAAACTATAAAGTGGATTATTTAGATGAAAATTTATGTCATGAGATAATGTTGTCTCCATGTGTTATAAATTATATATTAGAAGAGAAGGAGAATGGTATAGAAAAGGAGTTAGTTGTCATAGTCAAGTCAAAGAAGAAGAACTATAAGTATCAAATGAGCAAAGAAGAGCAAGAATATGAGGAGTTGTGGGCAGCTCCTGGTTACACACCATGGTAGAGCTTTACGGTGTAGATGGTGTCAATATATATGATTCAAGGAGACACTTTTTAGTCAGAGGAACCTTGGTGGCTATCAGATATTGTTTGGTGAGAATATATGAAAACAAGTTTTTTAAGTCCTATTGAAGATATCATGTTCCTAATGAATCACGAAGTTAGGGGGAGATTTGTAATTGGTTAGGTCCTAGGATTAGAGGATTGAATAGAAAAATATAAGAAATAATGCATGGATAATAAATTTTGTGTGCTCAAGATGTTAATGCATATTATATATGGTCTTTGGTTAAGGTGGAAAAACAAGTTTATGAGCTTATTTTTAGTGGTTTGTGAAGGCACTGTAGTACAAAGTTAGATTGGGTGATTCTAGGTGGATTAATGATTTTAAATCATTATCAAGAAAAAAATTTCTTATAAAGGTATTTTAATTTATTTATATTATGATCTAGGTGTTTTTGAGGTTTGAAGGTATGTATGTGCCAATTGAGGATGTTTGAGTGCTCTCATTTTTCTCTAATTTTTTTATTTAAGGGCAAGCAGGCCTAAAATGAGTTATAATATGTATGGGTTACCAAAGTTATGGAATCTCAAATTTTGGTCCATAAATATGTGATGAGTATCTCCAGGTGTGTAAGAAGTTTCATAAATGTGCACTGATCAGAAGGAGGTTTGTTGACCCTACTTGTTTTAAGATTCTAGGGTTTTGGGCTATGCTAGAAAAGAGGTTTGCAATATGATTTGAGGTTTGAGGATTCTTGATATATTTAATGGTCAAAATGGGTGGTCAAATAAAGATTCAAAAATATTTTAAGGTGTGTGGTTCTCTAATTATTCAATTTTATGTCACTATGGAGGGTTAATTAGCTAGTTGGATTGTGAAGGAAGTATGTTGTAAAAGATGAGATTGGTGATGAAAATTGGTGTGATTTAATGGGCATATGAGAATGATCCAAATATGAATTTTTAGGTCTTAAATGTGTCTACTAAAAATTTTGGGCTCTATAAGTTTCAGGTAGGGTTATAAGGAGGCTAGACAGACCTAGTTTAAAGCTGAGTGTTTTTTGCTCTATTTCTCCAAAAGATCAAGGTATGAGTATCTAAGGGTATTTTCTTAGGTTGTTTTAGTGAATGTTTCATATTTTATATAGTATATATTCATATTTGGTGATCATGTAAGTGTCTTGAGAAAGAAGGCTAGTAAGCCTACATGGTAGTTCTTCATGGTGTGTGGAGATCTGAAGATGCTTAGAAGGTGAAATTGCTCAAAAATATTAGGGGGGTCGCTCTCAAATGTTTCTTGTTGAGTGACATTAGATTTTACTTCTTTTTTATTCTCTTTATTTTTTTTTTGTTGTTCTTTATTGAAGAGAGTGTTGGCTTAGAGCGAGAGGAAGTTGTCGAGATAAGAAGAGGTTGGCTCAAGGTAAGAAGGAGTTTGTATCATATTTATAAGATGGTCCTTTCCAATTTGATAGTATTTTTAGGTCCTCAAGATCATATTTTTCCCAATTTTTCATTGTGTAAAAGAGGGATAAAGTTCCTATTGGGGAGAAAGTTCCTATTTTAGGAGCGCTTTGAAGAGAGATAAGGTGAGCTATATATTGCTAAATTGATAGGTGTTGACTTCAATTACAAAGATGGATATTTTTGGAAATTTTTCATGTTGATGTCATGGTGGTGTCATGGAGGTTTAATTTTGAATAGATGAATATCCTTTATAGTTTATGTGGCAATGACAAAGTGTACAATATGTTTATTCGAGTGTACTTTATGTATGGGTGGTTGATCTTCAGTATTGACATAGATTTAGAGGATTAGGGATGAGTATGTAGGTTTGATAATGTGAAATGGGTCATATAAGATGTGATTCATGCTTTGAGAGATTATGTATACAATTATATTTCTTTTGGTTGATCACAATTTTCATCTAGACACTTTGGGTCTAGTGGCAGAAAATATGAGTTAGTAGTTTGATAATGTCACCATTGCCACATGGGAAGGAGTCAAGGGGAGATGGTCATATTGTTGTGATCACTGTAGTCCCTAGTTATTATGTACCAAATATTAAATCATTCATCAAATCATAGTCAAATTTATGAGGGTGAAAATATGGATTTTAAGATAGATTTCACTATTTTCCCATACATAGCCAAATTTGTAGTATGGTCAGAAAGAGTTGAGTAAGCATGTTGATGAGGTCAGCATTCACATGTGTGGAGGTATGAGGATAAGGTGTCATATGGGTTTGTTAATTATTTAACCTAGTTTATTTTCACTTAATTTTATATCATGTTATGTATTGCATCAAAAGATATGCATATGCATAGTTGGGCTCCAAGGTAGATTGATTGTGTTTTCCCATATTTAGCCAATTTTACAGTATGGCAGAAAGAGTCACGTGAGGATTTTAAAGGTGTTATATCTTGAACATGTGAAGGTGTTAATAAAATATGATCATATGGGTTTATTTATGTTTGATCAGAGATAATTTGTGTTAAGTTTGAGATCATGCATTGAGGCGTGACAAAAGTTATGGATGATCAAAGTTGGCCTCTCAAGAAGATTTGGAGATGGTTGGCTCTTTGATAGAAGTTTATGATAAGGCATGTTAATTGTATTGTATCTCACATGTATAATAGTTATAAGATTATTGGTTCACATGATTATATTGTTCTATGGAAGGAGATCATCTGGTCCAAATTTGAGATCCTACAGGTTAGCACAAAAGAAGTTATTAAGGATAAAAAATGGCTACTCAAGGTTATTGATAGGGTTCCCATACTTAGTCATTTTTACAATTGTTAAATCTTGAGAAAGATCAATGGTGTGGATTTATTTCAAGGAGTCAAGATGAAATAAGGTAAGGATAGATTCATGATTTTTAACATCTTGTCAAAGGTATAAGATAAGGATCCAACAATGAGTAGGCATTCATACAATTGATCAAACAGTGAGCATTGATTGATAAAGACCATGTTGATCCCTAGAGATCGATGGAGTGCTAAGTCAACATTTTAAGATAGAACTAGATGAGTTCAAAGTAAAAAAAATTAATGTTTGGCTTTGGTAGTATGTGCACTAAATCTTGAACAAGATCGATGGTGTGAGATTGATCCTAAGCTGAGAGTCTATGAGATTCGAGCATAGTGTTTGAAGTTTAATAGTGACTGTTTGTATTTAAATTTGTGAAGGAAAGACCAATGTCTATTTTTAAGACCATAAATTTTGATATAAGATTAATTTTCTCATGTAGTAGAAATCAAAGTGGTAGAGGAATCCATGGCACATCCATTGATCTTGATTTTAAGATCTAAAAGTGTGTGAAAATAAAGTTATTGAGCTTAGAAGTTAACTATGTATTCATGCATGTTCTACAAGTGACTTGACAAGGATATTTGAGCTTGTATTATTGTTGTTTAAATTTCTAATTATGAATTATCTATTGGATCATGTTTTAAACTCCATGAGGAAGCTCTATGTGGATTTTGGAGGTGTGATCAATGTATCTTGAATATAAAAAATGATTAACAAGTTGAATATGTGTTCATTCATGATGACTATGTGCATAAGGTAATTGTTTGAGTTTTTTGAGCATATACAAAGGCAAGCTAAATTAACTATGATCTTTTTAGGATGTCCTAGGGGATATAAGGAGTGGACCCATGTATTATAAATTAGTCCTATGTTCTTGTTTTGATTGACGGAGTGCTAATGGGTGAATAGGTCTCCATGAGACTTATAAGAGCTAAAAGTGCCTTGTATAAAATGTGTAGCTATTTAAGGGTATCCATTAGATGCTATGGTTGACCTATGTATATTTTATTAATCTTTATCTTAGAATGATATAAGTCTTAAGGGTTAAGACATGCCTAAAGGCTAACTAAAATGGTGATTATCAAGATTGCTCTATAAATAGTACAACCAAAGTTTTTGGGTTCTATACTTATAAGAGAGAGGTTAATGAGAGATAGTAGAGATGCTTGTGTGTGTGATTTATGGATCAAAGTAGGGGTAGAGCTCCTTGAGTATGAGTTTAATAATATATAGTTTGAAGACTATGGATATGACTTATAGGTCATGTTTTTGAGGTTAGAATAGTGTTCTTATAGGTTGAACATGAATTAAGAGGTCTAGACTGATCCAAAGGATGTTTTGGATATCTTAAAAATGAGTGAAGGATTACTAGTGCCTATGAAGACCTGGTGTCTATTTTGAGAAACTAATTACTATGTTAATTGTGTATATGACCATTTGGTCATGTTGTTGAAAACTATAATAGAGTTTTTGTTGTGAAAGATGCATTGAGTGTGCAAAGTTTAATAGAGTTGATATAATTTGTATCTCCATTAGATTGGTTGGCAATCAGTGTTGAGGAGATGTGTTCTTAGATGTTGTTATGGATGCTCAACATCTAATGGGGTAGCAGCTTCCTTACAAGGTGAAACTTTCTAAAATATCTAGCTATTGTGGGTGCTCAGCTAGATAGGTGTAGTAGCTCCTTATGGGATTGTAGTCTCACTAAAACTAGGAATGACAGTTCCTTGATCAATAGCTTACTAGTGTAAATTGGTTCTTATTTTATAGGACAATAGTCCAATTATAGGTTAGAGTGGGTTTTATTCCTCAAGAGGGTTTCCCACATATGTCATGTGTTATGTTCTTGATCATGGATTGTCTTTCTTGTACATAGATATGAATTATGTGTATGCTTCATAAATGCTTATGGTAATTGATTAAGGACTTGTATATATTGGAACTAAAATGGGAACTAAAGTTGAAATATTTGAGCTCACTGATTCACCCCCTCCCCTCTTAGTGATTTTACCTCTAACATATCTACATTCCCTGCCCCATTTATTATATTAATGTAATTATTAGGGTAAAGGAGATAATAATACATAACTGTGTACAACATGATTTTTATTTGATAGGAAACTCCAATTATGTAGGTCACTCAAATTTATCAACCATAAAATAACACATGAAGTAGTCATTGTCGATACTTTAAATTTGAAAAATCTAAAACTCTAAATTTTATAAATTTAAAAGAGAACAAGGAAGGAGTACACTTGTTTAGAGATGAAACCACATTACTTTATAACTTGTAAAATATGGTGAAGCATTGGAGAAACATGCCTCTTTATTTAATCACTTGGATAATTTAACCGTTGGTGAATTAGGAGTGATAAAATCCAAATTTTGAATAACTAATAAAGCCCTTGAATTATAAAAATACATACTCCAACTCTCAAAAATGGGGAAACTTCCCCAATGTACTAATCCATATAAGTTGAAACCACAATGGGTTCACTATAAGTGATGCGAAGGACATTGAGTATCATTAGACTTGAGCATACATCACTCACAATAAAAGATGGAAACACACAATGGATTAACAGAAATAATTCAAAGGTTGTTGAGTGTTACCATACTCAAATATACATTACCTTTAATATAACAAATCACAACATTGCATATAAATCTAGATTTTATTTTCATGATCAAAATATAATGAAGGATATCCATGCCCCTATCATGACCTCAATTCCAATATATTTGAATTAAAATAGGTATTTTCCATTGAAATGGTAAATTATATGGCATTTTTTATGTGCATGAACAAGTATCATCCCCCCTGAATGTGTGTTAAATTATATAGAATGTCATGCACCTATATGCTCAATTGTAATTATATTTAAAATCTATATTTTTTAATCTTATAATTATTTTTCATATGTCCACGCATGTGAATTTAAGTGTGTATGAATATGTACTTTTATTTTTTATAAATTCAATGTGGATGCATGTCATATACCCCATATTTTATATTTCATGTAAAAAAATTTGCCATATATCTAATTATTGAAATACTTTGAATCTTTCAAACCTTTATTATGTGATAGAATTATCTGATGGAGGATTGAACCTCTAAGACAAGCCCTCTATAATTCCACCCTTTTGATATGAGGGATGTAACCTAAAAGTTGCTCATCTCAAAAGAAGAGTTAATAATTATTGTGTACTTTCACAACACATCCCATTTTTAGGCTAAAACTAAGGACCCTCTATGTTTTAATCTAACTTTTGGTGATATGGATCATGATTATGTTTTTTTATAGAAAATTGGTTTAATATGTGTAATATTTTATATGAGACTTATCTAAATCTTCAATAATCATGGTGTTATTTGCCTAAGTGGATAAAGTATATTGATCCTTTGTTTTATATTATTTTATCACTTTTGATATATACTTTAAACTATTAATGTTCAGGTTTAAATCTATGTTTTATGTGAATGACTAGTTTTAATTCCTATATTATTTGACCACCTCCTGCATAAAATTTACTTAGCAAAAACTTGGCTTTCTCAAAAATCTTTACTCAGTCAATTTTATTTTTTTCTCATAGGTTTTCAAAGATTCCCATAGACTCTTCAATTCCTCCACATGTCTAAATATCATCGACCCATGGGTTCAAATTCAAATCTTTTTGAAAAAATCACAAAATCTTTTTAAATCCCCAAGGCCCTGAGATCATGCCACATGGCATGATCCTAGTGACCTATCCCAATGAAGAGTTGAAGGCATTAGAAAAAACACAGGAACTCAGATCTTAGAAGCTCAAAACATCATAGGAATTAGAGAATTATCCTTGAAGTTTAGACCCTCAGAGCCCTAAGGGTATTATAATATTAACTCAAAAGCCTATGAGTTGAAAAACATTGACAAAGGCCTATGGCCCTGAGGCCCTAAGAAGATGCCACATGGAACCTTATAAAAATCCCAAGAACTTGAAATGATTATAGTACTAGCCTAAAGTATGAAGGGCCTTGGAAGCAAAGAAGAAGGCATGTGGCCATGACAATGACAAAGGTAGACAATAGAGTAAATCCTGGGGGCTATGACAAGATACCAAGTGGAAAATTTGGAGTTGTTAGGCAAAGCTAATAGCATAGAAAAAGAAAAGGAAAGTGAAGTTGAGAAAGAGCCATGTGGTAATGATGGCATAAAAAAAGTGACGAAACTAAGATTGATGGCCCATCTAGCCACCAAGACTATCAAATCTTTTAATGGGCTATGTAATCAATTCAATGGTGTAAGATTAAGTTACAGAGGTCTATATAAGACAAAGAAGAGACAAAAGAAAAAAATTATACCTTTAACATGCATAGACTTTAATTACAAGGTATGTCCCAACTAGAAAATTAGTGAGAATCTCAATAGCATCTTCCAATAATCATTAATGTTTTTAACTACCCCATTAGTGGGCTAAGTTAGAAGATGAGGCCATAAGCTAATCAAATTATCTATATAAATGGGTTGGATTTCCATTTTAAGATTCAATAATTTTGGCATTGAAGTGTTGCTAGGATTGTGTTAAGATTGCACCTACCTTTCCTTGGTGTTTTCACCTTCACTTCACATCCAAGGTTGACATTTTAGGCATCGAATGATTGCTAGAATCTACCTAGATTACACTAGTCTTTCTCCCATACCTTCAAACTTAATTACTTGCTATGGGATATTTATTGTAATAATATGCTTTTATAATGTTTTATTAATTTAATGTCTTTAATCTTTTGTTTTAGCTAGTTAATTAGTGTTAGGACTATTAATGTGCTTGTTTGTAAATGGTTATCTTAGTTATGTTGTACAATAGCTATCATAACTAGTTTATTGAGTTATTTCATGTTTTATTTAGACTCATCTCAATCATTGTGAACAATATCTAAAAATTTTCAGTAGTTTTTTTTATAATGGTTTCAATGAATAAATGTCTTTCACACTTGTCCTTAAAAGCTTACCCACTAAGTGGTTGATTTTTGTGAAATTTTTAGACCACGCACATAGTGATATAACTATGGTTAGGTATGATTTTTAGTTTAGTAGCAACAAAGAGATTGTTTAAATCAAATAGACCATCTCTTTTTTGCCCTATCCTCTCTCTCTATTTTACTTTTTTGGATGATGACTTGGGCTAATTTAGGTTGTGATATGAATTATAGAGAAGTATATTCTAATTATTTTATTAGTTGAATCAAGTAGATAATAACATATAGATTAAAAAAATAAGCAAGAAAGCAAATGAACATGAATGCTCATATCAATTGAACCTTTGGTGGTATAAGTTGATTCTCAAAGAGTAAACTTGGTTAAACTACTCATTACTTGGGTTGAATGAACATCGATCCCAAAATTAATGAGGGGGCATTTCATCCCATGATTGTTACCTCCCTTTGTCTTCTCAGAATAGTTAATCTAGTAGCCATTTTTTAGGTGGTTCAATTGGAGTGACTAACATTTATAGCACTATAAGGAGGACCTAAAATAAGTGTCTATTGATTGAGTCTCACCACCCCTCCTTTACACTTTCTCCATTGTTGTGTGATTAAAACACACACACCAACATTTATAGTTCTAGAAGGAGGGTCATAGTGTTTTCATTAATTTATTATTGCTAACCATTATTGTTTTTAGTGATATTTTAATTGTTTTCTATTTAAAAGTAACCTGGATCACACTATAAGGATAAAAATGTCTAAATTTAGGTTCTTCTCCTTTATTATTTCACTTTTTGAGGCATAGGAGGAACATAACCATTAGATATAGACTTGTTATACATAAGTTTCCAATTTTTAGCCTACCCCTAATTCTCTAAACTCCATGGATATCACCATGTCTTGGCTTGGTCAATCAAACATAAATTTCCCAAGCATTCAACATGACTTCTTAGATGGGGACCCTTTGTGTTTCTTCTAAGATTTTAAAATAAAAGCATAAGGATTATTAAGGAATATCTTGTTGCTTATAAGTTTGTTATACATGTTTTAAATCTAAAATGTTAAGATGTTTGATACAGACTATTTCCTTTTATTTTAGATGAAGAAATGTATGACTAGTTTTTACGATTAGCACCTAATTCTATTACCAGTTAGAATGAATTTGAAAATCTATTTTTTATTTAGTTTGGGAAAATGATTGATGCTCACATTTTGTTAAAATAATTTATTATGATTAGAAGATAATCTCATGATCTATTTAGGTACTTCAACTTCAGGTTTCCAAAGAGTCTTAACAGATTCCCTACTAGTCTTAGACTTCCTAAAGTAGTTATTTTAGATCTGTATTTGCATGATTTAGACCCCCTAGTTGCCACATTTATAAATATGTCCACTGTAAATACTTTAGCCTTGGATTTTATATAATCCATTCAAGTAGAAGATAAGTTGCCTTTCCTCTATCTAACATAAATGTAAGAGTTGTTCAACTTATAAAATACTATAATAGTATATCATAAAATTACTCTCTCTACCACAATCCAACTAGAAACTTCTCAGTTTCACCCAACTTATTATCAAGATTATTCTCTAATTAATTTTGATGTGATTATAAAAGAAGATGATAGTTCTAATGATGATGAAGTCATTTAGATTTCAAATTTATAATAACACATTCAATTGGTTCTTGAAAAAGAGAAGGAAGATGTTCACACTACAGATTGTTCTTGTCTTAAAGCGTTGGTATGCCTTAAACATCTTACTAAAATGTACACAACTACTAGGCTCTAGGTAAGTAAACATCTTACATGGGTTTGGAAAAAAATTGAGTTAAATGCTTCCAATGCTTATCCTTACTTTGATTTTGGAAGTAAGGGCGGTGATTATTTTGAATGTATGCTTACTATTTTCCTTAGCTTCATAGGGAAAAAATTGAAAGGTTGGTTCAATGAATACAAGGAAATCCTTACCTTCCTAAGAGCACTAACTAGAAGAACCTCTCTCTTAAAAAACAAAGGAAGAAATTTTGTGCCAAGTTTACAAACCCACCCTCCCAATTTTGTTGGGTTTATTTTGTTATATTAGTGCACATAATTTCTTGTTTTCTACTTTTGCTTGTTTTAGTTTGGTTTTGCTTTCTATACCTTGTTTATTTAGATTAGTTTCCATGTTTTATAGAGTAGTTTTCCTATTTTTTGTGTTTCCTTTCCTTGGTTTGGTTTTGTTTTGTGTGGGTCTATTATGGCCCTATTTTACTTCAACAATTTGGTTTATTCTTTATTCTTGGTGCCTCATTGTAGTAGTTAGCTATGATCTAAAATAAAAGCAATGAGTAGAATATTTCAACATTGTGGATTCCCTTTTCCTTGTGTTAATGGGATAAATAACCTCAAATGGTGGATTTATAATTGAGATAGTTGTTTGAGCCTAGAAGTTAGAAAGTGAAGAGTCATACATGAATGATTACATAGGTTACTTTAGTTTACTTTTATAAATTTTCTAAATTTTGGAGGCCTATGATTCTAAAAATAACATGTGTAGATTAGAAAGGTTTCTTTTCTTATCTAAATCCATTAGTTGCATTTGAATGAAATGGAAGCACTGATTTAGTTTGACTTTATATTAGTAATCTAAATTTTATGAGTCTATCATTATATCCATGGCTTGGTTCCTAATCCTCAATGGATAGAACTAGAAAATATCTCTTTAAGAAAGGAAAATCTGAAATAAACATAATAAAATGCAAATTCAAATTTTTGTTTAAATGGGTGATTCAAGAAATATTCATAGCAGGATTTATAGCCTGGCTAGCAATGGAACAAGGCCTTGAGTGGGACCAAAGGTATATGTAGAGTAAAAATTTACTCTACATTTCATTCTATTTTTTCAGTCACGCATAGCCAAATTTTGCCTTCGCATACTGTGGTCTGAGATGGTAAAGTTTTAAAATAGAGCACGAGCTCTATTTTCCCTTTTTCATTCATTTTTGTCTAAGTGTCAGGATAAAGTGAAAGCTAGCAAGTGTCATCCTCTGAGGCATATTTTCTCAAGTGGAAATTCCATGTGTTGTCATCCAAGGCACCTTTCATATTTTCTATGAGTTGGTTGGAATGTGCCGCATATCTCATAGTGACTCAGTGAAACGTGCCAAGTGTCAGTGTCTGTGATTATATATCGGCACCTACATTTTATCTCTTTATAGGAAAAGGATTTCAAAAGGCTAAGTATCAAGATCAGGTAGAAAGCACCAAGTGGCAATAGTAAAAGGTCTCAGTGTTACTTTTTTAAAAGGAGCAGAGGTTGCCACGTATCCCAGCTGAAGAGGGTAGAAGTCACCATGTGTCAGCATTTGAAATATTTTTGGTTCAATTTTTGGTTCAAGGCCTTGGTTCAATATCCTTAGTTTAATGCCTCGGTTTATGTGTAAATGGCATGTAGTATTGAACCATTGAACCATTCAACCATTTTTTAGTTTAATCGGTCAGTTCAATGGCTTAGTATAATCAGGCAATTCAAAGGAGCATCCTAAAAAACTAAAGGGTCAAGTGCCCTTTTAGAATGCAATAAGGCACAAGCAAACCATTCAAGCAGAGGCTACCAAGTGTCATCTACAGAGCCCCTTTCTACTCCATTCCTAAAAGAAGTGGAAGATGCCACGTATCTCTCCAGAAGTAGTGGAAGCCGCCATGTGTTGCCATATGAAAGATCTTCTTTGTGTTTCATTGCTGAATAAAGAGTATGGAGGGTCCCGAGTTTTATTTCTAAAAGTTTGTGGAAGTTGCCAAGTGTCACCATCTGTAGGAGCCTAACATGTGCCCTGAACATTTTCATAGTATAGCTAAAGAGTAGTAGAGATTACCATGTGTCTTTTATTGAAGTAAGTAGAGATCGACACCTATCCCTATGTTCCTTTTAAAGTTACTCAGTTAAGAGATAATGTGGGTCTTATTTTCTTTCAAGCTATTGAGATTTTGAGGAAGCAGATGGTGACAAGTGTCAAAAGCAGAATGATCCTAAGCCAAGACACAAAAGAGTATAAGTTATGTGGAAAATGCCACGTGTCTTCGATAGTTGTTGTGAAACATGACAAGTGTCATCCTCTAGTGTCTCCTAAAATAATAAGAAGATTTTTAGGGAATTGACTAAGTTTCCTCTTCTATTTAATAGAACAAAGTGTCCTATGTATCTGTTTCAGCAAGCAAACTATAGGGAAATAGAATGTTTTAGAATCTAAGAACTATCTTCTGATAGACACTTCCAGCTCAGTTAGAGTTCTTTTGGCAGACTTAAAGCATGGACCCGAATGCATTCAAAAAATTCTAAGGCTAGGATCAAGAGGAGGAAGCCTTTGATGAGGGAAACTCAGTGGGAGTTATTTCCAGTAGATGGAACAGTTCACCAAGTAGATATCTAGGGCCTACAAACATTGAAAGTGTCATCTATTTGTCCCCTATGAGATAAAGGTAGGATAGATAGTTGTGCAGCTAAGCAGGTGATGGAATGAGAGATTCAAGCTTGGGAGGAGGCACTAGACATGAGTCAACATGCCACAGTTAAGGTAACTGCCCTGCTCTAGCATGGCCCTTCCTAACAAGACTAGAATGCATCCAAGGCATTAAATGCATTGAATGGGTCACTCCATGGGACAAAGTGTCAAGTCTCTGTCAGGCCTCTGTATAATGTAATCTCTTGTATTATTTGGAGGGAACCCAAGGTTATAAAGAGGAGTGCAGGGATCACCAAAAAAAAAGAGATACGGGGGGAGAGAAATTTTAGAGAAAATTATTGTCAAGAGTGTTAGACTTTCTAGAGCTATGATTAGGTATATCATTTGCCTTTATTATATTTTCTTAAATCGTAAAGTTTATGTAATTGTGCATGTTTATGTGCCTTTTATGTGGCTAGATAATTAATGAGAAGACAGAGTTATGTGCCTTTGTTGATGTTTCCTATATCATTATGAAAGTAGCCTAAGATGCAAGCCTCTATTTCTATTGTTTCTATCTTTTACATTGATCATGCCTCATCTACTCTTTAATGTAATTGAATCTTACATATAGTTTCACTGTGGTTAGGATTAAGGATCAAACATTCAGCCGCATCATCATAGTTAGATTTTATTTCTTTGTATTTGCATTTATGTTTAAATTCCTATCCTTTTTCCCCCAACACTTGATATTAAGAAGAGACCAGCTTCACAAAAAATTGGAGGTTGTTTCAAGGTGCATGTCTCACATCTTGAAACTTCCCATTGTTGGTGTCTGAAACAAAGCACAATTTTAAACATCAATAGTTTTTAGCATGCCCAGTGGGACTAGTCTTAAAATTTCTTTCAAGACCATATGAATCAGAGAGCTACAAGGAGTTTGAGTTGTGGACCAGTAACCAGATCTCAACCTGCTATAAATTTGGTTATTCTTATACCACCTTTGGTAACTAGTCCAAGAAGGAGAGTCAATCAGTTTATACCAATACTGAGAGTAAATATGGGAGCCCCTGTTCCCCCAAAGAATTATGCAAGTTGGAACACTAGTAGTCCTCTGATCCTCCCAGTACCACCAGCTACTTGGAATCCTATCCTAGTAAATGCCTTGAAAGCTCTACCCAAATTTAGTGGGCAAGATTCTAAAACACCTGAAGAACATCTTCAAGATGTATCAGATGTATGTGATATACACGTCATCACATAGTAGAATGTGGCTATAAAGTTATTAGCAACTTCTTTTAAAGGGAAGGATTTGGAATGGTACCGATCCTTGACTCCCAATTCAATATCCACATGGGATGAGCTCAGAGATATTTTCTTTGAAAGATTTGTAGAGAAGGGTGACAAGTCTTCTTTGTTACAGCAGTTAATTACCATTCAAAGGGGACCACAAGAAGCCATGACTGACTTCAATTCCAAATTTCAAAAGACTTGAGATGGAATCCCTATTACAGCTAGACCATTACTAGATCCATAGTCTTTTATCTTAAGGCTTTGAATTTAGATATATCTATTATGATTCAGTCACTTGGAGGACACACTTTGCCAGAGGCTTATGAATATGTGGTCAGAGCTGAGAATCATTTAATAGATGCTGAAAAGTTACCTCTAAGGCCTCCCTTGCCCATGTTCCCAGAAATTTCCTTGCCATTACCTCAAGAAGTTCCTAAATTTTTAAGCCCACATATGTCTATGTACACTTACCCTCAACCATCTGTGAAATAACCTGTCCCTACTCAGTGATCTGAGATGGATGATATCAAGAATATCCTAAGTACATTTTCCAATGAGCTTATCAATCTAAAAAGATAGCAGAATGCTTTCTCTAAGCCTCCATATCAAGGATATCAAGGAAATAGATTTTCATCTTAGTCAAACCAATATTAGGGTCCTCCAAGACAAACTAACCATCAACCAGCAAGTCAATTAGTTGTAGTTCCCACAACCTCACAAACTATTCCTCCCAACTCAAATAGGGAGATGGTTCTAAGGCAAAATAATTATGTAGATGATACTAATGCCTAGTGTTTCCCTTGAAATGATGCTCATACACCTAGAGATTGTCCTAGAGGTAATCTACAACAAAAGGTGGTAGAGCAAAGAAGAATAGATGGTCAATTTGTAAGTTCCAGTGACAATCAAGCCTACAAGTTTCTTGGTATGCAAAATTTAGTCCTAGTGGCTCAAATGCAAGGAATGTCCTTGCAATAAGAGGAAGAAATAGCCCTGGAACATGCTTTGTTCTCATGGATTAAAGATGAAGGATCATTTTTCTTGAATGAAGCATCTACCTCCCAAAAACTAGTGGTGCAATATGATTATTACACCAGATCAAAGAGAATAATGGTGGAATAACCTAAGATTGTAAATAGTCAAGTCATGAATAATCCTCTATTTCAAGGACAAAGAAACACTGCTGTCAGACAAGAAGTGCCTCAGCCAATGCAAAATCAAGGGACTCCTACCCAAATTCAGGAAAAAATAAGATATCCTTATGTTCAAAGAACTCAGTCTTTGGGACCAATAAATGTAGTCAATCAATTGAAGAAGACTCTAACACAAGTATAAATATGGGATATATTATCTATTATTGAATAAAAGACACTACTATAAGAAGCTCTACAAGGCCAAGCAATGCCCAAAGGTATTATTACCAAAGAAGGACCTGCTGGAAAAGAAAAGCTCAAAGATACAGTTCATCTAAAGACAATAGCCTTTGTGAATGATGCAACACAAGTAAGTAAAGCCAAACCAGAGCCTTTCTATTTAACTCTGATAGTTGGAAAGAAACTCTTGCATAATACATTAATAGATTCAGGAGTTAGTACTATAGTGATGCCTAAGCAAATAGCTAATGCTTTGAAAATAAAATATGAACCCCTTACAAAAGGAGTTATGCAACTAGATGGCAAAACAGTACAAACAATAGGGAGAATTAAACAACTCCCATTGCAGTTATATACTTGTCTCAATATAATTGTCAACCAAGATTTAATAGTCATAGATATACCTCCTATTTTTCATTTATATTTATCCAGAGACTTTACAGTAAAAATAGGAGGATATATGTCTCTTGATTGGTCTCGCCTCATATTGAGAACTAGATACAGTTTGAAGATGAAAATTCTATCTGAACCACTATCAAAAGATCATATCACCAATGAACCAACATCAAAATTAGAGGTAGATCATGCTATGTTAAATAAGGAAGAAAATATTTTTGTTGAAGAATTAGGCGACTTGACTGAGCATGATCAAGAAGAAGAAAATAACTAGTTGTTGGCTATGATGCATAGCAACCCATATGGGAACTATGACTCTACTGGTCTAGGCACATATGTCATTTTTGATGAGAACCATGAAATCCCAAATGTTCTAAGGGAAGAGGCACCCATAACTCAAAATTCAGAAATCTAGACCTTAAATTTTGATGGGGCTAAAATTAATCATGGTGTTGGAGCAGGAATTTGTCTTACTGCTCCAAGTGGTGAGAAAATTTTATGGGCTATCCATTTCCAATTTACTTGTACTAATAATGATGCTGAGTATGAAACTTTAGTACATGGGCTCCTGTTGACCAAGAAAAGGAGAATAAAGAACCTAATTGTAAAAGGAGATTTAGAATTAGTAGTAAAGTAAATTAGAGAAAAGGTAGCAGCCAAAAATGAAAGGATGAGATCCTACAGACATAGGATTTCGGACTAAATAGAAGATTTTGAAGCTTTCAATATTGAGATAGTCCTTAGGAGTCAAAATTTTGAAGCTAATAAGATGGCCCAGATTGGCTCACAATTTAATCTAGCAGCTGGCCTATTAATTAACAATGAGTCAGTAAAAGTTATAGTGAAGTTGACTATTCCAGACAATGATGAGAATTGGCAACTATTTGAAAATGATTCTCAGGTAGTCTCATTCTTACAATAATCAGATGATTTTGTTGATCAGTTGCAAACCAAAATTGAGGAATCATATGGAGATCAGATTATATAATTGAAGACTAATAAGCTCCTTAAGGGCTTGATCACCTTAAAAAACTTATTTGATCCAGAGGATGTAAGCCTAGAGAAGAAAAGGTTCCAGGTAGACAAAGCAGACTATTCTGAAATAGAGGTGAGTCAAGGGAAAAAACTAAAATTTGGGAATTTTGAAACTCAAGTGGAAAAAGAAAGACTAACTGAATTGTGTAAAAAATATGATAGAGTCATAGCCTAGAGCTATGAAGACCTTTATGGATATGATAGAGACATTATTCAGCACATAATAGAACTTACTGAAGGATCTAAGCCCATCAGACAGAAATAGAGGCTAGTAAATCCAAGGATTGAGCCTCTAATGGTAGATGAGTTACATAAACTTTTAGATTCCAAAATAATTTTTCCAATCAAGCACTCAACCTGGGTATCAAATCTAGTACCAGTTAGGAAAAACAATGGAGATGTAAGACTATGTAGATTTTAGAGATCTAAATAGAACATCTCTGAAAGACCACTATCCCTTGCCCTCCATGGAACAAATTCTACAAACTATGGCTAGATCAGAGAGATTTTCTTTCCTAAATGGTTTCTCTAGATACAATCAGATTTGGTTGGTTGATGAAGAATAGTACAAAACTACTTTTACTACCAAATGGGGAACATTTGCATACGCTAAGATGCCATTTGGCCTGTCAAATGTAGGAGCCACCTTCCAAAGAGCTATGGATGTATCCTTTGGAGAACTTACAAATAAAATTATCTTGGTTTATCTAGATGACCTCACTATTTTTTCAAAAAATTGTTTGATCATTTTGATCATTTAGAATCTATCTTTAAGAAATGTCAAAATTTTGGAATATCATTGAATCCCAAGAAATGCATCTTTGTTGTGCCTCAAGGCAAATTATTGGGACATATAGTATCTAAAGAAGGAGTTTCCATAGATCCTGAAAGAATTGTAGCTATAATGAACCTACCTCTTCCAGTAAATAAAAAGGCAGTTCTGTCCTTCTTGGGAAAGATTAATTTTGTTAGTAGGTAGACCAGTGATACTCTTGCTAAAGAAAGACCTAATTTTCAAATGGACTATAAAAGGAAGGCAAGCCCTTGAAGAGGAGAATAAGGCTATGTCAATAGCTTCAGTACTAAAAAACTCATATTTTTCCAAGCCTTTTGTAATGTATGTCTATGGAGGAGAATTAAGTATTGCTGGTGTCTTAACCCAAAAGGATGATAGACTGGAGGGAGAATACCCAATAGCCTTTTTCTCAAGATCTCTCAAGGATTATGAAACCAAGTAAAAAATTTTAGAGAACCAAGCATATACCATGGTAAAAGCCCTCAAAAAATTTAGGCATATGATATCAGGGAGCAAAATTCTAATACTGGTAGCTCACCCAAATGTCAGAGAATACATCATGGAGGGAGAAATTATTGAGAAAAGAGCCAACTAGATTACTAAGATCCTTGAATATGATGTAGAGGTCAAATGCACTAAGTTAGTCAGAGGTAGGGATTTGTGCCAATATATGACCCAAGGGCTTGAAAAGATGGTACCTGTAGAGACAAATTCAGAAGGAGAGACAGAGATGGTGCTAGAGATACAAGAGGTTGATCAAGAATTCTAGGTCACAAGCAGGATCCATTTTATGAAATATGGAATTTATCTGAGAGAACTCCCTCAAAATAAGAGAAGATACTATAAGATACAAGGAGTTCATTTTATTTTAATTGAACAGGTCCTTTTTAGAAGAAATTTTGGTGGTAAATTGTTAAGATGTGTGAAAAAAGCCAAGGTTAAGAAAATAATACACGAGATGCATCATGGAATATTAGGGGGGGCATTTTTCTACAAATACCATAGCCATAAAGATAAGTGAGGTAGGATATTTTTGCCCTACTTTATTTGCAGATTGTTATCAGTTGGTTAAAAATGTCAATCCTGTCAATATTACATGGGGATGAGAAGGAATGTAGCAATGCCCCTTAGTCCTATAATTACAGATGAACCTTTTGCTCAATGGGGTCTTGACTTCATTGGAATGATAAATCTAGTTTCTAGTATGGGCTATAAATGGATATTAACTACCACATATTACTTCACCAGATGGACTAAGGCAGTCCCACTTAAGGAAGCAATAGAAAATGTGATCCTAGATTTCTAAGGAGTATCACTACTCACTTTGGGGCTCCTCACACCATAATTTCAAATAATGCTAAAGCATTCTTGGGGTCTAAAGTATCTGACTTTGCATTAAAACATGGAATATATCTGAAGACTTCCTCTAACTATTACCCTCAAGGTAATGGTTTGGCAGAATCAACTAACAAAAACCTAATTAGGCTCATAAAAAGAGTAGGGGCTGATCATCACAAAGAGTGGCATAAAGTGCTTAATTTAGCACTATGGGCTGATAGAATCATGCCTAAATAGGTGATCAAAATGTCCCCATATGAATTGGTATATGGAAAGTCTGATGTAATCCCCCTAGGCTTGGAGATCCCTACCCTCCAACTGATCAAACAAATTGAAATTGAGGAAAATGGCCCCATGCAGGTTAGACTTGCAGAGCTTTTGGAAGTTCAGGAGAAGAGGGATACAACCCATGATTCATTAATTAAGCATCAAGGAATGGTTAAGAACTGTTTTGATAAAAGAACTTCGAATCCTCATTTTGAGGTAGGCTCAATTGTTTTAAAATGGGATGCAAGAGCTACCAAGTTGGGTCAACATACTAAATTTGAAGCATTATGGACTGGCCCGTATAAAATTTATGCGTATAAGTAGAGGAATTCATTCAAGATGGAATCGATGGAAGGAGAACCTGAAGAGATTCCTATAAATGGAATCTATTTGAAGCATTTTAGTTAACTTGGGTCTCTAATGTATTATAGTTTAATAGTTTCCCATTCCCATATTGCTTTGTTTTCTCATTGTTATTTTCCCACTTTTCTTTTAAATAAGTGTTCTTTGAACACATTATCGGTGGCTCATAAAGTTTTTCAAATTCTTCAAATTCTCGACACATTAAATTTTTCCCAAATCTTTAGAAATCTCCAAGGTACCTTGCGCTACCACTTGCATAACATGTCTATCTCGTTATCCCAAGAAGATTGAGTAGGATTTGCTAACAGTTATCCAAGTTAATTCCATTGAGACTTGATAGGTCAATAAATACCTCTTAGTAAGGTTTAAAGTTTACATATTCTCAAACATTCTTATAGCTACATGAAAATATCTTGATACTTGCATTTTCTATGCTTAGTAAATTGTTTCAGCAAAAGTGTCTATGTTTTTCAAAGATTCATACAAGTTACCATAGAGAAGATACAAAGATGGAGGGGGCACAATCTTCACAACAAGGAGCTAGGATGTATGAATCCCTTGATAGGTTTCTTGTAAGTAAATTGTATGCTTTAGCTCCCACACAACCATTGAAGGCCTATCTAAGGACCAAGTTTCCTGAAGTTGGTCCAATAAGTGATTCAGCAAAAATAAAAGATTATGCGGATGGCATCATAGACCCAATTCTGTAAAGAGCTAGTAGCAAAAATCTTAGAGAGGGGGCACACCAAAGGTGTCTATAGAGAACCAGAGTAGGGCAATATGAAACATTCACCATGAGGATATAGACCTCACAACTAGCTCAGTTCATTATCCCAGCTATGCATTCATGCCCCAACCTGGTTGAATTATGTGCAAACTTGCTCCATGCACCTTCAGGCACCAGGCCCATTCACAGTGAAAATCACACCACAAGCTATTAGGGATATGTTATCCCTGCATCATGATAGTATAGCTACATTTCCCACTATTGCTAAAATGCAAAGAACGTGAGCAAACATCAACACTCAGTTAAGGTTCCTGAGATCTGAACTACAAATGGGTGATAATGACACTATAGTGCCCACACTCCCTACACCAAGAGCACAATTTACATAGGCTAGCCAAGACACATTGTCAATGATGGCTTTCATCATTGGCATGAAAGATGACATGGCAGTGTATGCAAAACAAATGGATATCCTTTTCAAACTGAAGATCATTGACAAAACCCAAGAGTATCGGCTTGACTTTTTTGAACAAATTGCTTTCTCAATGGTAGAACAATTGGTATTTTTTAGATCGAAAGGAGTATTCAAGTATTCTTCCTATTTGTTCCACCTCATGATTTTTTAGAATTCTAAACTCTTTACCCAATATATGTATCTTAATATGTATGACCCAGATTTTGATCTCTAAAGAACCATTCTTGTGTCTACATGGACACCATTTTGTCAAAGACCAGTGACCCATATGAATTTTGGGAATCATTTATCACCCCTACTTTTTTCCACCTCATCCCTAAACCAATTATGAATAGATTATTCCCTAGTGTTTCAAATCTCTTGGCCAGTTGCCCCATTCCTTGTGAATTCAATTTTGGATCCCACCATACCATTATAAGAGTCCATGGTTTTTGTGGGGAACCAATATTGCTACCTAAGATTCTAACTCTTAAGTTAGCATTCCTTGAGGTCACCAGACAGGTTGCCATAGTTGATAATGAATTTGGTTCTGGGAAGAGAAAAAGAAAAATTTAGGATCTTTTTGTGGATGACAACAAGAATGGTTTTGGAAACCAGGGATGCAGAGGTTGTGTTTCTCAAAAATCTATCCTTTTTTGGTTTCCTTCTAGTGGAAGACAAATGGGTTTATGACCCAAATGGTTTCATGGCCTCCTAGGTAAGGACTCATAGGGTGGAAACTAGAATTGTGCATGAAGGCTACCCATATTGGGAGAACAGAAGAAATCCTAGGGAAGACATTCCTAGATTTTATGTTGAATTAATAGACTTGCCCCTCCCAAAAAATAGGCCATGGGAGACATTTTATGTTAAGCAGAGAGATTATGATCCTAAATTCAAAATGACATCTGGCTTAAGGAGATCATTAAAGAATAAAGATTGGGATACTGAAAAGATAAAGGCCTATTGGAAATATAGGTAGGAAATTTATCAAACAACCCATTATTTCAAAAATGTAGATACAAATGAAAGATGGGAAGAACTATGGGATGAGTATCATCTCTCCCTTGTATCTAGCCCAGAGATAGGTAATTTTTCAACACCTAATGAAGAGCAAGAAGCTAGGGCCAGGTTAAGTTAGGAGTCACAAGCCTCAAAGCAAACTATAGCTGTAGCAACTATATCAGTTTGGCCTCAATCCCTCAGTGCTATAAAAATTCAAAAAAGTGTGGTGCCTTCATCATCACAAGCTTCCCCATCAGCCCCAATTATAAATATTCCCAGTTCTCCACAATAAGTAGATGTGGAAGGAAAAAGGATGCAACAAGACGAAGAGACACCCAAGAAATGAAAGAGGGTGCAGTTCCAGTTTAGTTTGGAAGAGAAGATGGAAACCACACAGCACCAATTATAGGGTACTGTAATTGCTCCTCAAGTAAGTACTATTCCTCCCTCTCCTTCTTAGTCTATTTCTTCCCCTACCACTTTTTCCATTCCCATTTCTCAGTTTTCCCCATCTGTGCCACCTTAAGCTTTAACATTACTCCATTTCTCCCCTTCTACTCCCAAGAAACCTTTCCCTCAGATTACCCATAGTCAATAATTGGCTATTCAATATGGTCTACCACAGGGACACCCTTTTATAGGTGGGCATATTGCCTCTCCTTCCACCTTTCAGACCCAAGCAAATGCTGCTAGGAAGGCAAGGGAAGCCCAAAGAGAGAAGAAGAAGATCAAGGAGAATAAAACTTTGGCTACACCCCATTTGCAATCATAATTTGACCCCATCCAACAACAATTGACGGTAACTCATTTGTCACCAAATGTAATAAAGCCAATGGAGCAGATGCAACCAAAAGATTACACGATGAATGTTGTGGCCATCGACATGTCACTCTTCAGGCCATAGGACAAAGTTGAGCTACTAACTAAATCTACTTTTCAGTTACTAAAAATTATTTGAAGATATCAAGAAGGCTATAGAAGATGGAAGCTGAGCTAGCAAAAAAAAAAGGCAAACTGTGACAGTCTGACCTCAAAAATCAATAGAAAAAATAATGAGGTAGAGAATCTAAATAAATAGTTGCAAAATACTATTTTTGTTCAGACTCACTGGGTAGTTCAGGCCCAAAATGATTCTTTAAAGGTAGAGCTCACACAGGTAAAGAATGCGGTGACAATTCTCAAGCATGAAAAGGTAGAACTACAAAGAAAGTGTGAGGAACACCTATTCCAGGTTACCCAATTGCAACAAAAGTTTCTAGCCGAATAGAATAACACCATGGTCATAATAGCCCAATTTCACTCAAAGCAACAAAGAGCAGCACAATTGACACTAGAGCTGGCCAATGGGCTAAAGAGTGTCAGAGTATTAAGTTTGGTAAGGGAGATATACAAATCCATGTGGAATAAAATCTCTTCAGAGATTATTCAGCTTAGGCCATCTCCCACCTTCCTGTTAAATGCATAAGAATTGTTCAAAAGGGTGGAGAGTTTAGTTATAAATACTCTAGTTACAGTCTCTGAAAGAGTAATGGACTCAGAAACATTTCTACAAAAGTTATATGATGTAATGGATGCAACACTATCAACAACAAGAATCAATGACAGAATGGTCACTGCCAAGTGGGTGAATGAAGTTCTCAGTTGTAATTCCGCAGCCAATAGTTGCAAGGAGCTTCTGGATGTCATGAAGGAAGGACTCAATGAAATGAAATAGCATGTTGAAGATCTAGTGCAACTAGGTTTTCCTTCTCCATTTCCTGATGACAACATTTTACTAATGGTAGAAGAAATTGAACCTTTGTTGTTGGCCAAATAGAAAGATCAAATAGTTTTCTAGAATCTAAGGGATGATTCATCAGTCCCTGAAGTAGAAGCTGTCTTGGTTCCTGTTTCCTAGCTTGAATTCAAATTGAAGGCTATGGTTCAAATTTTGCAACATTTTTCACACAAGGATATTATTAACCTTGATTTAGCCTTCAATAAATTGTAGAGTAAGCAAGGGTTATCTGATGAAGAGTGGTCTACCTACTAGATAGCATTGTTGAAGCTGTGATTTTGAAATTTTGATCTAGTGGGAGTCATGATTTATTTTTGAGCAGGCTCAAAATTCTTTAGGGTTTCCAGTAACTGTAGAGTAAAAATTTACTCTATGTTTCATTCTATTTTTTTAGTCACGCACCACAAAATTTTGCCTTCGCATACTGTGGTTTGAGATGGTGAAGTTTTAAAACAGAGCATGGGCTCTATTTTCCCTTTTTGATTCATTTTTGTCCAAGTATCAGGGTAAAGTGAAAGATGACAAGTGTCATCCTTTGAGGCATCTTTTCTCAAGTGGAAATGCCAAGTGTTATCATCTTAGGCACCTTTCATATTTTCTATGAGTTGGTCAGAATGTGCCACGTATATCAAAGTGACTCAGTAGAATGCACCAAGTGTCAGCATCCATGGTTACATATTGTCACCTACATTTTATCTCTTTGTAGTAGAAGGATTTCAAAAGGCTAAGTATTGAGATCAGGTGGAAAGTGCCAAGTGGCAATAGCGAAAGGTCTCAGTGTTGCTTTTCTAAAAGCAATGGAGGCTACCATGTATCCCGGTTGAAGAGGGTGGAAGTCACCACATGTCAGCATCCAAAATATGTTTGGTTCAATTTTTGGTTCAAGGCCTTGGTTTAATATCCTCAGTTTTATGCCTCGATTCATGTGTAAATGGTGCATAGTGTTGAACCATTGAACCATTGAACCATTGAACCATTTTTTGGTGCAATCAGTTATTTAACAGCTTAGTACAATCAAGTAGTTCAAAAGAGTGTCCCAAAAAACCAAAGGGTCAAGTGCCCTTTTAGAAGGCAGTAAGGTGCAAGCAAACCATTCAAGTGGAGGTTGCCAAATGTCATCTTCTGAGCCCCTTTCTACTCCATTCCTAGAAGAATCTAAAGACACCATGTATCTTCTTAGAAGCAGCAGAAGCTACCACATGTCGCCATCTAAAAGATCTTCTTCGTGTTTCATTGTTGAATAAAGACTATGGTGGGTCATGGGTTTTATTTCTAAAAGTCTATGAAAGCTGCCAAGTGTCACCATTCGTAGGATCCTAACATGTGCCCCAAACATTTCCACAGTATAGCTAAAGAGCAATGGAGATTGCCACATGTCTTTTGTTGAAGTAAGTGGAAATTGACACCTATCCCTGTGTTCCTTTTAAAGTTACTCAAGTAAGAGATGATATGGGTCTTATTTTCTTTCAAGCTATTGAGATTTTGAGGAAGTGGATGGTGACAAGTGTCAAAGGCAAAATGATCTTGAGCCAAGACACAAAAGAGTATAAGTTATGCAAAAAATGTCACATGTCTTTGATAATTGCTATAGAACATGACAAGTGTCATCCTCCGATGTCTCCTAAAGTAATAAGAAGATTTTTAGGGAATTGACTAAGTGTCCTCTTCTATTTAATAAAATAGAGCATCATGTGTATCTATTTCAGCAAGCGAACTACAGAGAAATAGAACATTTTAGAATCTAAGAACTATCTTCTGATAGACACTTCTAACTCAGTTAGAGTTCTTTTGGCAGACTTGAAGTGTGGACCTAAATGCATTTGAAAAAGTCTAAGGCTAGGATCAAGAGGAAGAAGCCTTTGAAGAGGGAAACTCAATGGGAGTTATTTTCAGTAGATGGAGCAGTTCACCGGGTAGATATCTAGGGCTTGTAAACATTGAAAGCACAATCTATTTGTCCACTGTGAGATAAAGGTAGGATAGATAGTTGCATAGATAAGCAGGTGATGGAATGAGAGATTCAGGCTTGGGAGGAGGCACTAGACATGAATTGACATGCCATAGTCAGGGCAGCCGCCCTGCTCCAGCATGGCCCTTCTTGACAAGACCAGAATGCATCCAAGGCATTGAATGTGCCAAATGAGTCACTCCATGGGACAAAGTGTCAAGCCTCCCTCAGGCCTCTATATAATGTAATCTCTTTTATCATTTGGATATAACCTAAGGCTATAAAGAGGAGTGCAAGGATCACCAAACAAAAAGAGATACGGGGGGAGAGAAATTTTGAAGAAAATTATTGTCAAGAGTTTTAGACTTTCTAGAGCTATGATTAGGAATATCATTTGCCTTTATTCTATTTTATTAAATTGTAAAGTTTATGTAACTATTCATGTTTCTATGCCTTTTATGTGGCTAGAGAATTAATGAGAAGATAGATTTCTATGCCTTTATTGATGTTTCCTGTATCATTGCAAAAGTAGACTAAGATGCGAGCCTCTATTTCTATTGTTTCTATCTTTTACATTGATCATGCCTCATCTGTGCTTTAATGTAATTGAATCTTACATATAGTTTCACTATGCTTAGGATTAAAGATCAAAATTACATTCAGGTGCATCACCATAGTTAGATTTTCTTTTTTTGCATTTGCATTTTTGTTTAAATTCCTATCCCTCTTCCCCAAACACTTGATATTAAGAAGAGACCAGCTTCTAAAAAATTTGGAGGTTGTTTCAAGGCACATGTCCGACATCTTGAAACTTTCCATTGTTGGTGTCTAAAACAAAACACAATTTTAAACATCAACAATATATATTTCAAGCCTATAGATGTCTGGGTGGAAATAGAGTAATGCCCTTGTCATTTTTACCCAAGCTATATTTCAAACTCTTTTCCATCTTAGAAGTTCTTGTTGTCTAAGCAAGTATAAATTACCTTACATGAATTCAACAATAATAAAATAATTTATCACTTTCACACACTGATAGCCTGTAATATAATTGAAACTTAGTATGCCACAATTTGAGGTAGACTTTAATGCTCCATCTTTCTTATTTTTTATAAAGGATTATTTGCAATTTATGTTTGTGTTTATGTGTGAAGGTTTACATCCTAACCTTTAATGTGATTTTAGAATAGTTTATGGATTTTGAATGTGTTGACCATTTTTTGCCCAACAGGTCAAAAATCGGTCCCCTTCTTCCCCTACTGTTCTAGGCCAATTCATTTTTTATTTTGCACAAGTCTAGAAATTTCTATGGATTTTGTAAAGAAGATTTTCTATGAACTCTGCAGGCATAGTCTTTTAGCAGATAAAGAACTAGTTTAGAGAGTGCAAGGTTTTACAAAGCTTCTTCAGACTCTTGTCTAAAGAAATTTATAAGGAAAGAGAGCTAAAATGGTTCAAAGACATTTTTCCTTAAGGTTGGAAGAGTGGTTCAATGACATAATCCTTCCAAGAGTTAGCATAATAAAACCATTGAACTATTGAACCATTGAACTAGTTCAATGCCTTGGTTCAATACTTTAGTTCAACACCTTAGTTCAACACTTCAGTTCAACACCTTGGTTCAATTAGCAAGTTCATCTCTTCGGTTCAAAGCCTTGGTTCAATCAAAAAGTTCATCGCTTTAGTTAAAAGCCTTAGTTTAATCGATAAGTTCATCACTTCAATTCAAAGCCTTGGTTCAATCAGCAAGTTCATCACTTTGGTTCAATCAAATGGTTCATTAGCTTGGTTCAACGCATTGGTTCAATGCCTTGGTTCAATGTTTCAGTTTAATCGAATGGTTCAATTACTCAGTTCACTCAGTTGGTTCATTGACTTGGTTCAATGCATTGGTTCAACATTTTTGGTTCAATCTTAAAGTTCATCAACAAAGTTCAATGCAAAGCTCAATGCAAAGTTCATCGGCAGGTTCAATCAAATGGTTTGATGCCTTGGTTCAACAAGTGTTTAAACCATTGAACCAGTTCACTCAATTAGTTCAACGGTTGGTTCAAAGGAGTGATTCAAATGAAATTCCAAGCCTCGAGGGATAGGTTCCCGTATGGAGGGCAGTTTCAGGTTTAAAAGCCCTTGCAAAGGGAAGGAAGCACTTCAAAGGAAAAGAGCCACAAAGGTAAGATTTTTTTGGAATTTTGTTAAGGCAACGAAATAATTCCTTTGGAATTTTTGTTTGAAGGAATTCCTTTGGACAAAAAGCTCAAAGGAATTCAGAAGGGCTGCTCAAAAAAATCTTGCAAAAGACTTAAGAATTGAAATGAATTCCTTTAGACTTTTTTTCCAAAGGAATTCCTTCAGATAAAAAGTCTAAAAAAATTTAGAGGAAGGCCAAGGGAGAAGAGGACCTAGGGAAAACCCTAAAAGAAATCAAAAGCAGCCAATTCTCGTAGACTTTTTGTCCACTAGAAAAAAGCTTACAAAGAAGCCCATAGAAAACACTGAAGAGACAAAGGCCGCTAGAGGGCAAGTGCCCTTGTGGGGGGCTCTTGACTGGCCAAATGAGGGGCATCTCTTTAAAGCCAAAGGGACATTTCCCCTTTGGGAGGATCTGAAATAGAGGGTGAATCAAAGGAAAAGGCTTGAAGGAATTTGCCAAGAATGGTGACGTCCCAGAAGCCATCAACTTTAAGGAGATGGATTAGCCATTATTTTTCAAATGACAATGTGTGCGTAGACGTCAAATTTAAGACGGTGAAATAGTTGTTTGCCTTTAAATTGCCTGAGTGCCAACAAGAAAAGAGCCCAAGGAACATAGCAACCCGCCAAAAGATAGCCTTTAGGGCTAAAAGAGCTAGAAGAAGACAAAACAGGAAGAAGACAAAGAGCCCAGAGAACAAAGAGAGAAAAGTGCCAAGTGTAGGAATAGGTAGATAGTCCAAGTGGCAAAGGGAGGTGCTGATTCAAGAAGTTACTCTAGCAAGTGATGCAGTGTCTATGAATTAATCATTAGGAGGCACAAATGGCTAATGGTGTGACCCATTTTTCTTCATTTTTCATTAATGAGTAGACAAGCCACGTAATCGCCTTGAAGGAGCAGTCTTGCAAGTAGACAAATGGTGTGGCTCATAATTTCTCACTGATGTTTAAGTGGCTTGCTCTTGCCAATGATTGGAACGCAAATGGGTCATTTGTAAAAACGGCACCAAAAGGCCTCCTTTTCTTCCTCTATATATTATAGACTTGTCATTTGGAAAAGGATCTTTCACATTTGTAAGGTGAAGCCCTAGCAAATTTTTACCTAAAATCAACAAATGCATTTTACCTCTATTCTAGTTAGATATCTTTGTGTGTGTATGAGAGTTAGTTTTGTGTTTAGTCATTGCTTCTTAATGCTTCCATAGGTTTAACACCAACACACCTTGTGTCTATAAGTTGCCATTCCTACAGGTGAAAAGAAGAGCTATACTTGGAAGCATAGAGATAGAAAGAAGATACTATATAGTGTGCCCTTTCCATAGCACCTATAATGAGTCCCTATTTTTTGTGTATTCCATTAAAGCCTCCCTATTAAGCTTCCTACAGCCTATTCCTTCTACTAGTTTGAAGTGTACGTATGTGTTTGTATAGCTTCAAGTGTGAGTGTGAGTAAGTCAAATCATTTGGTGCATCACCCCTTTTAGAGTAGGTTCTATTTTCCTGTAATCCTTCTCCCTTTTCACCCCCTATTATATATCTATATACATGTATTAGCACTTATTGGAACAACTCAAATGCATTAAAGGGAGCTAGCCCTTACTTAGAGACTCTCCCCTCTAGCTTTTCCAGTCCCACAGGTGAGAGGGGAGTTTCCATTTTGATGTGTGGAAGGTACGAGCTCGACCTCCTACCCCAGGTGCAATCCACTACATCAATAGTTTTTGGCACACCCAGTGGGACCCAATTTTTACACTCAATAAAGTTTCAAGATTGATACTAGTCATGTTACAGTAAAATCAATTATTTTCAGCATTTGGCGACTCCACTGGTAAGAACTTCATTTTCTAATCAAAGACCAGTCTGACTTCTTATGCCTAAAGTCAACACATGGTCTGCTTCTAAGGGTTTCCCTTTCAAATTTATTGAATTGCCTTTGATCTCAAAAAAGTGAATGAGATTTGAGAGGACCCATCTTTATTCAGCAAATCACTTTCCCAAATCTGTTGTAAAGAACACATATGTAGCAAGGCCACAGTTACATCCTATCATAGCTATGGCACTACCCTTTGTGACTTTTTGTGGTCAGAGCCTTGAATATCTAATGTTATGACCCAATTCCAGGAGCATCCCTCAAAAGTGTGCCTTCCTTTGATGGAGAGGGGCCCATTAAAGTCATCGAACACATCAGAAATATTGCTAACCTCTGTAATATCCACAATGTAATTGATGAAAATTTATAATCAGATTGTCGGCATTGTCTCTCAAGGGCAAAGCTCTTGATTGGTATGGGACTTTAACTATAAATTCAATCAGTTCCTAGAATGAATTGGGCACTCACTTGATAGACCATTTTGGGGAAAAGAGCAATCACCTCTTACTTGCCGAGTAGCTGACTACCATGAGAAGAGCCCCACATGAATACATGTAGGATTTCAATGCTCGATTTCAAAAGACATGGAATAGAATCCCCATTCTGGTAAAACCTACTCCTAGCTATGCTTTCCTATATTATTTAAGAGCATTGAATAGTGATATCACTATTATGATACAATCCATGGGAGGACATGTGCTGCTTGCTGCCTATGGCATAGCTATAGTAGCTAAAAATAACTTAGTACAGGCTAGGAAGATAGCTCCTAGACCCCATATGCCACTTTTCCCTAAAATGTTGCCTCTAATTTAGACTGCTACTACCACCTTAGCTCTTCTACCTAGCATAGAAAATCTAGCTACTACTCCATCTAATGAACTTCATGAAGTTAAGAGTCTATTGTAAAGTATGTCAAATGAACTTGTGGCTCTTAAAAGGCAGCAATCTCAAAGCAACTGACCAAACCAAGGATACTAGCAGTATGGTCAAGCTGCTAAACCCCCTTTCCAAAATTAAAATCAAGGATAGGGTCATCTTACTCAAACTAGACCCTTTCAAGGCTACAACCCAAGAACCCCTTCATCATCTAAGGTTATGGTGCCCGTTCAAAATAATCTAGTACAAGAATAGCCAAGATTTTCAACCATGGGATATGGTCAGAAGCAAGCTATTTATACAAATGAAATGATGGGTTATTGCCCAAATGTGCAAGAAAATTAGGCAGTCACCCATTCCCAAGGTTTTTAGACTCCAATGCAACCCAGCATGAGTAGCAATTAGGCCCAACCTAATTCTACCCTCATGAATCATTTGGAAGGAGAATTCTATTTAGTTAATTATGTGGGTGCTATAGACAATTAGTCTAACTGTGTTGCTACCAACACAAGATTCAAAAGGAGAGTAATGGAAGAAACTTAGGCTGTTGCCCAAATGTCAAAAATACCTTCTTCATCACATGTAAATCAAAAAGTCCCAAGTTTTAGACGGTCAGTTGTACCTTCAGCTCCTCGACCTGCACCTCAGGCTATAAATAATTCCAAAGAAATTTTGAAGGAAGGCAACCCTCGAGTCAACATGGTTGACTAAATGAAGAAGCTACACATGAACATCTCCTTGTGGGATTCATTATCAATACTAGGGCAAAAAGACATGCTACAAAAGGAATTGCATGAGCTAGATGAACAAGTTGTCCCAGCAAAAGTTGATAATGTTTTGCTGATGAATAGACAGCCTTCCACCTCAGATTAGGCCTAGAAAGAAGAAAATGTTACTCATTTTTATGTATCCTTAGTCATAAGAGATTTCTTGGTGCACAATTGCATCATTGATAGCAGATCAAGCACCTCAGTGATGCCCAAATGCATAGCTGACAAGCTGGGCTTGAAATATGAAGAAATGACCAAGGGAGTCCTGTAGCTAGATGGAACCCCAGCAAAGACATTTGGGGTGGTAAGAGGTTTGAGCTTGATGCTACATGCTTTCTCGACTTTCTCAATTCCTCATGATGTGGTAGAGGTGGATGTCCCTCCTTTGCCATCTGCTTATCCAGGGATTTTACATCCAAGATAGGCAGCTACTTAGCAACAAATTGGTCTTGTCTAGTTTTTAGAACCAAATATGGGACTAAATTCAAGATTGAATCCAAACCACTCCACAGAGATCATTTAAAACCTTACTTGCTCAAGGTAGCAAATGTCGACTATGCCATCATTGACCAAGAAGAGTTCCAAGTAGAGCAATCTCCATCCTCTGCCCTTGAAGGAGTTGTGGACCTACTCTTAGATGAGTGGGGAAGTGACAACTTCAAGCATGATCCTTACAAATTCATAGAGGAGGTCGGACTCAAAATTTATTTCATTCATGAAGAAGGTACTTTTGTACAAAATTTGATGAAAGCTAGCCAGGAAAGCTCGAGTCTATGGTAGTTATTCTTTGATGGTTCAAAAAGTAAGTTGGGAGCTGGTGGTGGAGTAGTGTTGGTTTATCCTTCAAAAGAGAGGTATTTTTTATCCTTTCGGTTCCAATTTTCCTACACATGTAATATTGTAGAATATGAATCCCTCATCCATGGTTTAGAATGGGCAAGGAAAAGAGGAATTAAAGAGCTGAAAGTGTTTGGTGATAGCGAGCTAATTATCAACTAGGTAAGAGGCCAAAATTTGATAAAGAATTCTCTACTAAAGTCCTACAAACATAGGGTATGGGACTTAGTGGAAATTTTCTTCACTTTCAATATTACCTCCATTGCTAGAGAACAAAACAAGCAAGTAGATACACTGGTATTAGTTGGTGCCCAGTTTGATATTCCTCAAGAAATAGGCCGAAACCACATCTCACATCAATTGAAAGTACTGATCCAGCCCTCTGTACCTAACAACATCACCAACTAGCAGGTTTTCAATAGTGATCAGCAAATAGCACTTTTCCTGCAAGAAGAAGCAAAATTCACTACAAAAAACTAGGCAGAGCTACAATAGTAATATGGCAGCCAAATTGTTTAGCTGAAGAACAATAAGCTCCCTAAATGTTTGGTCATTCTAGAAAGTATTTTCAATGGAGATGACCAATTGAGAAGAAACAAGGTGTGCATTGTAACAAAGGAGGAACACCATGAGAAGGTGGAAATATTCAAGGGCATGCTGCTTGTGCTTGGGAAAGTGTGCATAGACCATGAAAGTTAGGCCTTCATCTTGTTGTGTGAATAATTTGCCAATATCTTTGCTTGGGAGTATAGTGATTTAAAGGGTTTTGACCCAAGCTTGGCCCAACATACCATTAAGCTAGAAGAAGGCACCAAGCCAATCAAGCAGAAGCAGAGGCATGTCAACCCAATGATTAAACCTCTCATGTGAAAGGAACTCACCAATTTGATTGAGTCCAAGATAATATTTCCAATCAAACACTCTTCTTGACTGGCCAATCTTGTTCCTATTTAGAAAAAGAATGGGGAGATCATATTGTGCATTGATTTTAGAGACCTCAATAGAGTCTCTTTGAAAGACCATTACCCTCTCCCAAGCATGGAGCAGATCCTTCAAATGGTGATAGGTAGTGAGCATTTCTCCCTCCTAGATGGGTATTTAGAATATAACTAGATTTTGGTACAAGACTATGACCAGCACAAGACAGCCTTCACAACTAAGTGGGGAAAATTTACTTATAGGTAAATGCCTTTCAGACTATCTAACGCTGGTTCCACCTTCTAATGAGCTATGGACATGGCCTTTCAAGGCTTGATAAATAAGATTGTACTAGTATATCTTGATTATGTGACAATTTTCTCCAAGGAAGCGAGCCAACACATGAAACACCTAAGGCAAATCTTTGAGAGGTGTAAAGAGTTTGGTATCTCTCTCAATCCTAAAAAATGCACATTCACTGTCCATGAGGGGAAGCTCCTTGGTCACATTATTTCTTCAGAGGTTTTGGCTATTGATCTAGAGAGAGTTCACTCCATCTTGGAGCTATCCTTACCTAAGCACAAGAAAGGCCTACAAAGCTTCTTCAGTAAGATAAATTTTATATGGAGATTTATCCCAAATTTTGTGAAGATGGTCAAGCCATTGACCTCTATGCTGAGGAAAGGTGAGGAGTTCACATGGACAGCATAGAGAAAATATAGTTTTAAAGAAATCAAGTAGGCCATAGCCCAAGCTCCTACTTTGCTCAGCCCTAACTTCACTAAAGATTTCAACCTCTACACCTTTGGCAATGAAGAGGTGATCTCTACCATGCTTACCCAAGCAAGTGATGATAACCTTGAGTAGCCAATTGCATTTTTTAGCCAAGGGCTAGAAGGTTTTAAAGTCAGATACAAATATGTGGAAAAGCAAGTCTTGGTGGTCATATGGAGTCTGAAGAAATTTAGACACATGTTGTCTAATAGAAGAATCCACCTCATGGTTCCACATCTCGGCATCAAAGATTTCTTGATCAACCGAGACCTAAATGAGAAGAGAGCAGGGTGGATCACTAGGGTGATGGAATATGATGTAGATATCAAGATCACCAAACTGGTAAGAGGGAGAGGCCTATGTGAACACCTTGCTATAGACTTTAAGTAGCAAAAGGAGGACAATATACTAATCCATGATGCAGCTATAGCAAAAGAACCAACTATCATGAAGGATTGGACATTAGACATGAGGCATTTCCTTCTCACTGGTGAGTGCCCGCACTCACTTGACAATACCAAGAGAAGGTATTTCAGACTCTAGTGTCTCCCTTATGCCCTAATTAATGGAGTGTTATTTATAAGGGATCTCTCAGGAGTCTTTTTAAGATGCTTGGACTTCAGTTAGGCTGATAGGGTGTTGTCTGAGTTCCATGATGGACCAGTCAGCGGTCATTTTGCTCTTAAGGCTACTGTAACAAGAATAATGAGAGCTAGCTATTTTTGGCCTATTCTTTTTAGGGACACCCATGCCTGGGTATGAAACTGATAAAAGTGCACACTTTTTGATGGGAAGCAATGGTTGGCTACCATGCCTTTATAGCCTATTCATGTGGAGAAGCCATTCATGCAATGGGGCTTGGACTTCATAGGGATGAATAATCCTCCCTCCAGTGCTAGACACAAGTGGGTCCTAACCACCATAGATTATTTCACAAGATGGGTAGAGCCAGTTGCTCTAAAGGAGGCCAATGAAAGTGCCATCCTAGATTTTTATGAGGACTTGGTGGCAAGGTTTGGGGTTTCAGTAACCATAATCTTAGATAATGTGCTAGCTTTTCTGGGAACCAAAAAAGTGAATGGGCACTGAGATCTGGTATATATCTCAGAACTTCATCTAATTACTACCCATAGGGGAATGGACTGGCTGAGTCTACAAATAAGAACCTGATCAGGATCATCAAGTGATCCATGGAGGAAAATTAGAGGACTTGACATGCCAAGTTGAAAATAGCCCTATGGGTAGATATGGTCACCCCGAAGAGGGCAATTGGCAATTCACCATACACACTCATCTATGGAAGGGAATCTAGGCTCCCCATTTCACTTGAGTTGCCAGCCTTGGACCTCACTCGCTAGCTGTAATTAGAATAAGAAAATAGCATGGAGGTTAGGCTATGCAAGCTAATGGAACTCCAACAGATAAGGGACCAAGCTATGGCTTCTATAACCAACCGCCAATAGCAAATGAAGAGACACTTTGACAAGAAATCTTCATCAAAAGGTTTCTCTAAAGGAGACATTGTTTTGAAATGGGATGAGGACTGAGCTAAGCCTAGAAAGCATGCAAAGTTTGATGCCCTATAGAGTGGCCCATTCGTAATCACTCAGTGCAAGCAACATAATGCATTCCAACTCTCTAGGTTGGATGGTGAAGAACTATATATCCCAATTAATGGGATACATCTTAAGCACTACCATTGAGTCCCTTTTCATCATGTATATATTTCCCTTGCTTTTCTCCTATTTTACCTAAGTACTTTCTACAAATGTTAGTAGTTTTCTTAGCATTGTGTGTATTTTCATTTCCTTTTGAGGTAAATCTTTGTGATAGAATTTATCTGAGCTATTACTGATCTTTAAGTTACAATTTGACTCTGTGCCCAATGGATTTTGAGGCAACTAACTTCTAAGCATAGCAGGCATACTTCCCTTGGGAGTCACCAATTTGCTGACCATTTTTTGCCCAACAAGCCAAAAATCAGTCCCCTTCTTCCCCTACTATTCTAGGTCAATTCATTTTTGATTTTGCATAAGTCTGTAAATTTCTATGGATTCTATAAAGAAGATTTTCTATGAACTCTGTAGGTGTAGTCTTTTGGTAGATAAAGAACTAGTTCAGAGAGTGCAAGGTTTTACAAAGCTTCTTTGGACTCTTGTCTAAAGAAATTTATAAGGAAAGAGGGCTAAAATGGTTCAAAGACACTTTTGCTTAAGGTTGGAAGAGTGGTTCAACGACATAATCCTTCCAAGAGTTAGCACCTTCGAACCATTGAATCGTTAAACCATTAAATTGTTTCAATGCCTTGGTTCAACGCCTTAGTTCAATGCTTTGGTTCAATGCCTTGGTTCAACACTTCGATTCAATGCCTTGGTTTAATCGATAAGTTCATCACTTCGGTTCAAAGCCTTGTTTCAATCAGAAAGTTCATCGCTTCAGTTCAAATCCTTGGTTCAATCAGCAAGTTCATCACTTCGATTCAAAGCCTTGCTTCAATTGGCAAGTTTATCACTTTGGTTCAATCAAATGGTTCATCGGCTTGGTTCAACATGTTAGCTAAATGCCTTGGTTCAATGTTTTAGTTCAATCAGATGGTTCAATCACTTGGTTCACTTAGTCGATTCATCAACTTGGTTCAATGCATTAGTTCAACATTTTTGGTTCAATCTTAAAGTTCATCGACAAAGTTCAACGCAAAGCTTAATGCAAAGTTCATCGGCAAGTTCAATCAAACGGTTCAATGCCTTGGTTCAATAAGTGTTTGAACCGTTGAACCAGTTCAATCAATTAATTCAACAGTTGCTTCAAATGAGCTTTTCAAATGAAAGTTCAAGCCTCGAGGGACAGGTACCCTTGTGGAGGGCAGTTCTGGGTTCAAAAGCCCTTGCCGAGGGCAGGAAACACTTCAAAGGAAAAGAGCCACAAAGTTAAGATTTTTTCAAAATTTTGTTAAGAAAATGGCATAATTCCTTCAAACTTTTTGTTTGAAGGAATTCCTTTGGACAAAAAGCCTGAAGGAATTCAGAAGGGCTACCTGACAAAATCCTACAAAAAGACTTAAGCATTGAAATGAATTCCTTCAGACAAAAAATTTGAAGAAATTCGGAGGAAGGCCGTGGGAGAAGAGGATCTAGGGAAAACCTTGAAAGAAATCAAAAGCAGCCAATTCTCACAGACTTTTTGTCTATGGGAAAAAATCCCATAGAGAAGCCCACAGAAAAGGCCGAAGAGATAAAGACTGTCGAAGGGCAGGTGCCCTTGTGGAGGGATCTTGATTGGCCAAATGAGGGGCATCTCTCTAGAGCTAAAGGGACATTTCCCCTTTGGGAGGGTCTGAAATAGAGGGTGAGTCAAAGGAAAAGGCTCAAAGGAATTTGCCAAGGATGGTACGTCTTGAAAGCTATCAACTTTAAGAAGATGGATTAGCCATTGTTTTTCAAATGACGACGGGTGTGCAGACGTCAAATTTAAGATGGTGAAATAGCCATTTGCCTTTAAATTACCTAAGCACCAATTAAAAAAGAGCCCAAGGAATACAGCGACCCACTAGACGATAGCCCCGAGGGCTGGAGGAGCCTAAAGAAGGCAAAGCAGGAAGAAGACAAAGAGCCCAGAGAACAAAGAGAGAAAAGTGCCAAGTGTAGGAATAGGAAGATAGTCTAAGTAGTGAAGGGAGGCACCAATTTAAGAAGTTACTCCAATAGGTGATACAGTGTCTATGAATTGATCATTAGGAGGCACAAATGGCTAATGGTGTGACCCATTTTTCTTCATTTTTCATTAATGAGTAGACAAGCTATGTAATCACCTTGAAGGAGCAGTCTTGCAAGCAGATAAATGGTGTGGCTCATAATTTCTAATTGATGTTTAAGCAGCTTGCTCCTCCCAATGATCAGAGTGCACATGGGTCATTTGTAAAAAGGGCACCAAAGGCCTCCTTTCCTTCCTCTATATATTGTACACTTGTCATTTGGAAAAGGATCTTTCACATTTGTAAGGCAAAGCCCTAGCAAATTTTCACCTAAAATCAATAAATGCATTTTACCTCTATTCTGGTTAGATATCTTTGTGTGTGTCTGAGTGTTAGTTTTGTGTTTAGTCATTGCTTCTTAATGCTTCCAAAAGTTTAACACCAACACACCTGGTGTCTATAAATTGCCATTCCTATAGGTGACAAGAAGAGTTGTACCTGGAAGTGCAGAGATAGAAACAAGTTACTATACAGTGTGCCATTTCCACAACACCTATGGTGAGTCCCTATTTTCTATGTATTCCATTAAAGCCTCCCTGTTAAGCTTCCTGCAGCCTGGTCCTTCTGCCAATTTGAAGTGTACGTATGTGTTTGGCTGGCTTCAAGTGTGAGTGTGAGTAGGTCAAATTATTTGGTGCATCACCCCTTTTAGAGTAGGTTTTATTTTCCTATAATCCTTCTCCCTTTTCACCCCCCCCCATTATATATCTATATACATGTATTATCACTTATTGGAACAAATCAAATGCATCAAAGGGAGCTAGCCCTTACCTAGAGACTTTCTCCTCCAGCTTCACCAGTCCCATAGGTGAGAGGGGAGTTTCCATTTTGATGTGTGGAAGGTAGGAGCTCAGCCTCTTACCCTAGGTGCAATCCACTATGTCAACAAAATGCTTAATAGTATTCTCCCTATAGAAGTCACCATTTATTGTATGCTTACGCAACACACCCCATTTTTAGGCTAAAAGCAGGGACCCTCTTTCTTTTGAGATAATGTTTGGTATTATATATCCTAATTATGTTTTTTATAGAAATTTGGTTTAATATTTGTAATGCTTTATATGAGACATAGCTAAATATTTTATAATCATGATGCTCTTTTCCTAAGTAGATAAATTATATTGCTCCTTTTTTAGATCATTTTAGTAAATTTGATATAGACATTAAACTATGAAAGTTTTGGTTTAAATATATATTTTATGTGAATTATTGGTTTCAATTCCTATATTATTTGACCACTTCTCACATAAAATTTTCTTATCAAAAACTTGGATTATTGAAATAAATTACTTAGACAATTTCATTTTTTTCTCACAAGTTTTCAAAGATTCTTGAATCCCCCTAAATTATTCCATGTGTCCAAATATTTTCAATGCATAGCTTTAGAGTTAAATATTTTTGAAAAAATGACTAAGTTTTTAAAATCCATAAGGCCTCAAGATCACACCACATCACAAGATCCTGATGACCCATCCTGATGGAGAGTTGAAGGAATCAGCAAAAGAGTGAGATCTCATAACTTTGGAAACTCAAAACCTTAGAGGCATTAGAGAATTAGCATGGAAATTCATAACCTCAAAAGCTTTTGGGTATTATAGTATCAACCTAGATGCCCAAGAGTTGAATGACATTAAAAAAGGCTTGTGTCCCTAAGGCCTTGAGAAAATGCCACATGGTTCCACGTTAGAAGCTCTGGATCCTAAAATGATTATAGAATTATCCTAAATCATTAAGGGCCCAAGAATCCAAGAATCCATGTGACCATGGTAATGATAAAGGTAAAAAAATAAATTAAATCCTAGGGGTGATGACATGCTTCTAAGTGGAAATGTGTAGCCTAATGAGCAAAGATGATAGCCTATTAAAGGAAAAGGAAATATAAGCCAAGAAAGATCCAAGTGGAAATGATGTCATCATAAAAGTGATATAACTAATATTGATAGCTCATCTAACTATCAAGAGTATCAAATCTATGAATGAATTTTGTACTCAATTTGACTATGGAAGATCAAGTTGCATAGATACATATAAGATAAACAATATCTAAAATGTAAAAGTTATACATTTAACAGGTATAGACTCTAACATTAGGAATGATTTGATGTAAAATATTTCAAAATCTCAACCACATCTAATAATAATTGATGTTTCTAATCAACCCATTACTAGGTTGAGATAGAAGATGAGGACATGAGCTAATAAAATTGTCTATATAAATGGGTTGTATTGCCATTTTTAAGGGATGATACTTTGGGGGTCAAAATTATATTTAGATTATGTGAGGATTGCACCTAACTTTCCTTAGAATTTTCACCTTGGTTGTGTGTCTAAGGTCAACATTTTAGACATCAAGTAATAATTGGAATTGGCCTAGATTACACCAACCTTTCTCCCATGCCTTCAGCCTTAATTGCTTTCTAGGGGATGTTTATATTATTGTAGGTTTTTATTTTTCCCTATTTATTAATTAGGGAATATTATATATTTGTGCATAAATGGAGTTTTCCTACATTCGTGGGATAGGCTAGCTTATGTGGAGATTGTGTGTCATAAGGTGTCATAAGAATGTCATAAGTGACTCCTTTGATCGGCTATTCCAGGTATGGGAGTTATTTCTCTATTCTTAGCACCTTGTCACCACCTTTTTTGGAGGAGTCTATTATTGGGGTGCTTTGACCACCTTTTGTGGAGGAGTCTATTCTTGGGGTGCTTTGACCACCATTTGTGGAGGAGTTACTTTCTAGCTCTCCTATATGTATTCTTCATTTTAGCCATTTCATGTTAATCAGATTTTAGTTTTCTCCATTTTGTCTTGTGCAATTTATTTTATTGTGTTATTTTCAAATTGTTTTGGCATCTATGTGGTGTGCACTTGTTCATCTTGTGTGATCACGTCTCCATTGCACTTGTGTTATCTAGATTTTGGCAACAACTCCGATATGGTATCAGAGCAAAACCGGTAATCTTGTGTGTGATTATGCTTTTAGCTTATTTTGGAATCAAGAGGAGTGGAGTTCTCTTTATTTTTTATTCTAGATTTGGTCTAAAATAAAATAAAAATTCTTTCAAAATTATTTTTGGTTAGTTTCCTTGGGATCCTTGCATTGGGGTGTCTTCACTGTCTTCAGGTGCTAGTTTTGCTTGTGTTCTTGGATGCCATTGTTGTGTGGAGCAACAGAGGGAGGAGCAGCAATCAGCACTCCTCACAGTCAGCTCTTCTGGTCAGTAGCATTTGTCCTTCAACAAAATCAACTTCTGTGCCTAGCTTCAGCACTCCTTCGGGTGGCCACATGCCAACTCCAGCTCTAGCAAGGCGCTAAGCAACAAGCAGTCATATGTACGGTGCCCAGGCTGTTATTTTTTGTTTTTTGCAAAAAAAAATCAGAACTGCGCCCTTTTTGGATGCCACTTGCTTTGTTTGTTGTCTAGCTCTAGCATTGTGCCTCATTTTTGATGAAGTCTTCTATCCAACAGCAGTTCCATCCAAGCCTTCAACTGTATGGCACCAAGCAGCAGGTCTGCATTTAGTTTTTTGTCTTTTCTGAGTCAAAATTCTAGATTGTTTGCTTTTGGACGCCCCTTCCTACTTGGCATCCAATGTGGCACCCCTCGGACACTTGCAATCCTTCAATTATGTCTTTGATTTAATATTTTCAATTAAATTTGACTTGTTAAAACAAAAATCAGTCAATTTGATTGAGTATTTAATTTTTTAGATAGTTTTGTAATTTGGGGGTTTTCAATTAAAACTTGTATCTTTGACCTACAAAGACGAAGGGTGAGGCCCGGGTTGGTAGGAGGCCAATTCCCCATCACACAAACCTCATTTGGATTCCTCATTCTATGTTGAATCCAATGAGTGGTTGGAAGGCAACTTTCTCTCCCTATAAATGGCATTTTTTGAATGTTTTAGTGTTTTTTTTGCAAAAACACTAGTTTACAGGAAAATTGTAACTTTAAAATCTTGCAAACAGTAGCTCGGTTTTGGATGCCATTTTTTGCAAAAGTGATTGTAATTCAATTCTCCATAGCGTAGACTTGTTATTTTTCAAAAATGCACTAGTTTATAAAGTGCCAAAATTTGGGTCTCCCGAGATGCATTTTTGACTGAGTCTGACGTCTTGTTTGCTTTAGTCTTGCACTGATTGCTCTAAGACGCATTCTCAGCTGAGTTTGATGTCTTTTAAGCATGCACTTGCATATTTTGGGGGGCTCAACATTTGGTGGGGGGGGGAGGTGTGATTGCTTTTCACAACATGCTTTCATTCTCCTTTTTGCATAAATTCACAACTTGCAATCAACACAACTTCACCTAAATTCAGCTAAAAATATATTCTTTTCAACTTAAACCCCTAACACCCTTCAACTATTATGAATGGAAAGTTAAAATGTTAATCGTTCTTAGAAGCAAAGGGTTGTATAGGATCACTATGGGAACTGAAGTAGAACCCAACACTGATACTGAAAAGGTCAAGTGGTACAACCGTAGTGATGAAGCCTATGGATTATTGAGTTTGTCTATGTCTCTAAAACTTCTCTTCCACTTAGAATCCTCCCAAACTCCTAATGACATATGGGACACCTTAGAAAATTTGTTTGGGAAGCTTGATGAGATGAGAGGTCATGAGCTCAAAAATGAACTCATAAGTCTAAGTCCTAGCAACTTTGACACCCTACAGGGCTTCTTCACTAAGTTTAAGGCCCTTAGATTGCAATTGCAAGAGTGCGGGATAGATAAGAAAGATGATCAACTCATTCTTTCTATTCTCACAAAGTTAGGTCCAAGTTATTCAGTCTTTGTCTCCACTTTCCATGCCACAAAAAGTGCCCTTGGCACTACATGGAAAATGCCTTCTTTGGATTCATTCATTACTGACTTGACTAGAGAGCAAGATAAGCTAACTTAGATGGGCACAATGAAATCTACTCAACCCCAAGCTTTGATAGCTAGAAATGGTAAGGATAAGACTTCAACAAAGGAGAAGAAGAAAAAGAACAAAGACCAGGAGAAGAAGAAAGAAAACACCAATCCTACCAAAAACAACACTGAGACTTCATCTTCCAATGCTAAACCTAAGAACGAGAAGGTTAAGTGTGCCTATTATAAAAACATAGGGCATGATGAACACAAATGCATGAAGAAACAAATAGATCACCTAACTCATCTTCTAGAGAAGAACAACATAGTTGTTCCTGTGTCCATCAAGTAAAATTCATCTACCCAAGATTCTACTAAGGCAAAAGGCAAGGGAAAGGAGAAAGAAAAGGGCAAGGCCCTTGTAGCAACTACAGCTTCTACATCTTCATGGGTTATAGACTCGGGTGTTTCTCACCACATGGGCTCTTCACTAGTTGAGTTTTCATCTTTAGAGCCTTGTAGCATGACTTCAATTAGTTTGGGTGATGACACATCAGTTTCCATTGTAAGGAGAGAGTTAGTTGAAATGGAAGGAGGAACATTCAACAATGTTCTAAGTGTTCCTTCTCTTTCAACCAATCTCCTATTAGTGTACCAAATCACTCACATTGGTCAGGGCATGAGAGTTGAGTTTTCACCAGATTCAGTGTCCATTAGGGAGTTGCATAGTGATACTACAGTGGCAGTGGGTAGGGCAAATCACCAAGCCAAGTTATATACCTTCTCGCTTTTTTCAATAGATTCTTCTCTAACAGCATTTCTGACTCATTCAGATGGAGTTAGCAAATTATGGCATGAGCGGTTTGGCCACCTTAACTACCACTACCTTGAGCAACTTTGCAAACATGACATGGTCATTGGCTTGCCTGGAGTCCAATTCTCAAAAGGACTTTGTGAGGGGTGCTCCCTTGGGAAGCATCCCAAAGCAAAATTTGACAAAGGCAAAGCTTGGAGGGCTTCACAACCTTTGGAGTTAGTCCACAGTGATGTATCAAGACCCTTTCCCAAATCATCTTTCATAAGGGCCAAGTAAATCGTCACTTTCATTGATGATTTCTCTAGGTACACTTGGATATATTTTCTCAAACAAAAGTCTGAAGTGTTTGAAAATTTTCTAGACTTCAAGGCTCTTGTTGAGAAACAAAGTGAAAAATCCATCATGGTTCTTTGAACTGATAATGGATGGGAGTATGTTAGCATCAGGTTTGAGTAGTTTTGCACCACAGAGGGGATTGATTTTTAGTGCACAATCACCTACAGTGCTTCACAAAATGGGGTTCCAAAATGCAAGAATAGGTTTTTGAAAGAGATGGGTAGCTGTATGATTCACTCCAAATCCTTATCACCATAGTACTGGGCCAAAGCCATCAATTGTGTTTACTACATTCAAAATAGGGTTCCTCACAAAGCTTTGAAAGGGATAACACCCTTTGAAGCTTGGCATAAAATGAAACTTGATGTTGATCACCTTAGAGTTTTCAAATCCCCAGCCATGGCCCGCATTCCAAAGAAGAAACACAAAGATATGGAATGTCAATCCAAGCCTTGCATCTTTGTAGGATATTTGGATGGTATTAAGGGATATCGCCTTCTAGATCCCATCACTCATGAGTTGTTCATCGAGAGAAGTGTCCATTTTCAAGAGAGTCCTAGAGACTCAACACTTGACACTTCTTCTCCCTCATCGAATCTACTTCTTCATGATGATTCCTTGTCAGATTTAGATCAGCCACAATAGGTTCTTAAGCCAGAGACATCTTCTTCTTCTTCAAGTTTAGACAGTGAGGATAGTGATGCAGAGTCATCCACCTTTAGTCAGTCAGAGGATGAAGAGTTAGCACTTGACTTGCCCACTTTTGGGCCACTTTGGGCCAGACAAACACTTGAGGGTGTTGGCACTTGGATAGGAGATCCTGTAGATGACAGACGTACTAGGGGGGATTTTCAGAGAGATCCACATGCCTTCTTTGCTACAGTTTTGGATCCACAGACTTTTTGAGAGGCATCGGGGGTACCTAAGTGGGATAGTGTTATGGAGGAAGAATACTCTTCCTTAATCAAAAATCACACTTGGGATTTGACTTCACTTCCTAAGAGAAGAAAGATGGTTCAATGTAGGTGGATATATCAGACTAAGTTTGTAGTAGATAGGTTGGTTGATAAGTACAAGGTGTGATTGGTTACCAAAGGTTTCTCACAAGTGGCACGCATTGACTAGTCAGAGACCTTTGCACCCATTGCAAAGATGACTTCTATCCAACTCACCTTGACTATTGTCATATCACATGGTTGGTATGTGCATCAGATGGATGTGAAGAGTGCCTTTCTTCATGGAGACCTAGAGGAGGAGATCTACATGGAGCAGCCGTTAGGATTTGTTTAGAATTCTTCCTTAGTATGTAGACTTAAGAAATCTATCTATGGCCTCAAACAGGCCCCTTGGGCTTGGTATGCCAAGATGGATTCCTTCCTTCTCACAGCGGGTTTCACTAGGTGCCATTCTGATCCCAATGTCTACTTCTTATGGTAAGATGATTCGCTCTTGATTTTGGTTCTATATGTCGATGACCTTTTGATCACTAGGAGTTCTTCATCAGCTATTGCAGTGGTGAAGGCATCTCTCTAGGATAGATTTGACATGACAGACTTAGGTTTATTACACTACTTCCTTGGCATCAAGATCTCACAGTCAAATTTAGGGATTTCTCTTGCATAACCTAAGTATGCTCTTGACTTATTAGCTTGGTTTCACATGGCTGATTGCAAGCCATCTCTGACTTCCTTTCTATCAGGAGTCAAGCTTGAGGCTGATTGTTCTTCACCATTGGTTGATGCCACTCAATCTCGCCAACTTGTTGGTAGCCTCATCTACTTGACTCAAACCAAGCCCGACATATCATATTCAGTGGGACTTGTCTCCAGATTCATGCAGGAACCCCATGATCTACTTTGGAAAGTAGCTAAGAGGATCTTGCATTACATACAGGGTTCACATAGATATGGGATTCATTACAAATTTGGCACAGAGGTTGACTTGGTTGGATATACAAATTTAAACTGGGCTGGTGATTCATAGACTCATAAGTCCACTTCTGGTTATAGTTTCTCTCTAGGTTTAGGTCCTATCAGTTGGTCTAGCAAGAAGCATAATGTTATTGATATATCATCCATAGAGGTAGAGTACAAGGAGCTATTAATGTAGCTACTGAGGCTATTTGGCTTCAGGGGATTCTTTCTAAGTTTGGCATTCCTATCAGGCAGCCCACCATCATTTATTGTGACAACCAAAGTACCATTCAGATTTGCAAGAATTCGGTTCAGAACCAGCAGACCAAGCACATAGAGATTCACATGCATTTCATTCAGGAGCTTATTCATAGTTAGGTCATTGACTTAATATTTTTCTAGTCTTCAGAGCAGGTTGCAGACATCTTCACCAAACCTTTCACTGAGAGCAAGTTCATTCATCTATGAGCTCTTCTTGGGGTGTGGTCTACATCTACAGCAACATCATCTTTAGGGGGGGATTCTAGCCTCTTCTTTTCTTTTATGTCTCTCTTTTGGGGGGGAGTTTTTTCCTACGGGTTTTCTCTTTTTATCTATCTTATGGGAGATTGCATTTGTACATGGGTACCTCATCAGGCCTAGTTACCGGGACCCATTTTTTATTTCCACACTGCCCACCTAAGATGTGCTTATGGGGGGGTATTAGTGTAGGTTTTTATTTTTCCCTATTTATTAATTAGGGAATATTATATATTTGTGCATACATGGAGTTTTCCTACATTCGTGGGATAGGCTAGCTTATGTGGAGATTGTGTGTCATATTTGTGTCATAAGGTGTCATAAGAATGTAATAAGTGACTCCTTTGACTGGCTATTTTGGGTATGGGAGTTATTTCTCTATTCTTAGCACCTTGTCACCACCTTTTTCAGAGGAGTCTATTCTTGGGGTGCTTTGACCACCTTTTGTGGAGGAGTCTATTCTTGGGGTGCTTTGACCACCATTTGTGGAGGAGTCACTTTCTAGATCTCTTATATGTATTCTTCATTTTGGCCATTTCATGTTAATCAAATTTTGGTTTTCTCTATTTTGTCTTGTGCAATTTATTTTATTGTGTTATTTTCAAATTGCTTGGGCATCTATGTGGTGTGCACTTGTTCATCTTGTGTGATCATGTCTCCATTGCACTCGCTTTATCCAGATTCTAGCAACAACTCTGATAACTTATCATAACAGAATGATTTTAGAATTTTAAATACATATTTTATTACATTTTATTCATTTAATATCTCCAGTCTTTTGATTTAACTAGTTAATTGGTCCTAAGACTGTTAATGTGTGTATTTGTAGGAGATTGTCTTAGTTATGTTGAGCTATAGATATCATAACTAGTTTATTGAGTTCTTTCTTGTTTTATGTAAACTACTTTTGGTCATTGTGTGAAATAGATATAGACATCAAGTAGTTTTATTTATAATAGATTCAATGAATTAATATATTTCACACTTATCCTTAGAATTGTTCCCATTAAGTGGCTCATGTTTGTGTAATTATTAGACTAGGCACATAACGGTATAACTATTGTCATGCATAATTTTTAGGTATTTGGTACCAATAAGATCATTAAGATAAAAATACCCCCTCTTTTATATCCTACCCTCTCTCCTTTTTACTTATTTGGATGATATCCTTCCCTAGTTTAGGTTGTGATAGGAATTGTAGTGAAGTAGATTATGATTGTTTTATCAATTGAATCAAGTAGTTAGCATGATATAGACAAATAATAAAAAAGAAAGTAAATGAACATGAATGCTCGTATCAATTAAACCTCTGGTGTTAGCAATTTTTTATCTTATATTAAACATGGTAAATTTATTCAGTCCTTAAGTTGAACCAACATCAATCTTAAAGGTAATGAGAGAACATTTCATCCCATGATTGTATCCTCCGTTTTTCCTCTCTAAATATTTAGTTCAATAAATATTTTCTAGATGGGTCAGTTGAAATGACCAACAACTATATCATGTGATAAATATATAATGTTATATTATTATATCAACATGTGGAGAGTATTTCATCATATGAATTTACTTGTCATCAAAATAGGTATGTAACATATTGAATGTGATGCATACAAGTTTCATGTCTAGATATATATAGTAATGAGGTTTAGTAAAGTAACCGTATATGAATTATAATAAATAGTAAAATTTCATGATATGTATTTTGACACCACTAATCAAGCACAACACATAATGTCATGCAATATCATGCAATGTCACATATAAGACCAAAGGTGACATACAAGGGACATATTCAAATGTTGTGTATATAATAAAATAATTCAGATACAATATTAAGGTATACCATTAGTTTTACATGTTCAAAAGTTACACATACCTTTAAAGAGTTGTATACATAAGTATAAGGGCCACACACAATAAACAAGCAATGTCTAGCATATCATGCAAGAGAGTAAACAACATTGAATGAACATAGAACAAATTAAAACTAGGCTATATTATCTATATGTAGCAATGTCACATCATATCAAAGTATCATATTCATGTAGCATAATTTAAAATATGAGTAATTATTAAGACACTTGTAAGATATGTAGTTTTTTATGAAATTTTATGTCATAGATAGATATAACTTTTTATAATGTAGCAAATATAATAATATGCCCCCATCATAGGCATGATGACTAGATAAAAGTGAGTCCAACATATAATAATCCATTTATAATAAGCATGCCCTGTGTTGCACTCATACAACTCATTAAATTCATGTGCATTTGAAAAATAATATGTTATCTACAAAAATATGTGATAAATAACATATGTAGAAATAATTAAAGTAACAACTCATGTATTTCTTAGGTCCAAATTTTTTATTTTTTAGAATATTTTGAATGCTTTTGATTTTTTTACATGTTTGAATTTTTTACACTTTTAAAAGAATGTATTTTGTATACTTTTGAAAGGAAAATAAATTAGTGTATGATTCCATCAATGGGAGGACTATAATGTGTGCCTATAAAATACACCTTAAAGATGAATTTATGCAAACAAAAAGAGATACATGTATATGAATTTGAATAAGAAAAGGCATCAAGTGTTGTAACGTAAATGTCTTAATAACTACTAATAAAATCCTTTAGAATATTTATAACTCAAGAGGGTACAAGACTCAACAAAGTCTATTATATATTAGGAGGATATTCAAACATATTTGATCATTGTGAAACAAGCTGAATTGTTTGAAGTATTTTCTTAGGGGTCACTAAACAATATGAGTAGTTCTTAGAAATTTGAATAACTTATTATGTGAATCTTATTATCTAGAAGAGTGTACCACTCTCCTTTGAATTGATTCTATATAAATATTTTTGCATAAGTGCAATAATTGTCTTTGTATTATATAATCAAATAGGTTCAATAAATATATTTGTATGATGTTATTAAATAGGTGAAATAACCAACTATGGTGGTAGTGGGGGAGAAGGAAGAGTTTCCACTGACTGTAGAGGGTACTCACATCGAATGCATAGAAATTTGACCACTTGATTACAATTTATATATTTGAGGCATAGATGTATTATCGATGATACTATACAGAGCTTATATATACAAGGCCATCCTAATAAAATATTATATACCCATGTGCCTTGTAATAATGGAGTGCCCATTGTTTCTAAACCAACCTAAATAGGTAGCACTATATGCCCAAGACTATTTTATGCATGTCCATAAAATACTTTGACTATCCTTGATGTCACTTTAAAATCATGTTTTGTGTACCCAAGAGTGTGAATAAGTTGCATTTTACATGAATTTTCACTTGACCCATTACCAATCATGAAACTATGTGTAATCAAAATAATTGAGAATCATAGAATGGGTTGATCACCATGATAGAAAATAAATTTATGCACTATTGATCATCACTTATAACTATTTATAAATAGTCACACATGTGTACATGTGATTATTTTTGTTGATATTTTTGGTGATATTTTGATTTATTTGAAATATTCATTACATGTTCATATCTTTGATCTAAATCTTGATATTGTTTCTTTGTTACACATGTTTGTTTAAGGTAAGATGTAACTTGACCATGAATCATAGTGTTCATGTTTGTTATATTTATTCAAAATGTAAAAATCCCTTTATTTGTAGTGTGTGTGATATTTTCTCATAATACATAATAATAATTAAATTTATATAAATTAATACCATGATAAGTGAAAAATGGATTGCCTTTTGTGTACTCAAGATAATGATAAAGATGATAGTAATTAGGATGAAGAGTGATTAAGTTTTTATCCAAAAAAGTTTGTAAACTATCATGTGATCTATATCCTAGTATATCAAATTAAATTGGTTTATTATTATGTGAAATATATTTATTCACATTAGGTGGTAATTTATAAACTTATTTTTTCCTATTATTGAGTACCCTAAATTATTCTTCCTTGATTGTAATTATTTTCATTGATTCTTCCATCTTATGATATACTTTAATTGGACTCTTTATTTTATATGTTAAATCTTACTCCATTATTTTATTGTTAAATTACTTTGGCCTTGATTCATTTGTATTAGTAGCCCTATGTTTCCATTGATCATAGAATTATCTATGTTGACTATGAAAAAATATACCTATTCCACCATCTATGCATGTGTCTATTATGTGGGATGAGATATTATGATTCTGATATTGTCATGTGGAAGTCATTTTTTTCCTTATCTTTGCCTTAGAAACCCTAGAGGTATTGTGAGGGATATAAACCTAAAAAAAAAAGAGGGGGAGTATAATGGGTTTAGGTAACCCCGATCACCCCCTGATGAATAGTGTTGCCTATGTATCTAAATACTTTAAAGATAAATCAAGCCACACATAGTTATCCCACCTAGAGTGATTTTACAATTATGATCCTTGATTATATTTAGCTTGGATACTTAACAATGATAACTCGTGAATTTATTTTAGATGATTCAAATGAATGATCTTAAATTTTGGAAGAATAGGATATATTTTCTCAATCTACAATAGTATATAAGTGCTCAATAGATAGTGCCAAGATAAGAAAAATTAATGACCTTTGATTTATATTTATATTCAAAACTATTAATAATTTTTTTTATCTGACCTTTTTAAAATTTTGGGAAGATCCAAAAGTATATTTAAAATTTTTAAACTATCTAGTATTTGGTGTGGTGACAAGTTTATTTGATGTGGATAGGTTTGTGACAACAAATCCATTTTCCTAGGGTGGACCTATCTCAAAGATTCGGGGACAACTCTCCTGAGTTGGAGGTAGTCTAAAGGTTTTATAAATAAACTTGAGAATTTGAATTGGAATGTTATTTTTAGTAGTAAAGATGAACATAAGTTCAAGCCTACATATAGATAAATGTCCTAGAGGAATGGAAAATAAGAGTCATGTATTTGGGCACAAGTCATGTAGTTTAGGATGTATCAAGAATTAATATTGTCAAGTAACTATGACCATATTTAGGTATCTAAAATGACATCTAGAGGTCTTATAGTTTGAAAATAGTCTAGTACGGGTAAGAAATGTTAGAAAATAGAAAAATATACATACTTGGATAAAGTATGACAAAATAGGGAGAAGATATGATGGAAAATGTTCTTATACCAAAATTAAGTGTTTACATAATCCCATACTTTAAAGTGTGCATATGGTGTGAATGCATGTATGCATTAAATAAAATAAATATTAAATTAAATTCAGTTTGACTTAACTAAGGAAAAATGGATGAATTGAATAATGTTTGAAAAATATTCCACCAACATGCAATGTTGTTTCTTGGAAAATATAAATACATGTTTGTGTGCAAACCATGTTATTGTTAAAAAACAACATATTATAACACTCATTCCAATTATTAATTTTGGATTATGTCCTTACAAATATTTTTTTCTTGATTATAAAAATACATCTAGTTCATTTATCCATATTTGGTTCCTTCATTTTTATCAAATTCATTCAATTCCATTCAATTCACTTAATCTTTGCTCATTTTCTATCTCAAGATTGAAAATTTTATTCTCAATCTTTGAAAAATATGAAAATATATTGATATATGTCCCCATTTAAGTCTAGGTATAGTCAAAAATGTTCCTACAATCATTCAACTCAAAATCAAAATTCAAAATCACCATGTGTCATTACATAATATAGTCAATGCTTAGTAACATTCTTAAAAAAACATGCAAAAATACATATATGTAACAAAAATAAAATATCATCATTTATCACTCAATATCATGTACAATTCCATGTGAGGATGAAAACAATATGGTAAAATAGCATAGTTTGATGAAAACTTCATATGTATTAGATATATATGGTAATAAGCTTAAGAATCTGGGTAAGGGTATAATGCCCTAAAATTGAAAAGTGAGATAGACACAAATATAATTCCCCGAATGTCAAAATTATACCCATAGGAGGGTTATTAATGCAGATGGCAGAGAGAGGTCCAATTAATTATCTACCTTATTCTTGAGAGTTGTTACACTTCTTTTTCTTTCAATGACATTTGTAGACACAAGACTCAAAATTGGACAAAAAAGACTATCTTTATTGATGTTCATCTCTCTCTCTCTCTCTCTCTCTCTCTCTCTCTCTCTCTCTCTCTCTCTCTCTCTCTCTCTCTCTCTCTCTCTCTCTCTCTCTCTCTCTCTCTCTCTCTCCTTATTCCTATAACTATGAATAAGGCCCCCTCAATACAATGACTACATTACAATGAGCTTACATTAATTTTTTAGGTCTATAAGTCTACTATCACACTCTCAAAGCTTCTCTCAATTCTCTCTCTCTTTATTTTACTCTTCTATAGATATATGTTGTTCTTTCTCCCACCTTACCTTATCTCTCCCCATCTTCCTTGGATGATCTAAGATGACTCTCCAAATATTCCAAACCTACTTTTGAATTGTTTTAACCTAATAATGACATCCTACCACATACTTGGAGCTCTCTTTGTCTGGTAAAATGGTCCCCACATCATGTAGTATAGTTTTGGTAAGTTATTTTCTATATTATTTAAATGTAGATGAATGTTAGTTATTAAATAAGGGAAGTTACATAACTATCATAGCAGTTTTGTAACCACCTCCTGCATGAAGCATAATTTTGAAACCACTTCCTACATGAAGTGGTAATTTTTTAATATTCCCACCAAAAGGTAATTCTAACCTATGGGATATGAATGAAACCATAATTATTATACTTCTTTTCATTGTGGGACTCTTAATTTTTTTTTGGTTTTATGTTGATCTTCAGCCACACACATAACATTGTCACAAGAGATGAAAAGTTTTACAAATCAAAAAACATGTGCACAAGTGCACACAATAAATTAAACCCATGTTTTTATATGGTTCAAGTTAGTTTTTGAACTAGGATACTCCTATATCGAACACCTATGGTAAATGATTTTTTCTATGAGTTCCTTCTCATTGTCCCTCAATTAGATATTCAATAGTTTTTTCATGTTTGGAAACTCTATATTCTTTCATGCAATTTTCATTTTCAGCTACACTATTTTTCAATTTCATTAAGTATTATATATACTCTTTGCCTCTTATCCTTTTTTGTGTATCAAATATATCATCAACGTCTGATTTTAACTTTTTAATAAATTTTTTCTTCCAATATACAATTGAATAACTTGAAATTGATCCTTCATTAATACCTTGTCCCTCAAAAAATATGTAAAAAATCACTACATTAAACATGAGTGATATATCCACTTGATTTGGTAGCTCATTCTCTAAATCATTGACTAAGAGCCTTCACTAAATTTTCAACTTCCAATTTTATTCCACTTCAACTTATTATATTCTCCCTTAGAAAACCTCTCCTTATATAAATGTTCTAATACCAAGTCTAGTACTTTAAATTTATGTTCTCTCCTTGTCTAACCAATTTTATTCTTGTAATTCATATTATTCTTTTCCAATATTTTTTTACCTCCATATGCATGTCATGCATTTTATTGTGTACTCTTCTACTTTAGTACTAATTCCTATCATATATATTTTTATTCTCAACTCATGCACTCCTATATCATTGTAACCATATACAATCTAAAATAGAATCATTATTTAATGTTATTCATTAAATTATTGTATGTGAAATCAGCTTGTGCTAATACCATATCCTATGGTTTGGGATTTCCTCGACCAAACATCTTAAGAAATTAACAAGACTTTGATTCACTTCATCTATACTCCCATCCATTTGTGGATGATAGGCTAGACTAAAGTATTGTTTTATGCCTATTTTCCTCTATGACATCATCCAAAAATGCCTAAAACATATAGTATTTATATCATGTACATAATTATCATTAGTAATTCATGTATTCTCACAACTTATTTGGAAAAAATAACATTATTAATGTCATCACTAGTATTCTTGTATGATATAAATTCTACCATATTTGAAAATGAATCCACTTTAAATAAAATAGAGCCATTATCTCTTTGATTTATCGACATAAAAAGAATGAAATCCATGCTTAAATCTTTCCATAGTCACTCTAAAATTGGTAATAGATAGTTCAAACACTAATTATGACATTTTAATTTTTCATGTTGGTAAATCCTACATTTTTTTCATAATTTTTTTGGAATTCATGATCATTCTTGAATAATAGTAACACTCATTAATCTATGCCAATGTTTTATGAGCACAAAAGTGACCAAATAAGCTTCCAATATGATTCTTCCTCAATTATTTATCCTTGATATAACCTTGAGATAATCATCATCTATTTCCCTTGAAAAAAAATTCATCTTGTGTCATATACTCTAGCCATGGTTATTTTATCCATGATTATTGGATTCATGCATGTTTCCCATGCATCTTGAAAATCCAAATCCTCATCATAAAAATATTTCATTAAGTCAAACCCAATGACTAATACCCTCAACTCATTCACTTTAAGAGATATTTTACTTAAATCATTCACAATTTATTATATTAACCACTCATATGCCTCAAAAAGTGAATGACTTTGAATAAAATCAACATATTTCATGTGTTTTTTATTTAACTTACTTTGGTTTATTATGAAATATAATGACTGATGATACGTACACAAAATAAATTCCTTGGGAAAAAAATAATTCTTGCACTTCTTAAGAGCTTATACCATAGCATATAACTCTTGGTCATAGAGAAAATACTTCCTCTTTACTTCATTAAAATTATCACTAAAGTAAGCAATGGGATTTTCTTCTTGGCTCAATAACACTCTTATTATTTTTACACTTCATCACAATAAACCTAAAAATATTTATTGAAATTGGGACATACCACCAACATTTTTTTCAAAACCTTATTTTTTAAAAACTAAAAGTAATCATATACTACAATAGTCCACCTTGATATATTTGTATCACCCTTAATTGCTTTCATAATGGGTGCACATATACCTCTAAAGTTTATAATAAATTTCCTATAGAAAATTTCTAACCCATGAAAACTTATAGCCTCAAACATCATTTTCACTGATGGTTATTGAAATATTTATCTCATATTTTTGGGGTGAATTGTCAAAACATCTATTGAGATCACAAATACCAAATATATGAGCTCCCCTTCATGAAGCTACACTTGTTTTATTTTACAATTAACTTTTAATCTTTCAAATTTTTTAAAACCAACCTCAAATTCAGAAAATGTTCTTCCTTTGTATAACTTAAAATTAAAATGTCATCAATATTAACCCTAATAAACTTACCCATATAAGGCTTCAATAATTATTAATCGATATCATGAATGTGATAGATTAATTTAACAATATGAATGGCATAAGAAACCACTCATACAACCTATCATTCTTCTTGAATGTAATCTTCCACTTGTCACCTTATTTAATCTATATTTGGTGATATCCACTCCTAAAATATAAATTTTTGAAGTAATTACTCCACTCAAATATTCTATTGAGAAATAAATCCCTATATATACAAATTTATACTTGATATTATTTTTTTCACTATAGAATTTATACACATTCTCTAGCCTCCACCCTTCTTGGGTGCCATTACTTTTAGAATTGTGTACGGGATCAAAAATTATCTTATTAAACCATTTTATAAATAACACCTTATTATCTCTTTAATTATTCATTCTCCATAGGTGTTAATCTATATGTTTCTATGTTTGGAAAACTTTCTCTATGTATTAAATATATATATGATGATTGATTATAATGATGTATGGTAATCCATACAAAAATTCCTCTTACTTTATATCATCAAAATCTTCCAATAAACTCTAAAATTTGAAAAGAATATCAATCACCTTATTTGTGATCTCAAATTGCATGGATTTTAGATTAAATAAAAATTTTCATTCTCCTTATTTTTCTCCTTCAATAAATGTTTACTAGAAATCAATAAAACATTAGAACTATTTTCCGCTTATTGTCCTCTTTATTTCAATGGGCTTAATGTATGTTTATTACCATCATTAATAAGTGTGTAGGTGTTTTCTCTACATCATTCATTATTATTAAATAAAACTACCATGGTATTCTAAATAATAAATGACACAAATCCATGGTAATAATATCACAAAACACATTTTATGTATATAAACAAAATCTTAAAACTAACCATACATTACTCATTCACCAACACTTGATGACCTTTAAGAAACCTATAAACTTTGTTTGGGTTTTAATGCACTAATATTTTTAGCCTAAGCTTTTCTACCATTTCCTTAAAAACTATATTATCAATCCTACCACTATAAATAATGAATTTAGCACACTTCCCACTTTAAAAACAATCTATAATAAGTTATTTCTTTGAACCATCTCACTTCTTCATTGGATGGTTTTAACAATACTCTCTTTGTTATAAGATCTTCACCATGATCTAGTTATTCCATATGTTTTGGAGATCTAACACTCTCTTTATATACATAATTAATATTACTGATTGCTTCATTCCTTTTTTTATTTTTATAAAATTATTTGGGGCATTTAAATGATCTATGTCTAACTTCTCCACAATCAAAGCACTACCTATGAATCACCTACCTATTCCTCTTCCAAATATCATTTTCCTTTAGAATAATAACATTTTACTCTTGATATTTTATTATAATTTTGGGAATTACTTACTTCATCTTCATGAGAAAAATGTCATCTTCCTCTTGATAACCTTCATCTATCTCTAGAATTCATTTGATTCCTTATACACAAGTGTTTTTCCTCATTCAATGCACATTGATAGGCTTACTCAATTTAATTCAGCTTAAATATTCCAATCTCATCTTAAATGGTTAATTTTTTAATTTACATACATTGACACTTTTTCTTTACCATCTTCCATATTACTAGATATAATAGTAATATTTTAGAACTAATCCATGTATTCTTCCACACATGATTCCTTATATTGCAAGTTTTGTAACTTCTTGAATAAAGTCAACTAATAATCTAAAGGCAAGAACTTAACCTTTACCTTTTTCACCATCCTCTCATGTGTTTTCATTATATATTTTCCTCTTTAATCTCATTTTAACTATATCATATTTCATCATAATGATGAATTACCTTTTAGCTTGGTATAAACAAACTTCACCTTCTTTGGGTCCTCCATTGATTGTAGTCAAAATATTTATCCATATATGTGTATACAATCTAGAATTTCCTCAAGGTTAAAAATTACTCATATACATCTTTGGTCTACTACCCATCTTTGTAGTATATATGATAAATATAATATCAAGTTCATCCACCATCTCTTTTACTACAAGATCTATAACAGATTCTCTTTTATCATGACTCACATTTTCAAAAAGAGTTCCTCTTACGTGTGTTATCTTTGTTGCTTTCAATAGCTCCTATATTCCTTCCATCATCTCTACCAAGTTTACAACTCTAGGTTCCATTTATTTTTCTATTATTCCAATAGGATTAACTATGTGTGCCATATCTTCACCCAAATACAATATCCTCTTTCAAAACTCTCCAATGACTCAAAAATAGTGTCACCCACAACAAAAGAAGGAAAACCTTTTTATGATACCAATTAATGCATATGTGAATGATGAGACTAAGTGAATGGATGCCTTATTCCACATTGTAGATACACTTCCTTTTCTCTCAATGACATTTCTATGCACTCTCACTTTCCCTAATACCTATGACTATGAATAATTTTTCATCAATCTAATGACTAAGTTATAATTAACATATGTCACTCAGCAAGCCTCTATCTCTACTCTCACACTCTATAATATTCTCTTGGCTCTCACTTTATTATTATCTTCTCTAAGGTTGGAATATTATCTTTCCTACCTTTTTTAATTTATCCCCCTCTAACTTATATGATATGATATGACTCTTCAACTATATTCAAAAGTTGCATTCAAATATTAGTGACATAACATTGACATCTTACTAACCTTTAAATCTCCATTTATTTTATGAAATGGTCTACACTTCATATTTTATTGAAATGGCTAGTTACTTTGCATTTTTTATGAATGTGGCTGAAACTTCTAGTTCTTGTGGTTACTTAACCTCCATCTACATGAATCAATAGTTTTGAAATCATAACCTACATAAAGCCTAAATTTTTTCATGCTCCCAAAAAATGTCATTTTGACCAATCTGATATTAGTAAAACCATCCTTCATGTATGTCATTATCTTTTGATACTGTTAATGATGTTATTCAGCTTGATCTTGATCTTCCTCCACACATGTAATATTGTTAAAATAATTGACAAGTCACACAACTTAAAACAAAGGTGCACAAGAATCTAAATCCATATTTTTAGATGATGATACATATTTCTTGAATCTTTATTCTCCTACATTATTTAGATAAAGCAATGCATCACACATAATAGTATACCCAAATAGATGCATCATAAAAACCATGGATACTTAGGTACCAAATATTCAAATCCATAAGTATTAATGTGCATGATAAATATAATGACACAAATCATATAATATCACACAATATATCATTAAAAACACACAAAAGTATGTAGCTACATATAGGAAATCATTATGTAAGTATATATGACTAACAAGACATTGCAACATGATAATGGTGTGACATTATAACTAGAGGATCTTCTAAAGATAAAGACTAGACAAGCATCAACATAACAACATGATTAACATGTAAGAAATAAAACAACCATGTACACACACATAATGTAATAAATTAATTACCATAATTAACCACGTAATATAGATATGCATGCATTATGCAAGATGTATACACTAGAAAGATATTATATAAAAATGTAAATAGATATGTATGATAAATAGAAATAAATAAGATATCCCCATAAAATTAGATGTATAGAGATGTCCCTGATGCAAGGCATATGAGCAATGTGATAATCCCCCCCATGGCGTAGACATGAAATTAGCCATACAACATATGATATTCCATGACCATATGAAACTTATATATCCTACATCTCACCCACTTAAATAATACCATAAGTATGTGTGAAACATGTATATAAAAAACCATAGCGTAGGTAAATATGTGGTATGTATCAATCAATAAAGATAAAATAAAAGATAATTATGATTTTACCATTTTTAATGTTTTTATATTTTATAGCTCTCTTTCAATAAGTATTAAAATATGATGTCAAGGGTCACACACAATAAGAAACTTAATCAATAAAAATTGAATCCAAGGGACAAAATCAAAAAACATACGTAAATAGGTAGGGCAAAGGGTGAAAAACAAGATGACAAAGAATAGAAAGATTCTAAACAACCCAAAACTTTCCTAAGAACTTAATGAATATTATGATTGATGGTCTTAATACATATGTCATCATCATTAGAAAATTTATTCAATTTTTTATAATGGGATAAATGATCAAAGGGCAAAGGCAAGTGAAATATAGAAATAAAATCAGAACCAAATGGCTAAAATAATGTCAAGGTAAATAGGATAAAAAGAATAAATGTAAAATTTAGAAGCAAGATGAGGCATTCAATAAACTCAAGGGAGAAAAGAACATAAAAAGTATGACACATATAATATATAAGTTATGTATATTAATAGATTATATTACAATATTGATATATCAATGAAGCATAAGAGATATGCAAGCATAGATAACAAATGATATCATCTATAAATTAAAATCTCATAATAGGGGAATTAGATGCATCACTTGAAGTATCATAAATATTTTTGAGATGCGTAATAACTTAAATCACTATCCCAAGAAAATATATGGCTATGGTGGGATCGAGGAGTTGATAAAAACTCTCAAAAATCACTTGTATAAATATATCAATCTTTCTTTTTAATGTTTTTAAATTGATTTTGATGTTTTGTTCCTTTGAAGGTGATCCTAAAATATCATTTTTTATATTTTAATGGGTGTTTACATGGAGATTATATCAAGAGAAAAAAATTGAGACTTTTTGCCCTTGATTGTGTTTTTGATATTTTTGTATTGGGTTTTGGTTGGTAGTCTCAAGATTTATACCTTTTTTCTGGATATGGTTGGCATAGTGACTATATCTTTTTAGCTTTGGCATTGGTGGTGTAGTTTTGAATTTTTTATGGTGCAACTAATTTATTTTCAATACACAAATTTATGGGATTTGTTTTTCTAGTATTTCTATCTTTGTACTTGGGTGAGGGCCATTTCCATCATGATGTTATCTAGATAATAATAGTTAATAAAAATAATATGAATTAATTATTAATATTATTATCCTTGAATTTATAAGGATCAATTCATGGGATAACCCCTACAAAACTTGTTTGTTTCATAGCTTGTGAGTTATAAGCTTGAGAAATGAGGCCAATTACTACCTCTTGGTATTTGTTTTTTCTCAAAAAAAGTTAGTTTTTGAGTGAGTTTTTTACCTCGTGTAGTTCAAAGACTTTTATTCAAACTACATCAAATTTCAAAATGGTGCAATCTAATGAATTTTCTCTAGACTACAGCATAAGGTGTAATAGCAAAGAATTTCTCCACCACTACACGTGCAAGGTCAGAGAATTTCTCTGACCTCAAACATAGGCCCACCATCCTTATAGTAATTAATATGCATTAATTACCTTGGTTATATATAATAAACCAATGTAATTTTATTTTTAACAAGTGTTTTTACTCTCCTCAGTTCACCATTTTGGAGTCTATGTGCACCCCTCTTTCATTCACCATTTTTGTAAATAATCACCTTAGCTCATCCTATGATTTTTTCCCAATAGATCTCAGGTGAGTTATTTGTATTTTACAAATCCTTATAGTATAAGATTTGAAACCTAGGGCATTAAATTTTATTTTATTTACTTTTATTTTTACATTATTTTGTTTCCATCAAATCTCGTGCCCTTGTATTTTCCCCCTTTGCCCCATTTTTAAAAACCTTGTAAATTTCATAAGTTGGTATGTTATCTTCATCTTATCCCTTCATACACTGAGCCAACTTCAAAGAACATTTACATGTTTTCCAAATCCCTCAACCCATGTTGAGTTGTTTCTTCTCATGGGTGCATATTAGAGAATTTTATCCAAGATGCATCGCTTTATTTTGGTTCCCCATGCACCTCAGAGAAAATTCTTTGAGCTTCACCCTTTTTCACTTTCCCACATACACCTTAGAGAAAATTCTATGAAGTGCATGTAGCCAACCTTTGGTGTACTTTAGATAATTTTCTCTGAAATGCACCATAAACTCAAAACCTAAGGTGCAAGTTAGAGAAATTTCTTAGATCTAAACTAAGACTTACACAATCCCAAGCATGGTGCAGGTCAAATAAAATTATCCAACCTACCCCTGGACCAATGACACTTTTGGTGTAGTTCAAAGAATTTTCTCTGACCTACACCAAAAATACCCAAGCATGGTGCAAGTCAAAGAAAATTCTCTGACCTACACCTAATGAATTTTTTACCCAACTCTGGTGTACTTTAGATAATTTTCTCTAAAGTGCACCCAAAGCCTTCAAAATTTGTGTAGTTTGGAGAAAATTCTCTGAACTCCATAGTTCCATTCCTATCATGATAAAATGTAGATTTTTCCCATCCTTGCATTTTTTCCAAAATAGATGAAAAATGGTAACTCTAGAGAATTGAAATTCTCCCTTGTAGTCACTTAATCAATGTTAGAGGATTATCCAACCAAGAAAGTGATGAAGTAAAATTTTTAAGTTGTGTTTCCAACATTTGTGATTGAATCAAATGTAGACTAGATCAGAGATAGGCCATGTTGATATGGTTAAATTACTATAGACGTTAGGTAGAGACCCCATTACACCACACATGTAGGCCATCTTAAATAGTGAAATTCATTTGGCAACTATATTTCCTATGTTAGGACAAGATCTAGAGTTTGTCTTGATCGTTATTGCACACTTTGACAATCAAACTAGATCAGTCAAGGATGTAGAGGGAAAGGTGATCATTTGACTTGATGAGGAATATCTAAATAAAATATTTCATATCTTTGATAATGAGGAATATTTTGATATAACTATGAACTTAGCTCAAGAATTTTATGATAAGAATCTTGACAAGTGCAAAAGTTTGTTATGAGATGACCCAAGTAATTTTATCATAGTAATTTCCTAGAGAAAGTAGTGGATTTAATCATCCTCTTAAGCAAAGTTAAAGGGCTACCAACATCAAATTTTTTCCAAGAATTGATGTATCACTACATTTTCATCATCAAGAAAGGTAAACAAAGAATCTACTAGAGAAAATAGATTAGTGATGCCATATGTCACCAGCTCTCTGAGGTGACCTCTTCTCGAAAATTCTATATGACTTCTTATTTATTATATGTTGTATCTAGTATGAAATATTTACCATTGGTAACTAGTATTGGTGAAAGAAAGAAGGTTATTGTACATGAATATTACCCATAATTAACTCTCAAATAAAGCATAAAACATTACATGAGATTCAATGATGCCTTATTTTACAAGTTCATTTGTATTTTCATTCAAGACCTTGAGAAAAAGAGAATTTTAGATGTAGCATGGGCAACATTGAATAAGGTTAGTTATATTTTTATACAATTCCCAACATTCACCTACATCAGCATAGGGGGGTTTGATGAACAACCTTATATGTTGCCCAAGTACCTAAATGACAAGTTAGTTTTAATGGAGATGTGCTATAAAATGATGAGTGTGTATAAAAAATATTTAGATGCCCATAAGCAAAGCTTCAAGTTTCCAATCAGCATTGGTTGATATACAGTTTCAACTACTCCAAAAGCCAAGATAATGGAAACTAAAATATAATGGATCACTCTAAAGAGATTCAAAAGCATAATAGACTTTGATTATAAAATGATTAAGGAAAATCTAAAAGGGAACATACTCATGTACATAAGATTGAGGACATTTGGGTAGAGTGTAATACTAATGAAGATGTGAGAAAAATAGATTATAGCCATCTAACCACCAATCATATTGTCAATCTGAAGTTGGTTGATATTTAGAAGAATCTTTAAATGATGAAAATGTACTAGACCCATCATATGAGGGAAATAAGATTGATTCCACTCCTCTCCCTCAAATTCAATGGTCTATAAAAGAATCCACTTCTATCAAAGATAGATTCCAACCTATTCTTGCAAATACTAATGCTTGGTTGGAATCCAAAGGTATTAAGCTGAATCAATTCAAAACTATAATTGAGGAAGAATATGATGAAGACACTACTAAGAAGTAGAAGGAACTAAGAATGAAGAACAAAGAAGATGCTTCTACCTCTAGACAAAAACCAAATTTTATGTTCATAAGTAAAGGCAAAAGAAAAGGCAAAGAAGCTAATGTAGAGAAAAGTGTTCAAGCAAACAAAGAGGAAAATCTAGTCATAAGTGAAGCACTACCTCAACCAGTGACTTCACAATCACCTCAACTAGTGAATTAATAGCCTTAATATCTAGTGGACTCATATCCAGATATTTCTCAAGTTGAAATTTCACAAATGGTAGCTTTATAGGTAGCTTCTTCCATTCTTCCCCATGTTACTCCAACTATACTAATTATTTCTACCATTCCTCCCTAGACTGTACTTTACTCCCCTCCACCTACCAGTGCCACACTTTTCCAAGTTCCTTCACAAGACACTTTAGATCAATTTTTTGATTCCCTTTCAAATTTACCTATTCCTTCTAAGTCATTGGGGTGCCCCACCAATCTATATTTTACCCAACAAGACATAGACAAGTTCATGTCCATCCCATCATCTAAATTGGCAACACATATCTCATCCACTCCCATATTAAATGTGTCAATTAAAAATAAAGTGTCTATTATAAAAACACAAACTCCACCCATCATAACCACTATTATATTGCTATCGATTCTATCATTGGATGCTACCATCCCACCTTCCATTCCACCCACTTCACAAACTATTGACCTTCCCTAAACATCATAATCCTTGGTATCCTCTACATCAGAAGATCCATCAACCTTTCTTCCTTGGCTCATGACTCAAACACATAAGAAGAAGAAGAAAGTTATATCCCCTGATGATTATGATTTTGATCAACTTGTGTTGATAAAGCCAAAAATAGAAAAGAAGGCTGAAACCATATCAAGAGTAATTTTTGATTTTGGACACAAGTATTCCAAGGTTGTAATGCCTCCTAAAGATAGGAATATTGAGGATATCCAAGTGTTTGAATATGCGTTGGGATGAATTTATCTTACTAACCAAACTCATGAAAGTACAAAGGAATATTTTTATGTGGTAATGGCATCCTTGATTTAGAGATATGACAAGGATAAGAAAATTAAAGATCAACTCAATGAACAAGTAGAACAATTAGATTTAGTTATACTAAAGATCACATAATCATATAATTCAGTTGAACTTGTTGAGAATGAAAGCATAGAAAAATAAATTTAATAGGTAGAAAAGATTGGATCTCAAGGTTGGGTAGTCAGTGCCTAGATTGAAATATTGTTAACATAAGGTACTCAATGATTGCATTCTACCATTAAATGTTTTAAGAACTTGAGTGAAGTTAAAATGTAAATTTAGTAAACACTTAAGACACTCACTCAATACTTGTAGTTGACTAAAAAAAATATTCATACATGGACTCAACTATGCCAATTCAAGTTAGAACTCTTGGTTCAATAGAAGGTCATTCCAAGTAAGAAAGTGTTCATAGAATACAGAGAGGCAATAAAGAATAAGAAGAAAGTTCTCAAGAATTTAATTAAGGATCTTGAAGAAGCATAAGATATGTGTACTAATAAGGGGTTATAAATTATAGATAAGATTAGATAATTTCCTTGCCAAGTTAAATATGACTCTTAATAAACTATTCTTTTAGAGATAGTAGTTCAAGAGTTCACATACTTGATTTAAAAAAAGATTGAGTTAATAGAATTCATTCTAGACTCTATTGAAAAACCAGTGAGTTCCAAGTCATAATGATCTAGAGAATCTTGGATAAGAGCAAAGACATGCCATTTGATCTAGTAGACTCTATCATAAGGGTCCTTGCCATCTCCAAAAGTACATCAAGGCTAGATAATAATGAGTTCTAGGCCACCCTAAATAGATACAAATCATATCTGTAGAAGAACAAAAAAGAAGAAATTCCTATGTCTAAGGACACTTAGTTTATTTTTATAACTTTTCATATGTAATTTTGTTTGGTGCAATTTGCATGTAGGAAAAGTACACAGTCCTAAGTCAAATTGGACTCTATCAATGAATAAGTCAATGTATTTATGTTTTTCCTATTTATTATCATAACTCCTTTCTATAAATAGGAGGATGCTCTTTTGTAAATGGATATCTCCATGTCTATTGAAGCAAAATGTTTCCTAATTGAGAAACAATTTTTGAAACTTTGTGTTCATATTGTAAATCATGAATTCCATCAATATAAGAAAATCAAGTGATCTTTCAATATTTGGGTTGGATTATACTTGTGGTGTATTAGGAATGTTATTTTGTCTTTTCCATTACATTTTATTATGATTTGATTGAATTGTGGTGTGAAATTTCTATAAAATAGAAGGTGCCAAAAAGCTGATTTTGGAGTCTTTGAGCTACATTTTAGTTATTGGGTTTGTGCTCATCATTGAAAGTGACTTATGAAGGAGACATTGGGCTGCAAGTTAGTCTTATTTGGTGATTTTAATCTTTTTTAGAAATAAGGTGAAGACTTTGGGCTACACTTTGTTTCTTTTATTCATGTTACTTTGCTAGATCATTCTAGTTACTCTTTCAGCTAACTAATCTGAATATCAGTTATCAATGTTCTATCAAGTAGTTTTACGTTTTCACAAGACATTGTAAGGAATAGAAGAAAGTTTGTAAGTAAACATAAATTTTTAAAAAAGAGTATTAGATGATATTAAAACACCCACTTTGATAAATATAGTTTAAATAAGTGTAAATAATTACTCATTATGTTAGTAAGCAATAAAAAGGGAGCCTCCCCTTTCCTTGAGGAGAGATTTATCTCATAACACTATGGCTGAAAGTACCATTTTGTTACCCTTTTTTATATAATAAAATATTCACTCAAAAAATATAATATTATTAAATTAAATAAATTAAGTAATTATTTAAAATATTACTCAAAAATTACATTAATAGGCATAAACTACAATGACAAATGATTATGGGAAGAGTTAAAACATTAAAAAACAAAAGGAAAAAAAGTGGCCCTCAATGCCATCACTAAAGGGAAGAAGGATCAGATTATAAATGATAAAGTTTTGGTATATTTCAAAGAAGACCTACAAGGATCACTGAGAATGCTAAATTAGTCTAAGATAATAAGGTTCCAATGAATTCTACCTAGAAATCTAGGGGACTCTCTAGACCCTTAAGTTCCATGATGACCATTTAGATTTTAAATGGCATGTTTTTTCCAAGTCATTTTAATTCCTTCCACACATTTTTGACAACACATGAGATATTAATTTACACAAGCATAAAAAGTGATGTAAAGATTCCATCCTCTTATTTGATCTTCCTTAAGATCAAGATTCTGGCCATTGGAACATTTACTATGAACCTTATTTCATCCATAGTCTAGTTAAAAGTGGAAAAATCCCCCTAGTAAAAATGGGGTGGGTTTTACATTTATGGGGTTTCAAGTGTGCTAAACTTTCAAAATTCAAATACCCACAGTCATTTTTGACAAGCAATAGATAGGAAATTAGAATAAATGTATAGAAAAGTGTTTCTCACCTTTTGAGAGAAAGAATTTTTGGTGGATTTTAGTTAGACACTTAAAAAATCTCAAGATAATTATGACATGTGCCATTTAAAGGATCAAAATTATAGGAACCTAGTTTTGTATGTGCAAGATAGGTTTCTAGAAGAATTTAAGTAAAAATATTTTAACTCCTTGGTGGGAAAATTTGTTGGTGCTAAATATTAAGTGGTAGCAATCAGGAAATAGATCCAAAAGAAATGAAAAGAAGTGGGCAAAGTTAAAATAGTAGCTATTACTAATGATTGCATTATATTTTAATTTATATGTTGGGAAAGTTGTTATAAACTCCTAAATGAGGTCCCATGGATAATGAAAAAGGCATATCTCATGTTACAATAATGGAAACTTAATTGGTCTTCTATTAAATTTAGGCCTGATCAGGTTATGTTGTGGCTAGAACTCCTTGGCCTACCTCTCCCATTTTTAGAAAACATAACCCTAAGGAGATTAGTAGAGTTGTTTAGTACTTTGGTGAGTTTGGAATCTGACACCCATTCATGTAAAATAATGATTTTGTTAAGATCTATGTTCTTATTCCTATTGGTCAGTCACTCCCTACATTAGTCTAGTACAAGTCCTCTCTAAGTTCATAGAACCAAAGAATCCTTTTTGATAAGTATAAGGAAATTTGCATTTGATGTAAAAAATTTGGTTACTTGATTGAATATTTTCTAGATCATAATGAAGTTAATGATTGTTTAAATTACTTGAAATACCTCCATTTCCCTAAACAATTTTGGGACTTTGATGGGGAAATTCTGAACCACACCCCTAAGGATCTCTTGTAAAAAATCAAATATCAGAATATTCTACAATTAATTTTGGATTTGGATCATTTGTGGTTTATATAATAGTCATCCTTGGTTCTTATTTGTTTGGGTCATTTTTTTGGGCTCCTCTGACTATAGGACTCAGTTTGGTCCTTCATCATTCTCTAGTTTCTCCTAGTTTCTCCTCTTTTCTCTTTTATATTTTTGTTTTTGTGTTTATATTTTATTTTTGGGGAGACCCAAGTCTCTTGATGTGGCCAATATTAGAACCCACACCATTCAAAGGTGTGATCACCTTAATCTAAACTAGTTATGGTAGGAGTGAGTGTAATAGTGTGATATGTCTATAACACATGATTTCAAATTTTAATTTAAGGGTTAGCATGAAATCCCAAATAATTGAAACATATCACTAACCTAGGCGTGGACCTTAGATTAAACAATATGAAAATCATAATAAATAAACAAACAAGTAAATGTAATTATTTTACCATTCCTTACAATCACCTTGCTAAAAAGAGTGGTGTGCTCGAATGTAGTTGTGAAAAGCTTGTATAATATGTGTGAGAAATATAACAATGTAACCCCTTAAAAAATAGGTGACTTTATGATAAGAAGATGGTTGAATATTTTTGTGAATACTTGAGCAACTCTTTGTTTTCAATTTAAATTTTCCTTTCTAATTTTGGTAGAACTTTATTAATAAAATTAGACATTTTGAAATGAGAGGGAAACCCTCAATTTATAGGATTTCATGATGACTAGGAACCATTGATCTTGATCAAATATCAATGGTGGATAATGATTCCTCCTCCCTAATAAATTAAGGAGGTTGAGGAGTAAATATGTGTGGGGGGTTGTGATCTATTAAGGATATTAAGTGATGGGGTATGGAGGTGATTATACTTTAGAATAAGGGTTGATTATATGGGGATGTGGAGTAATATATTTAAAATGGGATTTTATTGTTTAAGGTGTGACTATCTTGGGATTTAGGGTGTGATGTGAAGATATTTATATTTTATTGATTTTTAAAAAATATAAATATTAAAAAGACATGGAATTTTTTATTAAGGAAGGATTAACTAATTAATAAGATGTGAATTTTTTGTGATTGGATTTGATTATATAAAATAAGATATTAATTGGATATGGGGTGATGAATAATGTTGGGTTAGGCTAGGGATGTTAGTGTGGATAGAGGACTAACTTAAGATTTAGAAATGAATTTAGTGAGGAATTAGCAAATAGTTAAAATTAACATGAAGTGTTTGATTATGTGTGTACTTTTTTTATCCCTCTTTGAAAGGTTATTGTGAGACATTGGGTGGAGTAACAAATTTTCAAAGAAAGGAGAGTGCAAAAAGGTTGATACAATCTAGATGATGATGGACAAAATAATATGATGGATGATTCCCCCTCGAGAGGGCATGTGGGGATGAAGGAAATGGATGCACTCTCAAAAAATAGAGGAAGAGACTAGAATGCATGTGATGAACATATGATATTAACCTATGAATTAGGTTAACCTACTCGAGCTAATGTTTACACATGTTGATTTTTTATTATGATGGATTGATTTACCCCAAGCAAGTCAAAATTGGTAAAGACACATCCCAAGATAAGTTTCACACTTTGATTTTACCTAAGTAAGGTGGATGTGGGAAAAATATCTTGACAAAGATGTGGGTTCAACTTGCCCCAAGCAAGTTAGATTGGGGAATGATCTATCTTGATTATGAACTACAAGATTGATTTTCCCTAAATATGGTGAAAGATACAAGCTTAGATTAGATAGATGATTAATTTATTTATCCTAAGTAGGGTAGATTTAGGAAGGATACATCCTAATATATACTACACACTTCGATTTACCCCAACCATGGTCGATTTGGAAATGAAATATATGTGGGATTGGATTGGATGGATGTTCAATTGACTAATTGATTTATTTATTGATATATTTTTAAGCATAGATCAAGGTTTTAACTAATTTTATGAATGAAGTATGAGATGATCACATTAATGGATGAATTATAAATAGCATGTAAGGTGATAGTTTGAATTAGAAGTATGTGATGATAGTAGAATGACTCTTCAAAGAGTAAAAAATCTATATAAAATTGAGCATATGAGGATGCCCCAAGTAATGTAATAAATATTAGAGGATGTTGTTATGTTATTATAACAACTTTTCAAAGAATGAAAAAAGATGCAAAAAATAGGACACACTATAATACCCCAATTGATGTAATAATTAATAATGATGTGATTATACATGGATAATTAGATTTGACAAAATGATGACAAAAAGAATGGGAATGGGAAGGGTAATAAGAATGGATAAGTTGATCGTAAAAACTCAATATGACTGAGTGTTTCCTACATAGTTTGAATGGACGTCAAGCCAATATAGTTCTCTAAAAAAGTGAGGAATATGATGGAAAATGATGATAAATAGATGATTACATCATGTTGATAAATTTTGAAGATGGATGAGATGATTTGATTTGAAAATATGAATTTTTTAAGGGGATAAATTTCTTCCTCGGTGCATCCCCAAATAAATTTTAAAAATTGATTTTTTATATTGCACGTGATAATGTGCACCATGATATAAAACATCATGATGACATGGTATTTATTTTCATAAGTATTGACCCCAAATAAAATAAATAATTGAGACAAATTCACCATGATATGGGAAAATCAGGATGACATTATTGTTGTATGTTAATGGATGGACTCAATTATAAGCACAAGAAATCACCGTGATATGGAAAATGCATGATGAACCTATTGATGCATTTGGACTAAATCAAGGCTTAATAATAAAAGTAAGCATAAAGTAGGTAAGAAAACAAAAGCAATAGAAAGCATCTTGTCATTAATCAAGTCAAAATTCATGAGTGAAGACTTGATGATATTGATAGATAGATGGTTTAATCAATCAAGGATACAAGCAAGGGGATTGGATTGGGATTAAAATATCTTGAAATAAGTTTTACACTTTGATTTACCCCAAACATGGTGAAAGTTGTGAGCTTGGATTGAATATTTTCCCTAAACAGGATGGATATGGGAATGAAATATCCCAAAAATATCTAATTTGATGAATAAAAATGATCAAGGATTATTTATTACATTTATTACAATATAAATTTTTTAAATTCTTTAGCTTTATATCTTATTTAGGGATTTTTTTCCTTTTCTAATTTTTAAGGATTTTTGGATTTTTATCAAATAATTATATACAAAGGGGTCAATAGAAAAGGGAGATGTTATTCTATCACTAAAATGGGAGATGTAATAGATACATGGGATTTAGAATTAGGTTTGATGATAATGGATGATGATGGGGGAAAATGACTAAGAATGGATTAAGGATCTCCAAAGACCATGTCATGTGTGAACCAAGTTCCTAGTCATCAAAGTCTTAATTGAATGATATGACAAGATGCTTACCAAAACAAGGCTCAAAAAACATTCCACTTCTTTATTAATGTCAAGACTGGAAGAAAGGATGAGCATGATAGGATGGATGAGAATGAGGACTTGGATAGGATTGGATGGCCAAAATGGCTTAAATGAAATGGAAAAGGATGTAGATTGGGTTTCCCCCAAGTTTCAAGTTACTTAAAAATAATAAATTATTTACACATGACATCAAAAACATGGTTTTCATCATTGTAATTTCCTAAGGCACCATAAGCATGGTTTTAACCATTCGATGGATTATTTCTCTCTTTTAATTTTTTTCTTTTTATCATCTCAACTCATTAAAGGATTATAAGATGCAAAATGTTAACCCTTTGATATTTCAAGTACATTATTCACATATATCTTGATGAAATTTATTGATTTCTAGATTGGCTTCATCCAAATAAATCAAGTTGTCATCATAGCCCCTACATTGGAGGGATGTGGAGATGATGATGTGAAGTGGGATTGGGACTAAAAATCTCACATTCCATGAGACTAAGAATATATGCCTTATTTTAATTTTTATATTGGTTTTAAAATGCCTCAAATATATTTTCACTAAAGGACTTGGATTTTTTACTTTTTGGATTTTGATTTTGACTATCCCATAGTGCCTTAAACAAAGTTTCACTAGGGGACATTTCTTTTAGATTTAAGGGAATTTTAACATTGATTTTCTTGTAGTGCCTTAAATAAGGTTTTACTAAGTGTTGTCACTTGGATTTTCACCCTTTGAGGAGATGTCTCAGCTCTCCTCATCCAAGTGGCATAATTGAAACACCTCTAAGCTTGTGGGTAGCCTATAAATGAGGTGAATCTCTAGATAGGGCCAGTTCCCTTGATGTACCACTTTAGATCACTATTACACCTAAACTTTGTGAGGGAAAAGGGAAAGAGATAATTGAAAGAAAACTATCCTAAAGGAGGCGATACACCAAATTTATTGATGACTACCAACCAAATGCATGTTACACATGAAACCAAGAGACTATCCAAACATACACTTCTCCAATCTGCATCTTCTCACATCAATATTACATTATGAAGTTATGGATGAATGTTTAGGCTATGAGGACTATATTAGAGACCTTGAATTTCAATAGTGAATATACCAACTCACTTAACTTTGACACTTCTTAGAACACTTCACATGCCCTATAAGAAGAATCTTTCTAACTAAAACTAGGTGAGAAAATGAAATAACATGCTAAAGAAACAAGAGTTCTCACTAAGAAAGATCAATCATCCAAGTAAACACACTATGAAAAGTTATATAAAAGGTAAAAATAATTAGTATTATTGATCAAATGGTATGAAAATGATAAGGGCTTCACTAGACTCAAGTGAAGCATAAGTTATAATGGCCAAACTGACTAGTACTTATAGAACTTGAGAGAGAGAGAGGAGAAGAGAGAGGTAAAAAAGTCACAAGGACACTTTTAAAGATAATTAAAGGAGTTATTTTCTCATGATAAATTAATGAGATATTAACCATGTAAGTTAAAGAGGAACAAGTGTCCATACAAGGCATGAAATTCATGAAATGTGGCATGAAACTTCTTGTGTTGGCTCAAACAACAGCCTTCATCATCCACACCTATTTTAACATCAAAAAATTGAATATGGATAGGTATTATTATTATAATTAGAGGGAAGGATTTTAAACATGCCTCTCCATGCATTTGTTATAGTCTTGATCATCTATAATCTTCCTAAAATGAGTTATCACCATCTATAGTCTTAAAAACTCCTTTTTCCCACACTTTGCACACTTGGATTCAAATTTGGATTTAGCTTCCCATGAAAATACATACAAGGGAGTTTATGAAACTTTTAAAGACCCTCCATGGCCTTAGAGGCATTACGCACACCTTAAAATAAACTTACTTGAATTTTTCCACCCTTCTCACTAGTTTGTCACTATGCCAATTTTGACTAGCTAAGATGAGAGCTATTATTTGAACACATAAGAGTTTTATGAAGAAATAAATAACAATATTGAATTATTAAAATTACTAATATTCCCTTAAAACTTGTTTTCATGTCTTTAATGTTCCTAGAACCTACAAAATGCATAAAACAATAAAGAAAACCTTGTTTGTACCTTGTCTATACAAGTGGGGAGGATATTGAGTGAGTTTTATGCAATGTCCAATCACTTTAATGGTAAAATTATTCAATTTTGGTAGCTATCCATCCTCATATTCCCAATCAAGTCCATATCTAAGGGTTTTAAGTGCTTTCTATTCTTAAAGTTTGTTCATGAAGATCTAACATTGAAGTTGAAAAAAATTACACTAATGTGATGTTTAATGACCCTATTAACCTCCCTAAACTCCTTTTTTCTCCATTAAAATCCTCCAAGAATATGTGAGCCCTTCAAATTAGCCTATCGAGTTCTTCCTTTGCTTTGCACAAGCCTAATGTTGCCTTTGAGCCCTAAAATGACTTCCTTGTGATCCCTCTACATTCCAAGACCTTTTATAGGTTTTTAAAGATCCTATAAAAATGTAACAATGCATTTTAATGCTTTCATAATGCTATAATTGAAAGTTACCCCTTCTTTGGCTTCTAAACCTCATCGTGCTCAATGGGCTTGATTGCAACCTTGGGATTTTTAAGTACCCTATTTAGTTTATCCCTTGAAATCTTGGTCTCTCATATTCCCCTATATTTTTTTAAACCCCATACACCTTCCTTTAGTGTCCAATAAACTTATGTTCTACCCTTTTGTCCTTATTCTCTAAATCTATAGGGTTTGTGCATGAGGGGAGTGCCCTCTGTTTGAGATAAAATAGAGGGAACTCCCCTATATCCTCAATCAAAGGTGAATATTTTATGGGATTATCCAAGTGATGGATACATCCTAGATAAAAATTTAGCACTCCATTAGGTCAATTAACCCTTCAAATTCTCTAAAACCTAAAATATACTACTAGTCAAAAGACTGTGTGCAAGTTTTGCATATTATGGACTGTGTTATGCATTATTTGACCTATTTTATATGTTTTTGTGAATCATTACACTAGCATTAGGTTTTTAGAATTTTTATTATGGTTATATAACCTTAACTCATATCTCCACCCTCTCACAAGCCCTTCATACTACTTGCCTAGCCAAGACTATGTTACCATGCCTGTTTTCCCTAAAAGTGAATCTTATAGGTTGTTTGTCACCATTTAGCTTGATAAAGATGTTTATATACTTCCATAGAGTCCTTTTGAATCATATTACACCTGTTTTAACTAATTTTTTCACTTTTAATATGCTAAATCATCCCTTAGACACCCTTTCTCATCTCATTATCACCCTACAATCACCTACAACTAACTATATAGAGTCATGTAGGTGTATGTGATATGTAATTGAGCCTGGTAATGATGTTTGAAGACCTCCCATGAAGATTTAAGTTGATTTATCAATACTCTATACCTTTTGTCTCATCTTATTCGGGCTAGATCATCACCTAGTCAGTGTTTTTACCACAATGTCTATCTACTAAGCTAGTTGTAGGTGAACATTTGTGTGATGGGACACATGTAGGTGATCACTAGACCCTAAAAAATCATTGATAAAATTATATTGATGAAATCAATTCCCATTTGGTATCCCTTTCATCAGCCAACATTTATATCTCATTTATCAAACTCTTCTTCATGAATGATATGGAAAATGGGTCTTGGCTATAGGTGGACAATTTTGGGATTGGGCATACCTGTAGGTGTAGATCAGGACCCCAAACCATTCATATCAACCTTTTTCAATGATTCCACTAGTTCATGAATATTATTTTCACCATATAAAGCCATTTTATCTTGAAAACATGTTTTGGCATTGCACATTAGGTTTAAAATATCCCTTTAAGGCTCAAATATTGTAATGATATTGGAGGAATGTAGTGGTTCAAGAGGCATCTTTAGGTCTCCCAACAACTATCTTCCACTAACTTTCTACCATTTAAACTTTTCAAAGTCCCTATCCTATATGTGGAATTCAAAACAAACACAATAAGATGCATAAAAACAATTGGAACCCTTGTTGTAATATGTCTACAAAAGGGCTTGGATCTTTATTTTCTCATTTTAGGGATCAAGGGCCTAAAATCCACAGTCATCATCCTTGAAAAGTCTTTCCTAGTTTGCTCACCAACCCATCATTTAAAATGATTCTACCATGATCCCTCAACACATCAATACTTAAAGGAGGGTTTCTTCACATCATCAACACTCCAAGAGGATCCTCAGCTCTCTATTAGTACCACCTATAGTTGTATTCTCATGTATAGGTAGTAATATAGGATTATAGGTAGTCTACAAGATGTGAGATTTTGTGGTCAGTTTTAAGCCATTACCAAGTTTTCAAAATATTATTATCACTATAAATTATTGAACTACTTATAAAAACTCCCATTCTAACATGAATTCATCTCAAGAGGCTCTTGTAGGTGGTCATTTTCGAGGTACAAGTAGTAAGTATGAGTTGGACAATGGATATACATTTACCCTTCAAGTCAGTTGATATCTCTTTAAGATGTTTAAATGAAATATCATGGTATTACAGAAATTGAAACAATCTTTCTCACTCCATTTCAATGTGACGCTCTTTAATGACCATGGTTACAGTCAAGAACAAATAGAAAGTTGATTGTTCATGCCAATGTGACTATGTTTCTTGCATATAACTACAAACTATGAAGATTATTTTGGATAATGAAGATTTAAAGAGGAGTGAAAAAAGGAGACATTGAAGACATGGTAATGAACTTATTTCCACCCCTTGAAATCACTTCCAAACCATGAGAATCTTGAAAATGGTGGAAACATGCATGTTACATAGAAAAGTGTCTTCACTTACAATCTGAGATACTTAACCCAAAAAAACACTTTTAAACCTAAAACCAATCATGTTATATAAGGAATCCAAAATCATTTATAATCAACCTTAATAATTATTTTATATGAACTTATCTAAAATGGAACAAAACCTATAGGGTATATAGATTAGTAAGCAGAAAAACATAGTCAACTTCATGTGGATGGTTAATAAAGCACAAGCCACCATTATTAAAAATATTTTTATGGAAATGAATATATTTTATTTTACTTTCACTTCCCAAAGGATTTTGACCTAAAAGTTCCCTTGCTGACTGTACCAAGTACAAACCTAAAGACTAGTTATGTGTGTCTAAAAGGGTGAAAAAGGAGTAGAATAATTTTAGCTTATAATTGGCACTTGTATAGAATTTAAAACATATGATTGAGATTTAATAATCTAAATATAAATTTACTGACATTATTTGATGTGTCACACTCCTTGATGGGTTGTACAAGTGCCAAAATCTTTTCTTTTCCTAAGAAAACTACCCCTTCTTCTAAAGAACCTACCACTTTTAGTTATCAATAGTTTATTAAGACATATGAGGACACATATGGAATTACATCACCCATTTAACACCTACACACTTCCCAAGGAAGTTTTACAAGTCATTAAATGCCCCTTTTTGACCTCAAAATGACTCAAAATGATATAAAGACTAAAATAACTAATGACCAAGGCTAATATATCATGAAATAATATCAAAAGACATATAATAAATCCCATGACATAATATTACACCCCTTAAAACACCTAAAACTCAATTTTTTACCTATAGGGGTCCTAGTTTAACCTACAAGGTCAAATTTGGTCAATAAATTAGTGATTTATAGGGTAAGTATGCATATTATACTAATTAGACCAGTAGTCTTATTAGTCCATTGGGCTTAATGAGTCATCTAAACAAAACAAGGAGACCTTTGACGACTTGACAACCATGCTTTGATCAAGATGATACCACTTGATTACCTCAACCATACAAAATAAAGGACACACATAAGCAAAGCAAACACACTAACAAGACACACATATGTGCTCAAAGCACTTCGGGAAAAATAAGAAGCAAATAACTATATACAACTATGAACTAAGCATACCTCCTTTCCAAGATCAAAAAGAAATTTTCTTGAATCTCCTTCTTAGTGAGATGAATCATGTTACAAAGCATGTTGCTCTTTTAATTGAACAATTGATAGATCAGACCTACTTTATAGCACTTCTCTTGCTACGTTCTCAAGTAGACCATCTTCAAATAGGTCTCCAATTTAAAATTATTCCTCTTGGCCTTGTACACATACCTCATATTATTGCCTACTCTTCATTTCATGATCAACTTTCATCTTCTTTGTAGGCATGGTTTAAAGAGGAATGGTTTCTTGTTCCTTGAAAGATTAAGGCCAATATAATCTTGTTTTGACCTCCAAAGGCTGTGTGAACTTTTCTCTTGTTCATCTATGACATTTTTTAAAATGTCATCTTGTTTGCCATCACTTGTAGTCAGCTCCAAGGAAGTTATAGACACCTTGAGAGATTTAAACTCATTGCAAATGTTTTCAAACTATTGCCACAAGTCCTCATCTTCTCTTGGATCAGCATCATGATGGGAAAAAATATTATAATCTCCTTCATCCTCTCCTTTATAATGCTAAAGGACTTCAACCAAGTTTTCCTCTTTGACCAAAGAAAGGCATTCTTCATTTTCAACCAAACAAGAAGACTCAACACAAGGACTCACCTCTTATTCATAATTTATGACCTCTTGAGGGATCTCAATTTGAATCTCAATTTTTATAACTTTATTTTGATTCTAAAGGGCTATAATATCTTCAATATCCTTCTCCCTTTTGGTGATGCCAAGACTAGGCATTTTGAAATCAAGTGACCTAACCCAATGAGGCTGTCAAAGAGGCATATTTTCTTCCAATAAGAGTTTTAATTTTCCTCAACCAAATGATCCTCTTTAGGTTCCCATATCATAGGTCCATCAAGGCAAAGGTTGATGGGGTGAGGACAAGATAAACTAGTTGATGGAGGTGGAACATAAGACTCAAAATCAGATTGAGAATGTATTGTAGGGGATTCTTTTGGGAGTTTTTGAGAAGGGGTAGGTAGACCTTGGGATAAAATAGATTGGTTATCTTCCGTCCACTTGTCAATCACTTCATTTAAATTTGATCCAACTTGAGCACTCTCTTGAGGGAGGTTATATGGGATTTGTTTTGGTATATGATATTATTTTAGTTCTAAACCTTCCATCACACCTCGACATAGTAGTTTCATTCTCAAATCTAGCTTTTCAATTTGCTTGGCTATGTTCTCTTGGAAAATTCTCTCTTGAATTTCATAGAAATATTCCTGAGGATGAGGAGTACAAGAGGTCTGACATGGAACATAAAATGTCTCTTGAGAAATAGTGGGAGGGTCTTGCATAGGATCAATCTTTTTCTCAACTTCACACTCCTTATCTAGGATTTTAACTTCTTTCCCCATGATTCCACTACCTTACTCTAGCTTAGGATGTTAGGATTATGAGTCTTTTATTAAGGTAGTGATGCAACTTGAGGATTGTATGAATTATTTAAGAAATTTGGAATCTCGTTAGGCTTGGATTCTCCACCTTGTCTCCAACTTGGAATTTCATATCTAGAGGTCACTTTTTGAGGTGGGGATGTAATTGGAGAAGGTAGTCAAGGCTTAGATTCCACTGCTTTTACTAATCACATGGACTGTTACATATACATATTATCCAACTCAATCCACCTATCAAGATTTGCTTCAAAAATAAGGTTTCTCTTTTCAATTCTCTCTTCCAACTATGTAGGAAAATGATGACTTTGATAAGCTTGATTGGGTTCATGAGTGGGAATCATGTAGGATTAATAGAAATCTTAGGGAAATGCATATGAAGGTTGATAGGTTTGGTGAGCTTGCTTCTCATGATTTTTTAGCCTATCTTCCAAGGATGAAACTAGGCCACTCACATCTAGCATCTCACTTATGAGCCTTTACCAATTGAATCTCTCAATAGGTGCCCACTCTCTTTTGACTAGATCTAATGCATCTCTCACCTTATGAATGAAATTACTAAGAACATCTAGAACATATCCCCTTTACGTGTCAAGATATATCATGTACCTCTCATAGCCCAAGAGTGTTTACTTGAAGGTGGAAATGGATTGACTTAAGAAGTGGCTAGGTTAACTAGGAGGAGAAACACATTGAGAAGGCTAGCTATAGGACTGATACACTTCATGAAATGGATTATACACTTCATGTTGGACCTAGTATACTTCATGTTGGATTTATTAGACTTCATGTTTGAGCTAGTAACAATCATGATAGGGTTGATAAGGGATGCCATATTCTTGATATAACTCACCAACTTGTGTAAAACAAAACTCAACACCAAAGTTAGCCATGAAACTTCATTAGGAAGTGAAAACACAAAGAATGACTATCAAAAATCTTCAAAAGGAATACCTAATATTTTTCACTAGTTGATGTAATCTTAGAGTTGTCATTGATGCTTATATAGATGCCTCCAAAGGCTAATTATTGAAAGACAACACCAAAAATATTGAAAATTTTTGGACTAAGAGTCCCATTGGGCATGCTAAAAACTATTATCACCTAGACTTTCACCCTTTGAAGAGATGCCTTAGCTCTCCTCATTCAAGTGGCACAATTGAAATACATCTAGGCTTGTGGGTAGCCTATGAATGAGGTGAATCTCTAGATAGGGATAGCTCTCTTGATGTACCACTTTGAATCACTACTAAACCTAAAATTTTCAAGGAAAAAAGGAGAGAGAAAACTTAAATAAAACTATCTTAAGGGACGTGATACACCAGATTGATTGATGACTACCAACTATATGCATGTTACACATGAAACCAAGAGACTAACCAAACATAAACTTCTCCAATATGAACCTTCTCACATTAATATTACATTATGAGGTTGTGGATGAATGATTAGGCTAGGAGGACTAGACAAGATGCCTTTAATGGCACTAGTGAATAGACTAACTCACTCAACCTTGACACTTCCTAGAACACTTTGCATGCCCTGCAAGAAGAAGCTTTCCAACTACAAATAAGTGAGAGAATGAAAAAGCATGCTAAGGAAATAAGATTTATCACTAATAAAAATTAATAATCCAAGTAAATACACTATGAAAAGTTATGGAAGAGGTAAAACTTAGTATTTTTATTGATCAAATGGTATGAAAATTAGCAAGGCTTCACCATACTCAAGTGGAGCATAAGTTACAATAGCTAAAATGGCTAGTTCTTATAGAACTTGAGAGAGGAAGGAGAAGAGATATTTCCAAAGGTCACAAGGAAACTTTTAAAGTTGATAAAAGGAGTTAATTATGCATGAGAAAGGAATGATAAATGAACCATGCAAGGTTAAGAGGCACACATGTCCATACAAGGCATAAAATTCATGAAAAGTAGCATGAAACTTCTTTTGTTGGCTCAAAAAACTGACTTCATCATCCACACTTGCTTAAACATACCAAAAATAACTAGGGATAGCTCTAATTATTATAATGAGAGGGAATTCATTTAGACATGCCTCTCCATACATTGGTTACACTATTGGTCATCTAGAATCTTCCCAAAATGAGCTATCACCATCTACAATCTATAAAATTCTTTTTTCCCACACCTTGCACACTTGGCTTAAAATTTGGCTTCATTTTCAAATGAAAATACTTAAAAGGGATTTTATGACACTTTTCAATACCCTTCATGGCCTTAAAGGCATTAGGCATACCTTAAAATTAGCTTACTTGAAGTTTTCCACCCTTTTCACTAGCTTGGTCACTATGCTAGTTTTGACTGGTTAAGATGAGAGCTATTGTTTGAACACTTCAGAGTTTTTATAAAGCAATAAACTACCATAGTGAGTTATTAAAAGTCCTATGATTCCCCACAAAGTTTATTTCATCTCTTTAATGTTCCTAAAACTTGTACAATGTACAAAATAGAAAAGAAAACACTATTTGTACCCTATCCGTATAGATTCCATATAGTCCAATAGGATGGGGACAAACCTAAGTGAGTTATATACAATTAATAATCATTTTAATGGTTAAAATATTCCATTTGGGTATCTCACCATCCTCATCTTCCCAATTGGGTTTTTATCCAAGGGTTTGCAAAGGTTTTGATTTCTTTGTATTCTTAAGGTTTGTTCATGAAGCTCTAACTTTAAATTTGCAAAAAAAATCAAATAATGTGATGTTTAATGACCCTATTAACCTCCCTAAACTCATTTGGCCTTCATGAAAATATTCCAGGAAGATGTGATCCCTTCAACCTAGCCTATTGAGCTCTTTTTACTTTACACAAGCCTATTGCTACCTTTGAGCCCCAAAATTGCTTCCTTATTATAATTCTACATTACAAGATATTTTAAATGTTTGTAAAGACCATAAAAACATGTCCAAATCCATTTTAATCCTTTCATAAGTTTGGAATTAAAATTGACATCCTCTTTAACTTCTAGGCGTCACCATGCTTAATGGGCTTGACTATAACCTTGGGATTTTTGAGCACCCTATTTAGTTTATCCCTTGAAATATTATTATATCATGTTCATATATATGTTTTTCAACAAAATACACCTTCCTTTAGTGTCCAATAAACTTTTGTTCTACCTTTTTGTCCCTATTCTCTAAATCTATAATGTTTGTATATGAGGGGAGTGCCTTCTGTCTGAGACAAAATAGAGGAAACTTCCATGTTTCCTTAGTCAAAGGTGAATATTTTAGGGTATTATCCAAGTTATGGATACATATTACAAAAAAATTCACCCCTATATTAGGTCAATTAACCCTTTAAATTATCCAAAACCCAAAATAGACTACTATTCAAAATATTATGTGTAGGGTTTGCATTTTATGGACTGTGATATGAATTATTTTATCCCTTTTATCTATTTATGTACATCATGATGATTTCATTAGTTGTTTATAATTGTGATGAAGTTGATCTAACCTTCATTCATATCTCTAACCTCTCACAAGCCCCTCATATTGCTTGCCTAGCTAGGACTATGTTACCCTACCCGTCTTCCCTAACAGTGAATCATGTAGGTTGCTTATCACTATTTAGCTTGAGAAATATGTTTATAAACTTCCTTATAATCCCTTTGAATAATATTACACCTATTTTAACTCATTTTTTCTCTTTTCCTATCCTAAATCATCCCTTAGACACCCTTTCTCATCTCACTGTCACCCTACAATCACCTATATATGATTGTATAGAGTCATATAGGTGTGTGTGAGATGTAATTAAGCCTAGTCAAAAAATTTTAAGACCTCCCTTTAATCTCTAAGTTAATTTATAAGTAATTTGGACCTATTTTATCATTCTATTTGGGATATATCATCACCTAGATAGTGTTTTTAGCTCAATTTTTGCCTATTCAGCCAATTATAGGTGAACATTTGTGTGATGGGACACCTGTAGGTGATCATTAGACGTTAAAATATCATTGATAAACTTATCTTAATGGAATACATTAAAATTTTGTATCCCTTTCATCAACCAACATTGATATCTCATTTCTCAAACTCTTCCTCATGAATGATATGGAAAATGGATCTTGGTTGTAGGTGGACAATTTTGGGATTAGGCATGCTTGTAGGTGTAGATCAAGACCCCAAACCATCTATATAAACCTTTTTCAATGATGTCATTAATGTTATTTTCACCATCTAAAACCATTTTATCATGGAATCATGCTTTTACATTATACATTAGGTTGAAAAGATCCCTTTAAGGCTTAGATTGTGTAGATGATATTGAAGGAATTTAGTGGTTTAAGGGGCATATTTAGGTCTCCCAAAAACTATCTTCCACTAACTTTATAGCCTTTAAACTTTGAAAAGTCCCTATATTATATGGGTACTTCAAAATAAACATAATACTATGCATTAAAACAATTGGTATCCTTATTGAAAAATGTCTACAAAAGGGTTTGGATCTCTATTTTCTCATTTTAGAGAGCAAGGATTTGAACTCCACAGTCATCATCCTTGAAAGGTCTTTCCTAGTTTACTTCCCAACCAATCATTTCACATGAGTCTACCATGATCCCTAAATACATTATGACTTTAAGGAGGGTTTCCTCACATGATCAACACTCCAAAAGGATCCTTAGCTCTCTGTTATCACTACCTATAAGTGTATTATCATGTATAGGCAATAAGATAGGATTATAGGCAATCTACAAGATGTGAGATTTTTTGTTTAGTTTAAGGCCCTTACCAAGTTTTAAAAATACTCTTAGAACTCTAAAGGATTGAACCACTTATAAAAACTCCCATTCCACCATAAATTCATCTCAAGAGGATCCTGTAGGTGGTCATTTTCAAGGTACAAGCAGTAAGTATGAGTTGGATAGTGGATATACATTTACCCTTCAAGTCAATTCTCTCCTCAAGGTGTTGAAATGAAATATCATGATATTTTATAACTTTAAATAGTATTTCTCACTCCATTTCAATGTGACACTCTTCAAACACCATGCTTATAGTCAAGAACAAGCAAAAAGTTGATTGTTCATGCCAATATGACTATGTTTCTTGCATATGACTACAAACTATGAAGATTACTTTGGATAATGAATATTGAAAGAGGAGGGAATAAATATTTCATTAAATACATGGTAATTAACTTATTTCCACCCCTAGAATCACTTCCAAAACATGAGAATCTTGAAAATGGTGAAAACCTACTTGTTACACATAAAAGCATTTTCACTTGGAATATGAGATACTTAACCCATAAAAATACTTTTAAACATGAAACCAGGCATATGGATCATTAGATAAATAATCCAACATCATCTAAAATCAACCTTAGTAATTGGTTTATACTAAATTATCCAAATTGGAGAAAAACCTATAGAGTGTACAGATTAGTAAGAAGAAAAACATAGTCAACTTCATGACATGGTTCATAAAGCACAGGCCACCATTCAAAAATTTTCTATGGAAATTAATCTCTTTGAGTTTAATTTCACTTCCAAAAGGTGTTTGACTTGTAATTTCCCCTGTTGGTCATACCAAGTACAAACCTGAAGACTGGTTCTATGTGTCTAGAAGGGTGAAAAAAGAGCATAATGGATTTAGATCAAAATTGGCACTTCTAGAGAGTTTAAAATGTGGAATTGATCTTGAGGAAGCTAAAGAGACATTTATTGACCTTATCCCATGTGTCACACTCCCTTGTGGGTTGTACAAGTGCCAAACTCTTCTCTTTGCCTAAAAAAAGCCCCATATTCTAAAAAAGCTACCAATTTAAATTACCAATAGTTGATTAAGATGTATAAGGACACATGGGGCATTACATCACCCTTTTTAAACCTTTACACTTCCCAAGGAGGCTATACAAGTCATTAAATGCCCCTTTTTGACTTAAAAATGATATAAGGACTAAAATGACTAATGACCAAGGCTAATATATCATGGAATAACATCAAAATACATATAATACATACTATGACATAATATTAGACCCATAAAAAAACTTAAAACTCACTATTTTACCTATAGGGGTCCCAATTGACCTATTGGGTCAAATTTTGTCAACACTAAAAGAGTGTTGATTTTTTACTTTGACTTTCCCATAGCACCTCAAACAAGGCTTCACTATGGAATGCTAATACATTTTTATCCTCTTTTAGTTATATGATAATCATAAATCCTACAATGGTTTTATTTATAGGGAATAAGGATGATGTTAAGTGATTTTATTGGTCCCAATTAACAAGTGCAAGAGATTTAATTTCAATATGGTGTAAACAATGGATGAAATTGATAATAATTATTATAATTATCTACTAATGAGATTTCAAAGATCAAATACTGGAAGATCAAACACACAACTTTGTTGTAATGAATGAAATAACACAATAGCATGATATAGATAGATTTTATTCAGTGAATGAGGTGTATAAAGCATGGGTTCACATAGCTCATAACTCTATCACTCACAGCTTTCAAAATAACCTAAGTTAATCTATTACACTATCATAATGGCTCTATCACCAAAATTCTTAATGCAAAAATGGCATATGGTCCAAATAGTTCTATAATCCTCACTATAATTTATAATCCTCAGTCCACAATCCATAATGTATAATAGCTCATGGATCATGAGTGCCTTTGAGGATAGGTCCTTATATAGGTAGAGGAGAGGAACTAATCCACATCCATTTTGAAATGAGAATATAGTTTAATTGATAGGTGAATAGGTACCCCATGTGCAAAATGCCAAGCCCCACATGTCAACATTGGTTGCCAAATGAATAGTGTAACCATGTTGACTAAAAATAAGCATGTGTATGTGCATTTATGACCTCATTATTACACTTAAGTGACCTAATTATCTCAACTAAGCAAGCTTAATATATGTAAGAAAACCATATAATGGATAAAAATCTACACCAACAATAATATGGGTTGAAACATGTTCCTCATAGGGACTATGAACAAAGCATGTGTCAAAGTTTGATGAAGCTTCCTCAAAAATCATGAAAGTATCACTAACATATTTATGTTTATGAACCAATGGCTCATATTCGATGCCATAAAAACCTTTGTGTACTTAGATATGGACTGGTTTGATGATTTCTTTCCCATGAAGGATAAGGCCTTGGCCATTATATCTCATGATTTGAAATATTTTTTTTTCTATAAGATATTTTTTACTCTGAAAATAAGTTGTAAGGGAGTCCCTACATAACTCTGAATAATTTATCATTGAGTTCCACATCTATGAGAATGCTAGATTGAATAAATGATGTTTTACTACACTAATACGATGTTGATGTTGATTGGCTATTAATGTTGGGCATCTCCAAATTAATGGCACTTTGATGTTTGTTATCTACAAGTATTATTCACCTAGGAGGTAGATAGTGTTTGGATGTGGATGAATATATATGTGATGTGAGATGTGGTGATAGGCCAAATGATGGTTTGGTGAATATTGTCTCATCAAAGACAAGTGGTTCATTGAACATAGGTGGATAGTCAAAAATAGGTTGACCAAGGATGGTTAATTGGATAAATGATGGTTCATTGAATATTGACTCATCAAATATAGGTTGGATAATAATTGTTTGAGATTGGTCAAAGATGGGTGATTTGAAAAAAATGGATTACTCAAAGAGGGATTGGTCAATGATAGAGAGATTATATTGACATTTACTTGGAAGTGAAGGAGTTTGATTGTTATTAGGAAACATAGCTTGGCATATCCCTAGAGTTGGATGTATCTATTTCTTTTATGAATGGTGATCTTTACAGGGGAAATGATAGGACATAGTTGGATCATTATATTTATTATGGATATAAGACCAGATGGGTATTAGCTAATGGATTATTTGATGTTTATGACTCCGGGGCATTAAATGTTGGTCTAAAGGATGATGAACTCATCAGAGATGTTATATGAGATACCTATTGACTAATATGTAGTAGTTGGTCAATTAAATTTTGACATTAGGATGGTGATGCTAGAGCAATATTGGGATTGTGAACAACCATGGGTATAAATGAGATTTGATTTAGGATTGGTTGATGTTTGATGTGATATTTGGTTAGGTTGTTTGAGGTGATTAATCTCATATTAGATTTGGAATTTTTATTTAGATGAAATAAAGGATAGATGTGATTTTGTCCTTCCCAACTGATAGGTATGATAGTTTAAATGAAAAAACAAGGATATGGTTTGAATTTGGATGTTTAATTGATTTGAAAATATGATGTGAATTGGTTAAATTACCCCTGATTTGACTTTGTTTTAATGTCTGATTTTAGACTTGGATTTGACTTAGTCAAAGCTAAACTCATTTGACTTGATTGGGTTTGGTTAAATTTGACTACATTGACTCAACTGGACTTGGTCAATGTTGACTTGATTTGACTTGTTCAAAGTTGACTTGATTTGGAAAGTGGATGTTTGACTTGGTCAAAGTTGACCCAATTTGACATTGAATTTATTTAAATTCAAAATTTGAATTAGAAAAGTTTAATTTAATTTAACATTGAAGTTTTTTAAGAAAGTTTGACTTTGATTTCAAGAGTTGACTTTTTAAAATGACTTTATTTGACTTCAAAGTGGGATTTCAAAAGGTTTGACTAAACTTGACTTGATTTAAATTAATTTGTAAAAGGTGGACCATGTTTGAATAAGTGAATTGGGATTGGATATTGGACAAAATTTCCCTAATTGGACTTTAGATGTGGTTCAAATTAGACAACATAAAATTATTACTAGATAGAATGACTCTTGATTTAGGTAGAGTAACTCCTTAATGTGTAATGTTATAATTATGTGTGACAAGGGTGGAATGATAAATTTTAGACTTGTGTGAGGTATATGGGATAACACACAATATACATATTAACAAAAAATAAGCAAGCATATAAATATAAGCCCTATGTTTAGGAATAAATGGGTATGCAATGTGACCACCAACCCATCAATATATTCATGTAAAGTGGTGAATATGTTGGTATCTCTACCCTAACTAGGTGTCTATATGTGATGTGTAATATTCAAGAATGTTATTTTCTCTACATTGGGTATCATTTACAGTTGAAGGTCTTAAGCTAAGAAAAAATAGGCTTAACTATGTGCATCCCATATATAAATTGTATTAAGATGGGGCCCAAGTCCATGGAAGAGGGTGATAATGGGTTTCATGAAAGGATCTAGTCCCTTCATGACCACTCCAACCTTAATATTTCAATGGAGTTTTTCCATAAATCATTCCTTGATACTATTTTATGATATATTGGTGTCAAAGATAAACTCCTAACCTTCACTATTGTGCTTGAAACACAACCACTTAGATAATGTCAAAAACTCCTTTCACTTTGTATACCCCACCAAAACATGGGGTTAGTCCACAGACTAGGGGATTAAATCCTAATCATTGTGCCCTAAGGACTCATGTTTGGTGATTAAATTCCAGCTCGCATAACCAAAAAGTAAAAAGGAAGATAAGTTATTTATGATCCTCAAGGTCCCACAAGGGGTAAGAGGAGAGAATACCTAGCATCTTTTTGGTAAGGGATAAAAATATATTAAGTGTTTTTGATCACCCATGATCCCAAAACTAGACAAGGGGAGAACATGCATATGTCAAGCTACCACAAACACAAAATCAAACTCAAAATAGTTCATTTTATGAACCAAAACCATGTGTTTATTATTTTTTAATGCACCAAAAATAAATGTTTCTTTGATTATTTTATTTGAAAAGATAAAATCTTCAAGATAATGGATTAATAGTTTTATTTTCATCTTGATGGGTAACCTACAAATAATATTAGAAGTTTGATTTGGAACATCTTTGATAAGTGATACCTATCAAAAATGATCTCTCATGAAAAATCCATGTGAAATGAAGTCAAGCCAACTGAAAACTCTTAAATCTCATATAAAACAATATTTTAGAAAAAGGGACCCAAAATGTATTATGGATGAGTAAGAATGGGCCTCTAAAAGTCAATTTATGAGTTAACAATCTAGGTTATGGCCTAAAGTGAAGCCAAGTCATGGATTTATAGTTTGGGCCATGAAGTAGCAATTTATGAAAAGAAACATAAAAAACTTGTGGATTTTGAGGATTTTAGGCTCGAAACAACTCCAATTTTTTTTAAATGAAAGTTTGAACGAAATAAAAAGTGATTATGAGGCATGTGGTCCCACCAGGTGTGCTATATGTAACACATGATTGTGAATGTTAATTTTGTGGTTAGTATGAAAATCTAAAATAATTGAAACATACTGCTAACCTAGGTGTTATCCTCAGATTAATCAAGATGAAGAAGATAACAAATAAACACAATTTTTATAACTTTTCTTATGATATCCTTACTAAAAAGATGGATGTGCTCAGATGTAGTTACAAAAAATCTTATATAAGACACATGGAAAATATGAAAACATAAACCATTTCAAAATATATGATTTGATGATGAGTAAAGAGGATGGTGGAAGATTAATGTGAAGACTTGAGCATCACTTCATTTTAAATTGAAATCTTCCTTATTAATTTTGGTATAACTCTATTAGACAAATTAGACTTGTTGAAATGAGAGGGGGAACCCTCAATTTAAATAATTTCATGGTAATTGGTAGCCATTGATCTTGATCAAATATCAATGGTTTATAACGAGTCCTTTTCCCCATTGAATGAAGGAGTTGGAGGACTAAATATGGGGGGGGGGGAGAGGGGGGGGCTTGTCATGTGTTAAATATATTGATTGATGGGGTATGCAAGTAATTTACTTTGAAAGAAGGATTGATTTATTTGGGATGTGGAGATATGTATTTAAAATTGGTTTTTATTGGTTAAGTCATGATTGTCTTGGGATTTGGGGTGTGATGTGAGGATATTTGGATTGTATTGATTTCTTAGAAAATATAAATATTATAAATCCATAGAATTTTTTATTAAGGATTAGTTAATTGATTTGGATTAATTAACTAATAAGATGTGAATTTTTTGGGATTGGATGAGATTATGGAAAAGTAGGGATTAATTGTCTAGGGGGTGATGAATAATGTTGTGTTAGGATATGGATGTTAATATGGATAGAGGACTTATTTAAGGTTTAGGGATGAATTTAGTGCATAATTAGAAGATAGTTGAAATCAATATGAAGTTACCTCTTTTAGGTGTCTATAATGTCAATAAAAATGACCAACTTTAAATTTAATGTCCATTTAAGACCATCATATTTTTTTTTAATTCTTGGTTAGAGAAGAAACCATTGTCTTTTTAGATATTCGGAGAGATATTTGAGGACCTCAATTTAGTATGTGGATCATAATTATTTATCTATGAGGCTCTTCAATTTTATAAAAAAAATCTCAAATTGAAGTCTTGACATATTGATAACTCTAGATATATCAATTCTCATTTTGAAAAAAAATAAACTACCAAAATTACAATAGACCACATATCTAAATGACATGGTCTAGATATGTAATGGAACATACATTTTATCAGATCACAAACTAATTATGTTAAAATACCAAAATTTTTACTTTTGATTATTGTTTTCTCTTGTTCTTTCTTTTTTTAATGTTTTTGATACACTTTTAAATATTGAATTCATGTATTGTCTTCTTCACTCTACTAGTTATTTTTAACATCTAGTGAACATTGATATCTAAATTAATTTTTTTTGTAAGTTACTTGTATTGTATAAAAAGTAGGTACTTGTGCTAGATTTTAGATGGAAAAAATTTAGTCCATCCTTATGATCCCTTAAAAAGTAATTCTGGATTAATAATATGATATGTAGGTGTTCAGTTTAAAAACCCCACAAAAACATAAAAATTTACTTTTTTTGATGTGATAAGGATACAAATTATAATTTCATACCTATCTCTTGTGTTAAAAATTTAGCTTTCTAGTTTGACTTTTTTATGTATGTTTTCTTGCACCATGTAATTAGTCATATGCTTTTCCCCTATGATTGAATGTCCATCTATGTTGTTTTTATTTAAATATTTCATTATGATCATATGATATAGATAAATAGGCCACAACATCCATAAGTGACTAGATCCCAAGGTAAGGATGATGATGTCTATGGGGGAAGACCATATGATCCCCAATGTATGATAAATTAATATCTAGCAATAAATAAACCATATGACCCATTATTTTTTATGGTATATGTAAAATCTATAATATGAATAAATAATGTAGTATTTTAAGTGAAATCAATATTATAGACTTTATATTTAGGATATGCCAATAAATTAGATACATATTTATGATTCTCCCAAAACCATAAATAATTATTATGTGTAGAATTTTTGTATGTGAATAGTGTTCACAAAAATTGTTCAATGTTTTTTCCTCTCAAATTGAGAAGCAATAAAGCACTTGTACCAAACTTTTATATAATAAAAAAAGAGACCTAACCAATTTTGGGGTTTTTTTTTTTTAATTTACCTTTATTCTAATTTTATTCAAAATGGGAATAAACTAATTGAAATTAAATAGATCTAAGCATACATCTATGAGAACTAAAAAATCATATTTATCTAAGAGGCTATGATTAGCACATGTCTAAGTGAAACAAATGAAACTAGGCTAGGAAAATTAAATACAAAATTTTAAGGAATGATCATACATAATTACTATTCTATAATTTTAGACTTGTAGAATGACTATGGAGACTATTTAGATTTTAATCCTAAAATTTGGGACTCAGAATTCTCTCCTTGGAAAACACATTATTTGTTTAGGTTTTTCCTATGTAAAATTGACCTATTCATAATCACATTTTTATTTTTCTCCATTGCTAATTTTTTTTTCTTGAGCTTAGAGTCGTTGAATCTAATTTTTCCATCACTGGTACACAATCTCTTTTTTGTTGTTGATGTAGCTTATCTTTATATTTTTATCAGATAGAATGTGTAGAATCAATGTTCTTCCTATTTGACCTAGTTTGATACTCCAAAAAAAATAAAGATTTATGGATTTAGGAAACCACCAAAGTGGTGTTACAAACACATATCTCGCACCCATGAAATCACCTTAAAAATAGTAGTAAACTAATTGCAATTAAATAGATATAATCATAAATCCATGAAAAGTACATAATTTAGATCTATTTAAGAGGTTATGCTCATCAACATGTCTAAGTGCAACAAAACTATATAATATATGAAAAATAAATAAAAAGGTTAAGGAAAGATCACACCTTGTTACTATTCTAGAATTATTGACTTATAGGTTATTTTTTTAATTTCTAATTTTAATCAAAATAAAGAATAAACTAGTTTCAACAAAATATATCTAAGAATGCATGAAGGAACATATATAATACATATATATTTACTAGTATACGATGTGGAAAAAATTCAAGTGCAAAAAATGAGACTAAAATAATCATTGTAAATTAAAAATGGATAATGAATTTTGATACTTTTGTTGTTATATAAATTTTATGATGTAGATTGTATGAAAATCACTCATGTAAATTTGAAATTATGTGATGTTCCATCATATACCCATTCAGTTTTAAATATGTATATATATGTTAGATAGACATATACAACCATGACTATTTAATTGTGCTTGATTTTACCCTAATGTAATTGGGTTCATCATGATAATGTTTCACATATTATTTTTATATCAAATGTGATGTTCTCTTCTTATTATGCACATCCCTTTGATTCACATATATAATGGGAAGAATATGTAGAATATGTGAATCTCCTTATTTACTGATAATTACAAAATAAAATAAATATTTATGGATTTGGTAAGCCACTAAGCTAATATTACAAACTAGATATCTGGCACATGTAAAATTAAATGTCGACATAGTTATGTGAATGTGTGGACATAATAGATAAAATGAGGGTGTGTGAGTCTCCTCTTTCCTAGAAGTGATGATGCATCTACATGAAATATAATACTATCCTTTGGCAAAAGAGAAATGTAGAGAGATTAATATAAAATGACAATGTGGAAAGTATGTAATGTTTTTTCTGATGCTTGGATTGAGTGATGCTTATCTATTTAATATTTGGAAATATCTTATTATTTCCTATAAATATATACCTCCTTATATTTTTTATTATTATAATTGGCAATGATTATACCGTATACATATAGGCTGACCTAAGATAAATTATGTGCATTGGTCAACTATGGTGATGTTTTAAATCAAGAGTAAAGATGCATAAATCATGTTAATGGGTTGATAGACCTAAAAAATGAAAATGTAAAAACACATAGGTTTACAATTTTATCCTAGATATACATGTACATTGTATGAGTTTGACCAAGAGACAAGTCTAGCTCCATGTTTAAGGAAACACTAGGCTTTATATGAGAAATAGTACAAATGTATTAATGAATACAATATGATAAGCTATTTTAGGATTAATAGACCAAGTATAGACTTAATTTGGGGCATAAGTAATCCTATAAATAGGCTAAATGTACAATTTTTCAAAATAAGGTAAAATGGGAACATAAACTAGGAGTAATGTTCTTATGCTAGGGTGCCTAAATAATGCCCCCACTTTGACATGGGTATTATATTAAAAGTCATGCATCATAAAATTAAAAAATTTAAATAATTTAAACACACACATTCAATTACCTAAGTAGTAATGAAGGGTTTTTTATGCATACTTAATCTGAGATTTCATTCACATTGATGTCTTGAAACACAATCCAAATGCTACATATAGAAAATGCTCATGAAACGTTTTTATTTTTTCAATAATTGTACAAGTTGACTTTTAATTTTAAAAGAGAGCATAATAACTAATAAACCTAGTTGTTTTCACACTAAATGTCTCACAATATTTTTGATACATGTTTAAACATAGTCAACACTTCTTTGGGAGTCTTCAGAAACCTAAACCACTTCTTAATCAGGGAGGTAGATAAACTTTGTAACTCTACCAATTTTCCTTTTTTAATATTTTTTATTTTAAAATGGCATAATATATTATTTCATTTTTAGGTGAGGATTAAATAACTTTTTTTTTTAATCACTCATCTCAAAATAAAATATTAACATCATCATATGTTACGAAAAATAAAATAGTAGAATCATGTAATAATCATAGAAGCACATGGAATTTTAATTCTGCCATCATTGTAAATGTTTTCATAGATCACATGTTAGGACAAATAAATTATCCAAAGAAATTTATCATCTTAGAAACATATACCATTTTTTTCCACAATCATAATCTTTTGAAAAAATTTACATATTTTTAAGTTGAATTTTGCACCTAGTTATGCCACATAGAATCATGAAAAGTGCCATAAAGCATAGTAAAGATAATATCATATGAAATGAAAGACACTATATTATGATTCTCCCTTTGGAAAATAATAACATAAAACAAGTATTATACACCCAAATGACACAAGAAACCTCTAGTTGTATTAGATAAAGCAATGAGAACACACACAAGTGTTATATCATATGAACTATAATGCACGAGGTTATGATTCTCCCATTTGAAAATAAAAATGTTAAAAAAATATTATGCACCCAAATGTCACAATAAATCCCCTATTTGGGTTGGATAAATAAATGAAAACACACACAAGTATCATACCCCAATAGGTGGTGGAAACCATGGAAACATAGACATCAAACATGTATACCACAATAAACATGATAAACATCATGTCTACAATAATAGCATATTGATATAGTGCACTCTAATTAGGACCACACAATGTTAGTGACTACACCCAAGTTAGTGACGAAACAAGCTAAGAATTGGCTCATAAAATAAATGACGACAATAGAATCCTTTATGAAAATGTAGGCATAAATAAGAAAACACATGCACACATAGTCAAGCATTCATTTATAAATATTCAATGTGTAATAATTGTAATGTATAATATCCATCTAATAAGAGATTTATAAGATACTAGAAAGAGTATGTAGTAATCTAGCTAAAATTAATTAAAGGAAAATCAAAGATAGATATCACCATATAAGATTCCATTGAAATGGAAATTCCCTCTAGTTATGCCATGTTGCCTCTGAAATTGGCCCCTCCAAGATGTGGGTGCATGGTGTTAAATCTAGAATTATGTAATCTATGAGTCTTCATAGAATTCATGCAAGAAAATATAGTGAAATAACATGCAACCCATGGGTAATGAAAACATATAGAATAGGTAAACATGTAACATGTATAAATCAATGATTTTGAATTTTTTTATATTGTTTTTTAGTTTTAAATTTTTCCAATGATTTTGAATTTTATTATTTTTCCAATTTTTGTGAATTTTTTATTTTTCCAATACTTTTGAATTTTTTATTTTTCTAATTTTGATATGTTTTGACACCTAGATTGGAAAAACATGAGCTATGTAGGCAACAATCTTGATAATAATAACATGATAAAGTGTATGAATATTGTATTAAGTATCATTATCCATGTAATGGTGAAATCTAAATATGTAATATAGGTCCCAAAGAGTATGATAAAATAAATATGCTATGACATATATGTCAGAGTTATCAAAACTCTCACCCTAAATCTCTCCAAGTGTCCATCACCACAACCATGATCATTCACACATTGCTCATAAAGAACTATCTATTATTGAATGATAGATTAAAATAAATCTCCACTACTCCCCTCTTGCCTCCAATATGCAATACTAGAGTGCCTATAAATATAAGAGAGAGAGAGAGAGAGTGCACGTGTGTGTGTGTGTGTGAGTGAGTGGGTAGGTATGTCAACATAATGAGAACATATCCTAAGCTATCTTAACAAGAGTAATTAAAATACATTAATTACTCTAACACCCTCACTTAAGTGATGAATAATGAGAGAAATCAAAATGGGTCCCAACTACTAGGTCTGATGAGGTACCCATGTACAAAATAGGATGCGGTATGAAGTCAAATGTCCTTATGGATGCTAAACCATCTTACTGGAGTACATGGATGTTGAGTCATTATAACTACCAAGTCATCGTAATAATGGTGTTGAATATGAGGATCATTGAAACTGAACACTACACTTTAAAGTATTAGGTAGAATGATGAACCCAAGGAATCATTACTTGAACACCCTCCAACAAGATGGTGAGAATTGATCACAAAGACTAGTGGGGCTACCACACTGGTGCCACTATAAGAATCAGCAAGATGGCCATGGAAACAAGTAACAATCCTCATATGGGTTCCAAAAAATAAAGTACCTAAATAAGTTACCCATGTACAAAGGAGGAATCTAGATAACACTAAAAAAAGGTGAAACATATATAAATCTCATAAAGTGGAGAAAAGAGAGAAAACCCATTGGAAACCCCCCCCCCTAAAAAAAAAGAGAGAAAATAAGAAGAGAGAACTAAAAAATCCCCCTTAAGATGATCCTAAAGAATTTCTCACTCCAAGTACTTGTAAGTCATGTAGGAACTCAATATGCATGAGTGGTCCAAATCCACTACTCGATCACAAAAACAACTGACACTAGACTTCACCAAAATAGCTCCAAACAAGGAGACTATTAGTGGTGATGAAAGTAAAAAGAGTACTACATGTGAAAATAATGATCAATACCAAAGAATCAGAATGTACATCACACCCCCATATTATTAACTATATGGAGTGGAGGAAAATGTCTGTACGAATGGTTTGAATCCACTATTTGAACATCAAACAAGTTGACACTATATGCACTAGAATAGCTACAAATAGGGAGACTATCAGCCATAAAAAAAGAGGTATCAACAATACAAAAGGATTCTCCAAAAATAAGGGAGTGGAAAAATGTCTCCATAGAAGAAGGCAAGGTACTAAAAAAGGGGCCTTGATGGAGACATGACACAACTATTTGTGTGTTGAAGTACCAATGCACATTAAAATATGTTGTGGGTTGATAAGAGTGTGGAAAATGGAAAAATAAGCCATCATGTATGCAAAAAACACATAAAAGGTATCAATAGCCAAAAAACAAAAACATATAAAAGGGACATTTGGCTTAGCCTACTTCTGAGATAGTGTAATAGTGGCATACGTAGGCCCCCCTGACTATGGCACTTTATAAATTTAGTGTATTTATAATGAAAATAGGGCCAATGGAATGGTAATGAGAAATAAAGAACTTTTTCAAATAACGGCACTCAAATTTGATTTATTGATCAAAAGTTATGGCTTAATCAATTTCCCATCATTAATGGTCTATTTAATGAACATGCACTTATAAGATTAAAAAATACTACCAAATAAGTGAAAATGTGGCCTTTTAACCACTATTTGGAACTGACATGAAGTGTATATTTCAATGGTTTAGATTGTGAGGTGGAATTAGCCTCTTGCCAACCTGGGCCTTACTCGACAATCTTTGACACTCAAAAGTACTGTACAATGGGGCATAATGCAAGATTTTGGGGGTGACATCCCCCAACACATTCCCTATCATGGTATAGAGTAGGGTCGAGAGGTAGAGCCCTTGACCCCAAATTTAATTTAAAGCTTGTGTGGACCTTAAAATTGCTCAAAATCAACCAATTTTTTAAAAAATGGCCTCCCCCAATAAACATTGGTTACCACCAAAAACGTGTCTAGGAGAAGGATAAAAGTAATAATGAGTTAAATACAATATATAATTTTTAAAAGAAGTAAAAAAAACTTCTTACACCATTAAAAAATTACAACCCAAACTCCAAGGGGGGCTAAGGGGGGGGTTGTTTAGCGAAAAAACTAAAACATACCCCAACTTTATAATGTGTAAAATGCCCATGACCTCCTCGCCAACTATTTTGTCCCCCCACCAAACACACCACCTACCTTATTTATCACATGTGAGAATAAGTCCTTCCACATGGCTAAAACATAAAGCCCCCCCCCCCTTCATATAGGTCAAATCTGATTGCAAATAAATAAATTTTGACCACCAGATAACGTGAAAAGGATATGGTCAATGAGGGAAGAGAGACCAACATGGGTGGAATGTGTAGGTAGCTGGGCATCGGTGGTAGTGATAGTAGGTAGGGAACCAACAACTATGGTTGATAATTATGTAAGAGGTTGACCATGGGTAGTGTCTATAGGAAAATAAAACATAGGTTTATCTCTAAAGCCATATCATGATTACTCTTGATCATGACTATTTGAATGACCTTCCAAGTCATAATGACAAAGGATTGCAAAATGAGAGAGGACTATAGAAGACAATTTTATGTGTAAGACACCATAATCCATTAGTGCAACATCATGTTGCCAACCAACTACTACATCTACCCTGATCCTATTGTTGTTCCACCCATAATCCTATCCAAATAAATGGCTGAAAGATTGATTTACATTTTTTATCTTGTAGAAAAATGATAAACAATATATTTTTTATCATGTAAAAATGTGATAGACCTAGAATACCCCTCTAACCAATGAATTTTATATTGTTTATCATGTAGAAACATGGAGAGATCCACCCCACTAACACTTCTTCCTCCCACACTGCTATCTTATCACCCCTTCCATAGTCCCTCCACCCCTACACAGCCTTGTTGAGCCACCACTTTCATGGCCCTACCCATAAAAACACACAAAAACTAATGTTATTTATTTTAAAAAAATATTTTCACAAATGAAGTCATCAACCAAGATGGAAAAAAATAAAATATTGATATGGAGGTAGGTTGGGAAGATCATGAGGTTGTAATAGGTTATGGGAGGATGATAGGGAGGAGACTGGACAAAATAATGGTATGCATGTCTCAGCAAGACATACCATTCATGCTTAATGGGATTTTCAACATTGCATCCCCATTAACATGTGTTCAATGGAGTTGCTTGTTAAAACCAAATTAAATGGCCAACTAAGACTTCAACCTCTAAATAACAGATCTAAGGTCTAATAATGGAAAAAAACATGACCCAATCAAATGTTTAGCTAGTGAGGTGACCCACTATATGGCCTAACAACAAAATTGATCATAATTTTGATAAACATCAAACAAATAAACATATATATAATATTTTAGTAGAGAGTACACAAACCATATAGAAAATTGTAAAAAATGACTAACATGGGCTTAAAGAGATGTACGACACAAATAATGGCTAAACAAGACCTGCACAAAGATAGAGTGACTGGTTACTGAGCAATGAAGCATGCTGACTAATGACTACTTGAAGGTGCTCTAATGCCTTGTCAAAGTTAACAAAACTCTCACTTGATATGTCTCTAAGAATCCATCACCATAGCCATAATCATTCACACATTGCTCATAAAGAACTATCTATTATTGAATTATAGATTACAATGAATCTCCACTTCTCCTCTATTGCCTCCAAGATGCACTATTAGATTGCCTAAAAATGAGAGAGAGAGAGAGAGAGAGAGAGGAGAGAGAGAGAGAGAGAGATGAGAGAGAGAGAGAGAGAGAGAGAGAGAGAGAGAGAGAGAGAGAGAGAGAAATAAGAGAGAGAGAGAGAGAGAGAGAGAGAGGGAGAGAGAGAGAGAGAGAGAGAGAGAGAGAGAGAGAGAGAGAGAGAGAGAGAGAGAGAGAGAGAGAGAGAGAGAGAGAGGGTGGGTAGGTATGTCAACATAATGAGCACATACCCTAAGAAATCATAAAAAGATTAATTAAATTACATTATTTACTCTAACACAACATAGAAAGGGAAAATGTAAATTAATATTATTGATGTGTATGGGGAATGCTTCCTTCCCCCCAGTGTGAAAATGCTCAAACAAGGTTGGATATATAAATTATAACAATTATATGTCAATATTTGGAAGATAATAATATTTGGTTTTGATGTATATATGAATCATGCATGGTAACAATTCCCACATATAAAAGTATGTGTCATGTACCAAAAAGTGTAAGATATAGTCCACTCAATAATGCATATGAAAATCAAGCAATGCCAAGATGTAAAGTGTTTTACAAACATGAATGTCCCAACTAATATAATAAGGCAAGGAATGTAATTAATATGCCTTTCTTAAAGTGATATATGTATAATCCTTAAAATGTGTGAAATTAACTATGGGTGTCATGCCCCATGGGTAAATTTTACTAAATTCATGCCCAAAAGAAACTCATAATATGTTAATGAGAAAAATTATTGAGAATGATGCCCCTAAAGGAAAATGTGTGTGTGTGTGTGTGTGTGTGTGTGTGTGTGTGTGTGTGTGTGTGTGTGTGTGTGTGTGTGTGTGTGTGTGTGTGTGTGTGTGTGTGTCTGTGTCTCTGTGTGTGTGTGTGTGTGTGTGTGTGTGTGTGTGTGTGTGTGTGTGTGTGTGTGTGTGTGTGTGTGTGTGTGTGTGTGTGTGTGTGTGTGTGTGTGTGTGTGTGTGTGTGTGTGTGTGTGTGTGTGTATTAGGTACGATCCCCCATAGTTAAATAGATATGATCATGTATAAAACTATGTTTTTTTAATTTTTAGCTACATATTTAGAATAAAATAGAATCTAGCATAATAAATCATGGGGTTGTACTAAAAAGAAAAGGAGAAAATCTTTAAAACTATAATAAATGAGATGAGGATACTTGAAGCACCTATAGATGCTTCAAAACTCAATGCATGATACCACATAATGTTATGATAATTATGTTTTCATCATCGGGAAGAGTAGGCCAGTGCTAAGAATAGGTTCAACAATCAAATGATCAATGCTAATGAAATAGAATAAGCAACATGTAACAAGTGGCTAGAGGAATTTAAAATGCATATAGAAATAAATTAATAAGATAAATATAGAAAATAAAATAATGCAATCATTTTCAAGAAAGAGGCCTACATCATAGTCATATATTGGAATATGGTGATGATAACATGAAAATAACATGCGCATATCCATGAACACATGTAATATTTTTATATATTATATAAGTATTCAATAAGAAACAAGATGCATGTAAAATTTATTTGTCTATATATAAAATTTGATTTCTTAGCATGTTTTTACTATGTAACCAATGAAAAAGTAAGCAATGTATATGCATGGGAGAGTCGTTAATGTAATCATAAGCATATGTAGCTAGAATATCCCACCTTTTACCTAAATGAAGGCATATTGTAAAAATAAAAATGTGAAGACATGAATATATAATACTCTTTAGTGTATATATAGCTATGATGTATATCATATTATTAACATAAATGAATTTGTTTTTGTATTTTTGTCTTTTGTGAATATTTTTGTATTTTTTCAATTTGGACAAAGTAAGTATTAGGAGGAAGGCTCCTATAAAGCACAACATATATAATAAAAATAACTATGTATAAGACTATGTTATTGTAAATATGTCAAAATATGTATGTGTTGAAACCCAAATACATGGTAACAAAGTAACTCTATGATGTTTTTAATCCTTGGATCTAAATTATAAATATTAGATGTATCACTCAATGTATCAAATAAATCATTGTGAGATGTGTCCAAAAACATTATTGTGATATGTGTAATGATCATCATTTATATAAATATGATGTATATGATGAGGTGCATGAATTACTATAAATTATTTCAAAATAGTTTATGCTAAAATGATTAGCCTGTGTTTCAATTCAACCTTAAGATGTAGATTTTTAAGTTCTATGGATATTGGTTGTACAATGCTAGGAATTGGAGCTTGATGAGATCATAAAAAATAAGTTAATTTTTGTCTCTCTCAATATATATTAAATCCATGAGATGAATTTGAATATGAAATTTTCATGGGCCACCTTAAAATCAAATATATTTACCTTTCAAAGTTCACTAAGTGGTTGATGAGTAGGTCTCTCATGAGGTAAGCCATTAATGATGTGGACTAAATTTTTATAAATAAAATTGACACAATTTTTAAATTTTGAAGATACCACAATGATTGTGTTTATCCAAGGATGTCAAAGTAATAGATTTAATTATTTTGATTAATGTATAACATAAAAAAATAGGCACATAACTATAAGTGGAAGTGTAATACCACCTAAGGTCATATGCTCATGTCCATCATAACTTCCCAATGTTATGGCCACTTCACAGAAGCCTCTATGAGTAAGCATTTACTGGATAAGAATAATATTGATATAATAATGTCACTATAATCATTATCAATCATAATGGCATGTGTTATATAATAATTATAGTCAACATTTTTCTATATATATAAATAGGATTGTCATTTTATCCCCTTCTATAAATTTCATGATCATAGAATGTAATAGAAGATAGTTGATTTTGATATATTGACACCATGGCAATGATGTTATCTAACCCATGCTTCAATTGGGTAAATGTTGTCATTTTTACATTTTTTTGTTTTGCATCATTATGATTTGGTATGGGGTTGATAAAAAAAATTCAATCATTGACTAGTTTCTACTACTAATTGGTTCAAATCATAATTACATCTTTCTATCATAATGGTGTTTCTATCAATTAAGTGATGTTTTTTATTATGAAATTTTTAATAACTATTGGTTGATTTTCCTAACCCTTGATGATAATAAAAAAGTCATGAGGATTACAGATCTTAATTAATTACATGTTTGGATCCCACCAAAATGGTTTAGGGAAAGAAATGGAATTGAATTCTATAATTTTATTTACTACTTGAGTACATGGATTATGTAGCCTTGTAAAATATTTATTTATTTTAGGTTCCAAAAATTTAATTCTATCTTTCAATGTTGTGTCTCTATTCTTGGCCTCATTATTAGTTTGAAAGTTAGGTTCATCATTAGTTTGTTTTTAATGTTGATTTTCCTTGATATTTAGGACTGGTGGATGTGTATACTTTATCATATTTTCATCCATTATTTTATTATAAATATTATAAAGGTATGACAAGGATCATCTAATGATTCATATTTGGTGAACATTACATTAATTTTTAGAGGATTTAGCAGACTACTTGAGAAAATTATTTACAATTCACTTTTAGGAAGTGGATGTAAAATCCTAGTAAGTATCGTCTTGAATTCAAACACATAATATGCAATGAGTTCATTATGTATTTTAATTTTTTAATAATTTTGTTAAAAGGTCACACTTTTACTAATGTTTACTGAAAAGTGTACTAATAAGAGGTCAAGTGGGCTATGAAATTTATGCATCGATCCCTTAGGCAATGAGTAAAATTAGTCTAATCATAAACAATTTTAGGAAATAATTTGGTCATGAGAATTTCATCATGGTGAGACCCTATAAAATATGAAAATAAGTCTCTAATGTGAATTTATGAATATTGAAATATGGAGGTAATGGATGAACAAGAAACTCTAAAGCCATAGGATTGTGCAATATTTCCAAAATTGAAGGAACTTGATTAAGTTTAATAGACACTTACAATATTTTCAAAATATTTTATTTCATGTCATTAAGTTGTTTATGTATGATATAATAACTAGATGTATGGTTTTCATTAGTCTTAGCATTGGTGTCCACTATTCCAAATGATTAAATGTGTGAATTATTTATAACCACATTTATCTTTAGATTATTGGTATTAGGTACTAGATTTTCATGAGGAATAAAATATTCACCACTTGATGTGAAAGTATTAGTTTCATGTATTATAATATATTCATGCATAGGTTTCTTGTTTTTGAGCTCTTATTGTTTTGATTTAATTATTGTAACTTTTGGTATATACATGAAAGATTTTGTTTGATTTATTTTTAAATTTTTCTAAGGTTACCTTTCTATATGGACCAATTTATTCACCATGATAAAATTCCATATAGGTTTCATAATCACTACAAACATATTCCATTAAAAATGTCATCATGGGTTGTACTCATGTCTAATGAATGATTAAGTGTTAGGACCAAATATTAAAAAATTATATTTATAAGAAAGATATCAAACCCTAAGGTGATGAGGGTTTTTAGACACCCTATTAACCTACTTGTATTATTAATCCAAATAAGGATTAAACTAGTTGTAATCAAATAGACCTAATCAAACATAAAGGAGCATATAGGATTCATATTTATCTAATAGGATATGATGCGACATATTTACAAATATAATGAATAAAACTATACTAAAAATGTAAATGAAAACGGGATAAGGAATCTTGACACCTATCTTATGTTATAGAAATCTGAGACTATAGACAAACTGGGTAGATTATATGTAATCTATTAATGCAATATATAAACTATGTAAATTTATGAAATAAATTAGTGCCTATATTGTATAAACTCACACAATTGTGCCTATATAACTATGGTTGAGTTTTTCCTTATGTGGTCGGGTTCAAATTTTTAGGGTTTTATATTTTGGTTTTAATATCATCTATACATTATCATATTAATTTTATTCATATACCTTCACTTCATGGATATTATGGTAAAATAATGTGAAAAATATTTGGATCTTCTTCTTGACCTACATTTCACTCTAAAACAAAAAAATAGTTATGGGGTTAGGAAACTATTGATATATAATTTCAAACTACGTATCTTACACACATCAAATTAGACATCCATGTAGTTTTGTGAGAATGTCAATGGAATAGTTTTAGTGAGTCTTTGTAAACCTATTATTCCATAAAGGAAGATACATGAAGTATAATACCCTCCTTTGGCACAAGGAAAATAAATAGAGACCAAGATATGATGAGAATATCTTATATGTATAAGATTTATTTGATTCTTGGATTGAGTGATGTTTGGCTTGAGTGATGCTTAGCTCTTTGATATTCAAAAATGTCTTATGTTTTCATCTAGATATGTACCTCCTTAGATGATTTTTTAATTATGATTTGAAATGATTAGACCTTGTGTGTGTGTGTGTGTGTGTGTGCATGCGTGCACGCGCGTGCGTGCGTGCATGTGCCAGCCAAACTAAGATAACTTATGAGTGTTGGATGACTCTATTAATATAAAAAATAATGAGAAAATGTGCATGAATCACAAAAAAAAACTTATGGACCCACAAAATGTAAAGGGTAAAATTTTTAGGTATATGTGTTTATCCCAAACAAATCCTTGTAGTGCACGAGTTTGATTAAGAAATAAGTTTGAGTATGTTTTTGAGGTATGATTGGATAATTTATGAGAAATAATCCATATGTGTTAATTAATACAGTTGATAAGTTATTTTAGGCTCAATGGACCAAGTATAGACCTAATGTGGGGCCAAAGTAATTATAGAAATAGGCTAAATTTACAAATTTTCAAAGGTATATTGGGAATAGGGGTCTTGTGAAAAATTTAGATGTCTGAAATAGAATGATTTTTTAAACCATATAAATTATGCTCCTAAAATATGGGACTCAACAACTTTCCTAAGAAGATGTATTATATGCGGGTTCTTCTTGGGGAAAAATGACCTAGTCAAAAACTACCAAGTTTTTCTTTGTGTCATCATTTATGTCTCACATAAGGTTTTCAAACTTGTTTTTCATTGGTGTGTTGTCTCTTTTATGGTTTGCATGTACCTTTGGTTCATTTTTTTTTGGAATAATTTTTAGAATTGATGTTCTTCCTCTTTGACCTATCTTGACACTCTAAAAAAATAAAGATTTATGGAGTTAGAAACCATCGAAGTGGTGTTTCAAACAATGTATACCATACTAAAAATTAAAAATCTATGTAGTTATATGATTGTATGGATGGAATAGCTCTAGTGAAATTTTTTAACCCCCTCTTCCATAAAAGTGATGATTTAACTATATGCAAACTAATACCCTACTTTTACACAAGGGAAATGATGGGGAACTAAGAATAATAAATTCATCATAAGTGTGTAAGATATGACTAAATTAATCTTACCCTGAATTAGAAGGAATGATGTAGGAGGAATGATGACTAAATCAACAATTAAAATTTCACACATAGCTAGCTACAAGAATGCATATCTCAGATCCACATTAATAAATCGATAATTCATCAAACCATATAATTGTTTCATCATATTTTCTTATTTTTAAGTACAATTATCAATTTATCATTTTTATTAAGCATGTTCATTATGTTCTAAAAAAAATACTAGGTATGAATTATGTTTATAACTTATTTTTCATAGAGTTAGACATATTCCATTGTTTTATGAATTGTGTGAATGTTAACTACTTATTATTCACCTTCTTTAAAACCATTTTATTGAATGCCTTTATTTTTAAAAATATTATATCCTCCTCCATAGGGTTTCCTATCTATTTTTTCAGATTTGATTTTAATATTTGCATCTTGTTTTACATGTTTATTCAAACCCTGTCTTCTATTCACATAGTTCTAAATATGGTTTACATCCACCATTAAAATTAGGTACTTAAACATTTTTCCTTGAGTGCATATATCTTCTAGATGTTACCTAGGGTTTTGTTCTCTTATTTTTAATATAATTTTTAGATTTGCATCTTGATTGTGTGTATTCATTGACCATGTCTACTACTTATGATGTTAATCCTTTAATTATTGATGTTAGTTTTAAGACCTGACCTCTTACTAATAGGATTCTTGTTACTACTTCTTCAGGTTATGATAGTGACATTGAAATATATATATACAAAATATTTTAATCCATGTATAGTTTAAACCCTTGTTAGCATTATACTTGTCATTAATAAAACCCCTAGAAGTGTAGAGTATTTATTGCAAAATTTGAAAGATTAACAAAAAATAATTAGGAATAAGGATAATTTGCTTAATCAACATTCATTGGATGGTTCTACTCCTTCTACATCATGTGGTGAGGCTAGTACTCATCATGATACTAATTTCTTAATCCTGTACCTAGTGTTATAACACCCCATCATGTTGATGATTCTATTACTACATAACCTAAGGATTTTATGGCTCCTCATACCAATCCAAATACCAATGTTCCTCCTATGAATTCATATATCCAATCTCTTGGTCTTGGACATAATCATGCATTACATATTAATGCTAAGCTTTCAAAGACACTTATTCATACCAATATCAAATTTAATAATATGCTTAGTGGTGTGTCTGATAACTTAATAGTTTAACATAAACTTAATTACATTTATAATTAAATTTTAAAACTATCTCAAACATCTAGAAAACTTAGCCATATGTTTTCTTCTTATGATATATTACACAGAACATTGGCTAAGGAAGTACTTGTGCATCCATTTCCTCCATAATTATATATACCTAATTTTGAAACATTTAGTGTCAATGGGGATTTATATCAACATATGAAATATTTATTTTCATCTTATATTGGTTCCCAACATGATCAATTGCTCATGACGAAGTCATTTCCTAGGAGTCTCATAGATATGCTCTAGATTATTTTAGTTCCTTTCCTATGGCATCTTGTATAAATTACATTATTTAATTGACTTCTTCTTAATGATTTTTTATATAAACATTATCCAAAATGTCATTTTTTATCAAACTACTCAAGTCAAACAATGACCTAATAAACACATTACTAACCATGTGCTCGAATTTAAGATTATGTTTACTAAAATTTCATATCAACTCCTTAATAATGAACTTCAAAGTACATTCTCAAATATTTTTTCAACCCACTCAAATACAAAGTCATGTTTAACACATATTACTAATTTAAAATAACACATATTATTCATTTTCATGCACTACACATGATTGAGGTTAAATATATGGATGCTTAAATGTCAAAGTATAAATTTATTGATTCTACATCCAAATATGAAGGAAAAAAACATTCCAAGTTAAGTTTAATGATGAAATATATCATTCAAACTCCCATTGCACATGTATTCATGTATAATAAATATGCAATCTTTCACTTACTAGAACTCAAATAGCTTATCCAAACTTACATGGAATATTTGGACATCTATTTTCATGATCATTTCATCTCTTTATTCATGAGGTAATTTTATTGTCTTCAAGGCATATTGCTGGTCAGAATATTTCTCCACTTTGTAAATAACCCATTTAGTACTTTAAGAAAATGGTATTCTCCTTGTGAGTTGATTTTGGGTGAATGAAAATAAGATAATACCACTATAGTTTCTCAACTTACATGGTATTTATCCACTAAAATGGTTGTGGGATAGTTCAAGTTTAACCATATATATGTGGTTGGAAATTGATTTGGTGGTGTGGAACTCAATCTTATTTGAAGTAATAAAGTGACATGGTAAATTTGAAATCCATCCCATGGATTCTGGGAACCATCAAACCTATTAATTCTTGTTTATAAAAAGTTCTATAAGATGCTGAAAATTGGAAATGGATGACGATAATTTTATCCCAACCATAGTTTGGAGAGGTCATTGGGATTTCTAACATTTAAAGGGATCTATCCTATCAAATTATTGACATTCGAGTAAATCATATTCAACAATGGAAGCTCATAAATGGATTAAGGAATGATTCCATGGATGAAATTATTATAGATCAAAAAAAAACATGAGGATTTTTTTGGCTACCAAATTTGATAGGTATTTGGCCATAGAGATTATTATTTAATAGATCTAGATATTCAAATTTTATTTAATTTCTTAGCTCGGGAGGAAAGGTGTGAAAGAGATTATTTTCACTCAAAACTATGTAGATCACATATAGCCAAAGATAGTGTTACAAAAAAAAAAAATTGAGAGAGGTTGAGGGTACACATAGTGTGATTTAGGTGATATAGGAATGGAACCAGTAGTTCAGACCCCTAACTTTAGGGTCCCACATCTTCACAGTAAACTACCTTCTAGCAAAAAATCTTGGATTTGTCTTAACACGTATTAAGTCTAAATAAGTCATCTAAGAGGAAAATATACATTGTTAGAAGTTGTACAATGAATTTTTCATCAACATATCAGTTTTTGGTCATGTTTTAGGTGCAACAAATACTTGTGACCAAAAGGACCAATTAATTTTAAATATTTGACCAATAATAATTTTCAAATGAACACATTGTTTTATCATTGGATTAAAAAGCATTGAATTAAGGCATGACATGACATTGATATGGGTCATTAATATAAAATTAAGTGTCATGTTGGAAGATACATAAGTCATTAACATAAAATGAAGCATCATGTTGGAATACACATGGTTAATTAATATAGAAGGTAGTGCCATTTTTATGAAGGTTGATGGGATTTTTTGCATTTAATGTGGTGAGTTATCTTCCCTATGTGCCACCAAAAAATGGTTCTCCTTGAATTTTTGTGTACCTTCTCATAAAATATCCATAGAGCCTACCTAAAATTTATCGACAATATTGTGTTTCATGAAGCATTTTCCATTAGTAAAATGGAGGGTTGAAAAACTACATGTAGGTGTGTTCCCTGTAACCAAAACCATAATTGTGTTCTTTTTATTTTCATGTGATTTTTATTGTTGTGTCTCCTTTTATATGCATGGTGTTTTTTGCATTCCTTTGCATTTGAGTCAACATTTATTGCTATGTTAATGGAGGGATGAAATGTTACACACGTGTGTTTATTCTAAATGAAGCCATAACTATGTTCTTTTTATTTGTGTGTGTTTATTATTGTTATTGTGTCTTTTATTATCATGGTATTTTTGTGTGCCTTCACATTTGATTTAGTGTATACTGGTATGTTCATGGTGGTCCTCAAGGTACTTATTCACATACCAATAAATGTAACCTTTTTATCAAACCATATCATTTTATGAATGTTATGGCCATGTTTTAAGATGATTATGTCATTAATATACAATGAAGTACCATGTTAGAATATAGTTATGTTTTTAATATGCAACGATCATTTTTTAAGATGCCTAACAACATTTTTTTCCATTAATGTGGAATGTTAATGTCTCCATGTGCACAATATTCAAAATTTTCATGATGTCAAAGGAATGAAACCTTAAACATAATTTCAACTTGTTCTCATTTACATTTGACTTAAATTTTTTGACATTCTAATGTAAGACCTAGGAATTTTCTTCACTTAATAGCAAATGTTATTGTTTTTTTATCAAACTAAATTGTTATATGGATGGAATAACTAAAATTTAATAGTATGTGTATGGAATCCCTAAAGGTTTTCATTTACATACTCATAAATTTTATGAGAAAACCATAAATTGCATGTTGTGAAAACATATGCTTTTTTACTACAAGGAGCATTGAAATTCACCTTGTAACAAAGGAGTTTGTAAAGGCTATCCACTATAATTTAGAAAAAAGGGAATAATATTATAGTTTAGATATCTCTCTCTATAGCTAAACATTATTTCCATTTTGCTTAATTAAATCATTAATTTTTTAATTACATTTATTCTCCAGAGTACCAAGATCATCTTCTTCATCAAATGTTATATTTATTAATTCATACAACATTTTCAATGACCTTATCTTATTACTCTTAACCTTGTTGTATTTGTTCACACCTTTGACAATATGCACCTTGATTTCATGTTGTTGGAAGACTTATCATATACTGATATGTGTATGGAATCCTTGAAATTTTTCATTTGCATACCATTAAATGTTATTGTCATTATATCAAAATTGAAGTTTTCATTCACATAACAACAAATGTAATTATTTTTGTAACAAACCAAATTGTTTTCTAAATTCATTTTGGTGTGTGATTTACATTTGTGATGCATTAATATTTCCATTCATTAAAGTGTCATGTTAATCTTGTTCGGCATGTCATGTTAAAATATCACTCACACATAGTAAATGTGAGATGAAAGATGATGTAACCAAATAGACTTTGATGCATAATGCATTGTTTAACAGAGATTGTATATTATCCATGTTAGAGGGATGAAATTTTACCTACCTTGAACAACATAAATTTTTTTAATGTGTAATAAACATTTACAGCTATATGGATGGAAGACTTGAATTATTTCATTCCCATATGACTAATTTTTATTTTTATTTTTTTACCAAAATTTATATTTTCATTCTAATTCTAGTAAATGTTGACTTATATTTATCAAACCAAACCATTTTTTGAATTCGTGTTGTCTTATTATTGATATGTTCTTGTGAATTAATGTTGTGTTATTCATTCACATTTTAAAAATTTATAAAAAAAAAATTCCATTACTATTTTTGATATTTTTTCCATTCACATTGTTATGTTATTTATATCTATGACACATTTCTATATCCTTGCCTCCAAATTTTCATGGCTTTTGTAAGAATCCACTAAGAGTTCCTATACAAAAATGCTTGTTTGGATGGAAAGGATTTAAACTTGGGATGGAAGACTAAACATTTACTTGTATGTGGATAGGAGCCATGAAAGTTTTCATTCACATACTAGTAAATGTTGGTTTATTTATAAAAAATTAATATATTCATTAACATACCAATAAATGTTATTTTATTTGTATCAACATTAAGGTTTTCATTCACATACATGTAATTTTAGTGATATATAATAATTTTGCATTGTTTTAAAAATTTATGCAATGAGGAATGATGTGAATTTAATATGGGTCACTAATATGTAATGAAACACCATTTATTATTTTTTGGATAGAATCCCTAATATTTTAATTCACATATCAGTAAATGCTAATGTCTTTCTATCAAAGTTAAAAAATTCATTAACATACCAGTAAATGTTGTGTCGGATGTATCAAACTAAATTCTTATGTGAAATCATGTTGTTGTGTTACTGATATGCTATTGTGATATTCATTCACAATTTCCATTCTGAATGAATATCCATGTTGTGTTAGTGATATGTTGATGTGACATGTTTTTGATATGTTTTCCATTATATTTTTAGTTACTATATTCATACATTCTTATTTTTTACAAAATTTGAATTTTTATAAAGGGTGAATTTTTTGGGGGTTTCTCAAATTCATATCATTTGCAAAAAAATTACAAACATTATATTTATTGACACTTTTTGTGTGTTTGTAATTATTGTACTACTTTTAATTTTTTACATTGTGTTTCTAAACACAATATAAGTTTTCTATGTTTTTAATGCTCTTAAATTGATTAAAATCTATTTCTTAACACAATTACATTTGTGAATTTTATAATGCTCATATAATTATTTTTTATTAAGTTTTTAATTCTCAATGTTTTAGTGTTTATATTGTTTATCTGTGTTGTTGATGTTACTTATTTATGGGTAATGATGATAGATTTTGAAGTAAACAGTACAGAAGAACAATGGAGAACTTGATTTTAGGTGAAGGTTTTTTAACTTTCATTAAGCCTATGATCCATTTTCATGCTAAATGGTAGATAAGAAGTATTTTTTATTACATAAAATAATCAAACTAAATACTTATAATTTCATTAGTTCACTTGATACACTTCATTACATTGGATTTAAAAACTTAATACATTTTATTACATTAAATGTTGCATAACTTCCTATAATGGAACATAATATACTTTGGTTTTATCTGTTTAACCATAAATTTTATATTTCAAGCACAAGGGTGATAAACTAATCTATAACAGGCCAATTAATTTCAAACTAAAATAAATGAATATTATGAATTATAATATTTAGATATGTTAAATATAGAAAGTACTAATTTTGAAAGATGTTTAATTGATTATAATACCAAAGAGAAATATACTTAGTTGGATTTTTACATTACTCAAGAAAATTTGGAATGGAAATAGGTGTAAAGTATGTAGGATCAATAATTTGGACCATTCATCAAATTCTATAAATTATACTTTTGTAGCCTTGAGCACTACTATCAGATCTGGACACTACCATCAATGCTAGTGTTCGACTATGATGCAAGTGTCTAGTAAACAATAATGAATGGATTTAGATGTAACCAACTTAGTTTTTTTGGGTTTTCCATCACCTTTTTGTTGATGTATTAATATTTGGGATATAGGTTGTCACTCTATTGATTGATCAAACCCTAGATCTTCACCATGTTGATGAGGGTTTTAACCACACTAATATCATAATGAGGTAACCTCTAACATTTTAGGGTCTCAATGGATATGAAATCTACTCTATCACATAAGTGTTAGGGTGTGGAGCTAAAAACTTCACCAAGGAGCATTCATTATCAGGTTCGGGTCTACACAGACACTGGCATCGGTCAGGAGCGACCGACATCGGTCACAGGCAGTTGCAGAGATGCCGATGTCGGTAGAGGGTCGGCCGATGGTGGTCACAGACAAGCAGCAGGAACCGACGTCGGTTACCTGCGTGTCCAGAAAGCTATTTCCATGGATAAAAGTGAGTGTTTGCATGATAAGTTTGAGTTGAAGTCTCGAGCTTGCGTCTCTATTATTGGCATTACTATTTTTAGAGCCCTTGTTCAAGTGGCTTAACTACTTGTTGGGTGTACATGCTCAAGTCTCCTAATTCTATATGTAGAATTAGATATTCTTAGCTTTGTAGTAGTTTTGTAGTGGATTATTGTAGAGAGTGAATTATTGTAATTCATTGTATGAGAAGAACAGTACAGAATTGAATCAATCTAGGCTTGTTGGAGTTGATTGTTCTTGAGAGAGAGAGCTCTTGAGGAATAGAGATCTATTGAGAGATCTATACATCTAGGAGAGGTGTGGAAGAAAGAAGCTTTCTTCAATTGTATTCCTTTTATAAAGAGTTTGTTAATACAAGTTTTCAGGGTGTTTTCTTGTATCTCTTGTTCTTGCTATTATCATTCTAATTACTTGTCAATCTGATTTAATTCTGCATTTATTGCTTTCACAAGTGTAATCTATTATTGGTTTGATCCCCCAACAAGTGGTATCAGAGCCTTGGATATAGGTTCAGAGCTTGATAATTGGTATCAAAGTTCAGGTTCACTAACAGGTGGTTCAGATCTGTGTAGTGTGTATTGATTACAGGTTCTCACAAGAGTTTCTGCAGGGATTTCTGTTTGAGTGGGAGAAGCAATGGCAGATGAAAGTAAATTGAGAATGGAAAAGTTCAATGGAAAAAATTACCAACACTGGAGAATGCAGATAGAGGACTATCTGTATCAGAAAGATCTCTACTTACCGTTAGGAGGTATTGCAAAGAAGCCCAAAGACATGGAGGATGAAGAATGGGAAGTTCTTGACAGAAAGGCTCTGGGTTCTATAAGACTGAGTCTAGCATCCACTTTGATATCCAATTTATCACAGGTAAAGTCTATGGTAGAGTTGATGACTACATTAGCAAATTTGTATGAAAAACCCTCAGCTTCAAATAAGGTATATCTTATGAAGCAATTATTTAATTTGCATATGAATGAAGGTGGATCTGTTTCTACTCATCTGAATGATTTCAATGGTATTGTGAATCAATTAAGTTCAGTGAATATAGTGTTTGATGATGAAATAAAAGCTCTTTTGATATTATGTTCTTTGCCTGAAAGCTGGCATGGCTTAGTAATGGCAGTAAGTAATACTGCATCTACATCAAATATTTTGAAAGTAGAGGATGTTGTTAGTGTTATCTTGAATGAGGAAATACGCAGGAAAATCACAGAAGAGACATCTAGGAATGCTTTAAGTTTTGAGAGCAGGGGAAGGCAGAAAGAGAAGAGCAAGAAAGGTAGATCAAGATCCAAGTCAAAGGGGAAAGGCAGATCTAAATCTAGAAATGGTAGAAGGCCACAATGCTGGAATTGTGGAAAGATGGGGCACATAAGCAGAGATTGTTGGTCAAAGCCTAAGGAGGACAACCAGCATGAAGGAAAGGAAGAAGCCAAGATTGTAGGTATTGCACAAGATGCTTTAATTTTCTCTCTGCATAATAATATAGGATCTTGGGTATTAGATTTTGGTGCATCTTTTCATGCTACTCCTAACAGGGAATATTTCATTGACTATATCCATGGAGATTTTGGAATAGTGTATCTAGGGGATGATGAGCCCTGTAAAATAATTGGCAAAGGTAAAGTGCAGCTGAAGATGCAAAATAGAAACACATGGGTGTTGAGAGATGTGATGCATGTTCCTAGCTTGAAGAGAAATTTGATTTCTGCAGGAAAGTTAGGGGATGAGGGTTATACAGTAACTCTCACAGCAGAATCTTGGAAGGTGACCAAGGGTGCACTTGTTATGGCCAGAGGTAAGAGAGAAGGTACTCTCTATTTGTGTAATTGTGTTACTAACAAATCTCCTTCTGTATTATCTACTTCAAATGTGGATGCTAAATTGTGGCACTCAAGGCTTGGCCACATGAGTGAGAAGGGGATGTCAATTCTTAAGTCCAAAGGTATGCTTTCAGATTTAAAAGGCATAGATCTAGAGTTTTGTGAGCACTGTGTATTTGGAAAACAGAAAAGGGTTAGTTTTCTCAAAACTAGGTCTACTAAGAAGAGGCACAAGTTGGAGCTTGTTCACACAGACGTGTGGAGACCAGCTCAGGTTGCTTCCATTAGAGGATCACAGTACTATGTATCTTTCATAGATGATGCTACAAGGAAGGTATGGATCTATTGTATTAGAAAGAAATCTGATGTATTTGAGACTTTTAAAGTTTGGAAAGCTATGGTTGAGAATGAAACAGGTAAAAGATTAAAGTGCCTGAGATCAGACAATGGTGGTGAGTTCTGCAGTCATAAGTTTAGAGATTATTGTTACATGCATGGAATTCGTAGGCAAAGGATGGTTCTAAGGACACCTCAGCAGAATGGTATTGCTGAAAGGATGAATAGGACAATAATGGAGCGTGCAAGATGTATGAGATTGCATGCCGGTTTGCTCTTACAGTTTTGGGCACAAGCTATTGACACTGTAGTGTACCTGATTAACAGAGGACCCTCTACAGCTCTGGATGGTGGTATTCCAGAAGAGGCATGGACAGGTAAAAAGGTTGATCTCTCATATCTCAAAGTTTTTGGTTGTGAAGCCTTTGTGCATATAGATAAGGAAAATAGAAAGAAGCTTGATGCTAAGTCTATGAGATGCACGTTTATTGGCTATGGCTCAGATGATTTTGGTTACAGATTGTGGAATCTATAAACTAACAAGGTAATCAGGAGCTGTGATGTTGTTTTCAATGAAAGAGTGATGTATTGTGATTAGCTAAGGAAGTTGAATCAATCTGAGTAGAACAATGGTGAATTGGACGAGGTGAAAGTCTAAGATGAGCTCACGGGAAAAAGAAATAATCACTTGCAGGAAAACACAGAGACCGACGTCGACAGGTTAGGAACCGGCGTCGGTAGGATAGAAACCGGCGTCGGCCATACAGAGACCGACATCGGCCGTACAGATACCGAGGTCAGTCAGGCAGAACCGACGTCGGCCAGTAACAGGTCTACAGGTGACCGAGGTCGGTCACTGTCAGAGAATTTGGGTGGACAGCATGTTGTGGACGAGTCTCAAACACCCATCAAGAGGTCAGAAAGGGTGAGTAAGCCTCCAATTAGATATTCTCCTTCTTTATTTTATTTATTGCTAACTGATGGTGGAGAACCAGAGAGTTTTGAAGAAGCAATACAGGTGGAGTCCAAGAGTGAGTGGGAGTGTGGCATGGTTGAGGAGTTGGAGTCCTTAAGAGATAACCAAACATGGGATTTGGTTGAATTACCAACTGGTAAGAGAACACTTAAGAACAGATGGACCTACAGGTTGAAGGAAGACAAGGATGGACAGATGAGATACAAGGCCAAATTAGTGGTAAAAGGATTTGCACAAAAGCTAGGTATCGACTTTGGTGAGATTTTTTCTCCTGTTGTTAAAATGACTTCAATAAGGGTAGTATTGTCTTTGGTTGCTTTTGAGGATTTGCATCTTGAGTAGCTAGATGTTAAGACAGCGTTTCTTCACGGAGGTAGAGTACATGAGTAAGGTTCCATATTCTTCTGCAGTAGGGAGTTTGATGTATGCAATGGTGTGTACTAGACCGGATATTGCCCAAGCAGTGGGAGTTGTAAGTAAGTATATGGCCAATCTAGGTAAGGAACATTGGAAAGCAGTTCAGTGGATCCTTAGATATCTAAGAGGAACCAGCAGTAGGCACTTGTGCTATGGAGGTTCAGATACTGCTCTACATGGTTATGTGGATTCAGATATGGCAAGTGATTTGGATGGCAGGAGGAGCACTACAGGTTATGTATTTACTGTAGGTGGAACGGCGGTTAGCTGGATATCTAAGTTGCAGAAGGTTGTTGCCTTGTCAACTACAGAAGCAGAGTATATTGCAGCCACAAAAGCTAGCAAGGAGATGATATGGATGACACGGTTTATGGATGACCTTGGTAGGGAGCATGAGAGTTGCAGATTGTATAGTGACAGTCAGAGTGTAATCCATTTGGCTAAGAATTCAGCCTTTCATTCAAGAACAAAGCACATACAGCTAAGGTATCACCTCATACGACAGGTATTGGAAGATGGTGAGTTGAAGCTGGAGAAGATCCATACAGATAGGAATCCTGCTGATATGTTAACTAAGCCGGTTACAAAGGAGAAGTTGAATCTTCATTCAACTTCTGTTGGTCTTCATGATTGAGTTGAAGATGGAGGAGCTAGAAGATGTTGTTGTACAGGTACTGGTGCAGCTGTTTATCTCTAAGTGGGAGATTGTTAGGGTGTGGAGCTAAAAACTTCACCAAGGAGCATTCATTATCAAGTTTGGGTCTACACAGACACCGGCGTCTATCAGGAGCGACCGACGTCGGTCACAGGTAGTTGCAGAGACGTGGACGTCGGCAGAGGGTCAGCCGACGGCAGTCACAGACAAGCAGCAGGAACCGACGTCGGTTACCTGTGTGTCCAGAAAGCTATTTTCGTGGACAAAAGCGAGTGTTTGCATGATAAGTTTGAGTTGAAGTCTCAAGCTTGCGTCTCTATTATTGGCATTACTATTTTTAGAGCCCTTGTTCAAGTGGATTAACTGCTTGTTGGGTGTACATGCTCAAGTCTCCTAATTCTATATGTAGAATTAGATCTTCTTAGCTTTGTAGTAGTTTTGTAGTGGATTATTGTAGAGAGTGAATTATTGTAATTCATTGTATGAGAAGAACAGTACAGAATTGAATCAATCCAGGCTTGTTGGAGTTGATTGTTCTTGAGAGAGAGAGCTCTTGAGGAATAGAGATCTATTGAGAGATCTATACATCTAGGAGAGGTGTGGAAGAAAGAAGCTTTCTTTAATTGTATTCCTTTTGTAAAGATTTTGTTAATACAAGTTTTTAGGGTTTTTTCTTGTATCTCTTGTTCTTGCTATTATCATTCTAATTACTTGTCAATCTGATTTAATTCTGCGTTTATTGCTTTCACAAGTGTAATCTATTGTTGGTTTGATCCCCCAACAATAAGTTTTAAGTATGTGGTCTTAACAACCTATTGATGGAATAGTTGGTAGGGCATGTAAGTTATTGACAAGGTTTTTTGGATGGAGGTGTGGTCTCTTAAAAAGAAGTGAGAATATATATGAGTTAGATGGATGGTTGGTTGTTAATCTAAAGTGGGTAGGTCTCAAAACAAACTCAAAAAGGAGGGAAGGGTAAGGTAGAAAAGATATCTTTGTGGTTTTTAGGAATCACTTCCTTGGTTGGTTCCTAAGTAGTCAAGTTGCTTTCAAAACCTATGAATGTTTCTAGTAGATGTTGCACACACACAATCAGACATGGATTAGAATTATAAGGGAATATTGATATAAGAAACTCATAGGCCTCAGTCAAAGGTTTTCCTTTTAGAGCAGTTGTTTCACACTCTTAATTAGGATATTATGGCTCAGGCTTAGTGAGGTATCTGAGGCAGTTGTTGCATATACACATAAAAATATATTAAAAAATCACTTCTACATGCTCAAAATTGTGAATCAATTAACTTAACTATCCTAACCAATATAATTTACCAGTCATTTAACAGTTTTTGCACATCTAAGACTGATATATTAATCAAGACAATAAATAACCCATTTGTAGCTTTTATACACTAAGAGTTATTGAATCATACAAGCAAAGAAATAAAATATAATTACATTAAAAATGGAGAGAAAATATGTAAACACATGAGTGGATAAACAAAATTACTCTACTCCTATATATTCAAAAAAAATTGACATCCAAACTATGGATTACATTTTTTTTTAAATAGACTTGGGGAAAGGGTTTCATCATCCTCCAAGCTCATGAAAAATCTGTTACATGTGAAAGTTAGAATATAAGTTTTAACTATAGTCAAAACCATATAGAGTTTACTTACAGTTGTCAATTAATCTTAGTTAACCTTTAAAAAAACCATGCAACATGTGCATGTGTACAAAGAAGATAGAAAACTTTATAATTATAGCTCGAACTACAAGAAACTTACAAATATATATATATATATATATATATATATATATATATATATATATATGTCCATGCATAAAATTCTATACTTTCAAGGTTGCATTTTCAAAATACCTACATGGACTTAGGTTGGCGTAGTGGTTGAGGTAGTAGATGTGGAGACTATTGATGTTGATGTGGCAGTAGAAGTAGCAACTTGAGCTAACTTCTTATTTGTTTCAATTTATAGATAACACTTGTGATAAGCATCATGTTTTTGTTGAATTATGTCTAAGTTGAGTAGAGGTGGTATATGTATTCTATCAACTTGGCCCAAGAGCTTTGCATGTTCTGATTTGGTCACCTAGAAGTTATTCTTGCAGATTTCCACTTCAATGGCCTTCTTCCTAGCAAAGCTCAATTAAGCATTTATATACTCTAGTGGTAGACCATACAAAATTTGATTAAAGTTAACAGTGGTATCCTATATGAGTTGATCAAAATTAATCTTAATGATCAATTTCCATGTAGCATCCTTCACCTTGGATAACTTTAGATCATTTAAATTTTGAATAATGAAAGCCTCATGCTCTTGATATTTAGGGAGTAAATCCCCAACTATTTTTAGCCATTATTGAGCTTCTTTTGTCCTTATGAATACCAAGTTGAGGGCATTAGATGCCTATAATGGTGTCATGAGGTCTAAGTGTCTATAAGCCTTATTACTTATGTATATAATCAACATCTCCAATTTATTACTATCACTCCTCAAAGAAATAAATAATTCATTAGTCTTATTAATGTGTGGGGTTAATTTAGCCCACATAAATTCTAATGCTTCCAATGAATTATAATATTTAGAGGATGCATCTTAGACCTTAGCCTTGGTGTGTGCTAATATATGGATAGTCTTGGCTTGTTCTTTCAACTATTTTACCTCAGCCTCTAACTCTTGCCTCACCATATTTTTACCCTCATGGATTGTCACCATAGAATCCTTGTGTGTTTTAGGTAGATCTTAAAAGTTTTCAACATAGGGGATTGCCTTGACTACCTATTCTATCTTTTAGTGAGGGAGAAGACCTATTGTCTCTCCTCAAGAATCAATTCCATACCTTTGTCATCTTCTAGCTTCCTCTTCTTTACCGTTTGAATGCTCTTAGATGGTTTGTCAAAAAAGGTAATGATAAAAGGGAGCTCAGTGATTTTGAAACTGGTCATATGTGAGGTCTTTATCCTTAAATCCATGGCTGAGGGAGGAATGTTCAATTGATTGGCATCCATATATTTAGAGGTTGTGACTATAACCTCTTCCTTAGCCTCCTCATCTACCTAATTTTAGACCAAGCCTTTCCTCTAAAATGAGTAAGTGGATGGATTGTAACTATTTACGGCTTATTTATTTTACCTTTGCCTTCAATAGTCACTATGGTATATTTAGATGGAGTGGTGGATGGCATGAGAAGGGTGATTTGAATGGATTGAACACAAAGTTATGGGGTGGCCATGGTTGTCTCTATCTTTTTGGATGCCTTCTTAATTTTCCTTAATCTAATATTGGCAATGCTAGAAGGGACATGGGAAGTATCCATAATGGAAGTGGATGGAATGGAGGTGAAAAAGGGATCAATAGAGGTGGTAGAAGTAATAGTATAAGAAACAACCTTCTCAACCTTTGAGGTGAGAAAGGGGAACTATATGAATGAATCTAGGGCAAATGGATCATCAATGGTGGAAGTAAGGACTTCCACCTTGGGGGTTATCAAAATAAAGGAAATAGAAATAGTATTAAATATAGGAATAGAAATAGAAGACAAAAATAGTATCAACAGACTAGGTACCTTGGGAATCTTCCTTAGTTGGTTCCCTACCTTTTTTAGCTTCAAGGCTTAAGTCCTTGTCTTTTTCTAGCTCTATTTCCTCATTAGACTCCTCTTCTTCTTATTCTAAGTCAACTGACTCTCTTTTTGCCACTTATGCTTATTGTGGAACTATAGGAAAGCCTTGAGATTATTCAACCTTAGGACTACTTATGGGAATCCTAGGCTTCCTTGCATAGACAATGATGGTCTTTGGCTATGTGGAGGAGCCTTGATGGCCCAGATCAGTTGCTTCATCTATTGCTACCCCTGCAAATGTATAAATTATGACTATGGAATAGGTGTGGGCATTAGAATGGTATTATTTGATGGTTTTTCACACACTTATTCCTCCTCATTATAATCTAAATTAATGGGGTCTCCTAATTGTGTTCCCCTAGGGTCAGGTTCAACTATCCCAGGTTCCTTCTTAACAACCTTTATATTTAGAGGAAGTCCTTATGATGAGGAGCCTCCTTGATCCTTTAATTGTTCTGTGGATTGGACCTTCTAGAAGTATGTATGGGTCCATCCTATGTAAAGGTAATTATACTATCTAACTCTCTCATAAATATGGTAGGATCCTATTGGATCATCCTCAAATGATCTTCTTTCAATCTAGCAATTATTACCCTCTCTAAAACTTCCTTATCATTTTATGCATTCATAAATAAAAAGTCAAGGATAATGCACATGGCTATAAAGGATATCAAAACCCTAAATATGCTTTTGAATGGCTCTATGGGGATCCAAATCCATGTAAGTGTAGGGAAGTGATATATTTTCCTATTACCACCAACCTTTCCAAAGTTTTTTCTCATTATGTATACCATTTAGCCAATAACTATGTGGCGGCCAAATAATGAGATTTTCTTCATCCTCAATAGATCCTCTTATATGTTCCACCACAATTGAAAAGAAATTTCTTATTTGGCCAACTTATCAAGAACATACTTTGGAAGGCATACGGGATGAACCCTATTACCCCAGATCATCATAACCATCTAGATATAGGAATTAGTCACCACTTGATTAAAGTGTCTTCATAATGTTGGATCCAATTGTAGGCATTGGCAAACCATGGATAGTCTGGCAAACTTGAGGATAAGTATCCTCAGAAATAATTAGCATATTCTTTATGTAAGCATATATGTGCATAAATTTCAAATGGTCAAAAAAAAATATTTTTAATACAGTCGATGGCTAGGCTCCATAGTTCATCAAAAAAATTGTAAACTATCCACCATAACAACATCCAAAATTTAATGCTTGTGCTGGACTTTATGGAAAGAGCAAAATCACAAAATTTTCAGTGACACTGCTAGAAATGTTGCTCAGGTGTTTAACTCCTTTGCTAGGACCATCTTGGAAAGTGTTACAACAGCTCATATTAGTGTTGCAGAGAAACCCCTATCTAAATTTGAAAGTCAAATTGCTGCCAAATGGAAGGTTTTAAACCTTATCCCTACGCATGATAATTCCAAAATTCTTCAGAGACTTCATACTAAATGGATACCACCTAAACCCAATTGGATGAAAGTCAATTTTGATGGGGCATCCAAGTTGAGTGGTAAAGAAAGTGGAGGAGGAATAATAAGAAATGAAAAAGGAGGGATGTATGTTGTCTATGCTGGTGGCATGGGTTACCAGAGCAATAACTATGTTGAAGCTTTGGCCTTACTTTGGGGATTAAATTTGGCTATATCCCTAAGAATTAGAAATTTGAATATTCAGGGAGATTCTAAGTTGATCATAGATGTCGTTAATAAATCATTTAACATTGGTATCCATCTAAAATACATCATTACAGACATTTAGTTTCTTTTACAAAAGTTTTTCAAAGTTGAGATTACCCACACCTACAGAGAAGGTAACAGGGTCACTGATGCTTGTGCCAACCTCTTGTTGGGGATCAACCAACAATGGATTATACTTGTGAAAGCAATAAACGCAGAAATAAATCAGATAGATAAGTAACTGAAATGATAAATAGCACAGAACAAGATATACAAGAAAACACCCTGAAAACTTGTATTAAAACTCTTTACAATAGGAATACAATTTGAAGAAACTTCGTTCTTCCACACCTCTCTTAGATGCACACAAGATCTCTCACTATATCTCTATTCCTCAAGAGCTCTCTCTCAAGTACAATCAAATCCAACAACCTGGATTGATGAAACTCAATACTGTCCTTCAAACATTCATAATGTTCTACTCATACAGTTCAACTCTCTTACACACAATAGCTAAGAAGATCTTTCCTACATATAGAAAATAGGAAACTTAAGCATGCCTTTACAACAAATAGTTAACCTCTTCAACAAGGGCTCTAAAAATAACATTGCTAATAATAGAGACATGAGTTTGAGTTCACAACTCAAACTCATCATGCAAACACTCGCTTCTGTCCTCGGAAATCGCTTTCTGGACACGCAGGTAACCGACGTCGGTTCCTGTCTGTTCGCCTGTGACCGTCGTCGGCCGACCCTGCTGCCGACGTCAGCGCCTCTGTAACTGCAACTGACCGACGTCGGTCGCTCCTGACCGACGCCGGTGCCTGTGTAGACCCGAAACTATTTTGTATGCTCCTTGGTGAAGCTTTTAGCTCCACACCCTAACAATCTCCCACTTGGAGATAAACCAGCTGCACCAATACCTGTACAGCAATATCTTCTAGCTCCTCCATCTTCAACTCAATCATGAAGACCAATAGAAGTTGAATGAAGATTCAACTTCTCCTTAGTAACTGGCTTTGTTAGCATATCAGCAGGATTCTTGTCTGTATGGATTTTCTCCAGCTTCAACTCACCATCTTCCAATACCTGCCGTATGAAGTGGTACCTTAGCTGTATGTGCTTGGTTCTTGAGTGAAACGCTGAGTTCTTAGCCAAATGGATTGCACTCTGACTGTCACTATACAATCTGTAACTTCCATGCTCCCTTCCAAGCTCTACTAAGAATCGTGTCATCCATATCATCTCCTTGCTAGCTTCTGTAGCTGTAATATATTCTGCTTCTGTAGTTGACAAGGCTACAACCTTCTGCAACTTAGATATCCAACTAACCGCCGTTCCACCTACAGTAAAAACATAACCTGTGGTGTTTCTCCTGCCATCCAAATCCCCTGCCATATCTGAATCTACATAGCCATGTAGAGAAGTATCTGAACCTCCATAGCACAAGTGTCTACTGCTGGTTCCTCTCAGATATCTAAGGATCCATTGAACTGCTTTCCAATGTTCCTTACCTGGATTGGCCATATACTTACTTACCACTCCCACTGCTTGGGCAATATCTGGTCTAGTACATACCATTGCATACATCAAACTTCCTATCGCGGAAGAATATGGAACCTTACTCATGTACTCTACCTCTTCATATGAATTGGGACATTATTCTTTACTTAACTTGAAATGTCCAGCCAAAGGTGTACTTACCGGTTTAGCATCCTGCATATTGAACCGTTTCAACACCTTGTCCACATAATCTTCTTGAGACAATATCAACCTGTGATTTTTCCTGTCCCTCTTAATGCTCATGCCAAGGATTTTCTTTGCTGCTCCCAAATCCTTCATAGCAAACGTTTGAGCTAATTTTACCTTAAGCTCTGAGATGTCCTGCATGTGAGACCCTGCAACCAGCATGTCATCTACATACAACAATAGAATAATATATCTACCATTATCAAATCTCTTGAAATACACACAATGGTCTGATTGACACCTACTGTAGCCATGCTCAGTCATAAACCTGTCAAATTTCAAGTACCATTGCCTAGGAGCTTGCTTGAGGCCATACAAGCTTTTCTTCAACCTGCACACAAACTTCTCCTTACCCTTGACCTCGAATCCTTCTGGTTGTTCCATATAGATTTCCTCATCCAAATCTCCATGAAGAAACGTTGTCTTGACATCTAGCTGCTCAAGATGCAAATCCTCAAAAGCAACCAAAGACAATACAACCCTTATTGAAGTCATTTTTACAACTGGAGAAAAGATCTTGCCAAAGTCAATACCTGGCTTTTGTGCGAATCCTTTTACCACTAATCTGGCCTTGTATCTCATCTGACCATCCTCACCTTCCTTTAACCTGTAGGTCCATCTGTTCTTCAGTGTTCTCTTACCAGCTGGCAATTCAACCAAATCCCATGTTTGGTTCTCTCTTAAGGACTCCATCTCCTCAACCATGCCACGCTCCCACTTACTCCTGGACTCCACCTGTAATGCTTCTTCAAAACTTTCTAGTTCTCCACCATCAGTTAGCAATAAATAATATAAGGAAGGAGAATATCTAATTGGAGGCTTACTCACCCTTTTTGACCTCCTAATGGGTGTCTTAGACTCGTTCTCAACAATCTGTCCACCCAAGTTTTCTGACAGTGACCGACCTCGGCCACCTGTAGACCTGTTACTGGCTGACGTCGGTTCTTCCTGACCAACCTCGGTTCCTGGTCTACCGATGTCGGTCTCTGTATAACCGACATCGGTCTCTGTACTGCCGACGCTGGTTTTTAACCTGCCGACGTCGGTCTCTGTGTTTTCCTGCAAGTGATTATTTCCTTTTCCCGCGAGCTCATTTTGGACCATAACTTCATCCAATTCACCATTGCTCTGCCCAGATTGATCCAGTTTCCTTATCTGATCACTGTACATCACTCTTTCATTAAAAACAACATCACGGCTCCTAATTACCTTGTTAGTTCCTAGATTCCAAAATCTGAAACCAAAATCATCTGAGCCATAGCCAATAAACGTGCACCTCATAGACTTAGCGTCAAGCTTCTTTCTATTTTCCTTATCTATGTGCACAAAGGCTTCACAACCAAAAACTTTGAGATATGAGAGATCTACCTTTTTACCTGTCCATGCCTCTTCTAGAATTCCACCATCCAGAGCTGTAGAGGGTCCTCTGTTGATCAGGTACACTGCGGTGTCAACTGCTTCTGCCCAAAACTCTAAGGGCAACCCTGCATGCAATCTCATACATCTTGCACGCTCCATAATAGTTCTGTTCATCCTTTCAGCAATACCATTCTGCTGAGGTGTCCTTGGAACTGTCCTTTGCCTACGGATTCCGTGAGTGTAACAATACCAGTTAAACTTTAGACTGCAGAACTCACCGCCATTATCGGATCTCAAGCACTTCAATCTTCTGCCTGTCTCATTCTCAACCATGGCTTTCCAAATCTTAAAAGTCTCAAAAACATCATATTTCTTTTTAATACAGTAGATCCATACCTTCCTTGTAGCATCATCTATGAATGTGACATAGTACCGTGATCCGCCAATAGAGGCTACCTGAGCCGGTCCCCACACGTCTGTGTGAACAAGCTGCAACTTCTGCCTTTTCTTAGTAGACCCAATCTTGAGAAAACTAACCCTTTTCTGTTTTCCAAATACACAATGCTCACAAAATTCTAGATCCAAACTTTTCAAATCTGAAAGCATACCTTTAGACTTAAGAATTGACATCCCCTTCTCACTCATGTGGCCAAGCCTTGAGTGCCACAATTTAGCATCCACATCTGAAGTAGATAAAACTGAAGGAGATTTGTTAGTAACGCAATTACACAAATAGAGAGTACCTTCTCTCTTACCTCTGGCCATAACGAGTGCACCCTTGGTCACCTTCCAAGAATCTTCTGTGAGAGTTACTATACAACCCTCATCACCTAGTTTACCTGCAGAAATCAAATTTCTCTTCAAACTAGGAACATGCATCACATCTTTCAACACCCATGTGTTGCCATTCTGCATCTTTAGCTGCACTTTACCTTTGCCAGTAATCTTACAAGGTTCGTCATCCCCTAAGTATACTATTCCAAAATCCCCTTGGATATAGTCACTGAAATATTCCCTGTTAGGAGTAGCATGAAAAGATGCACCAAAATCTAGTACCCAAGATTCTATATTATTATGCAGAGAGAAAATTAAAGCATCCTGTGCAATACCTGCAATCTTGGCTTCTTCCTTTCCTTCGTGTTGGTTGTCCTCTTTAGGCTTTGACCAACAATCTCTGCTTATGTGCCCCATCTTTCCACAGTTCTAGCATTGTGGCTTCCTGCCATTTCTGGATTTAGATCTGCCTTTCCCTTTAGACTTGGATCTTGCTCTGCCTTTCTTGCTCTTCTCTTTTTGCCTTCCCCTGCTCTCAAAACTTAAAGCGTTCCCGGATGCCTCTTCTGTGCTTTTCCTGCGTATTTCCTCATTCAAGATAACACTAACAACATCCTCTACTTTCAAAATATTTGATGCAGATGCAGTATTAGAAACTGCCATTACTAAGCCATGCCAGCTTTCAGGCAAAGAACATAATATCAAAAGAGCTTTTATTTCATCTTCAAATACAATATTGACTGAACTTAACTGATTAACAATACCATGAAAATCATTCAGGTGATTAGAGACAGATCCACCTTCTTGCATATGCAAATTAAATAACTGCTTCATTAAATATACCTTATTTGAAGCTGAGGGTTTTTCATACAGATTTGCTAACGTAGTCATTAACTCTACCGTAGTTTTTGCCTGTGAAAAATTAGATATCACAGTGGAGGCCAGACTCAGTCTTATAGACCCAAGAGCCTTTCTGTCAAGAACTTCCCATTCTTCATCCTCCATGTCCTTGGGCTTCTTTGCAATTCCACCTAACGGTAAGTAAAGATCCTTCTGATACAGATAATCTTCTATCTACATTCTCCAGTGTTGATAGTTCTTGCCATTAAACTTTTCCATTCTCAACTTACTTTCTTCTGCCATTGCTTCTCCCACTCAAACAGAAATCCCTGTGAGCAACCTGTAATCCAAACACACTACACAGATCTGAACAACCTGTTAGTGAACCTGAGCTCTGATACCACTTGTTGGGGATCAACCAACAATGGATTACACTTGTGAAAGTAATAAACGTGGAAATAAATTAGATAGATAAGTAACTGAAATGATAAATAGCACAGAACAAGATATACAAGAAAACACCCTGAAAACTTGTATTAAAACTCTTTACAATAGGAATACAATTTGAAGAAACTTCATTCTTCCACACCTCTCTCAGATGGACACAAGATCTCTCACTAGATCTCTATTCCTCAAGAGCTCTCTCTCAAGTACAATTAAATCCAACAACCTGGATTGATGCAACTCAATACTGTCCTTCAAACATTCACAATGTTCTACTCATACAGTTCAACTCTCTTACACACAATAGCTAAGAAGATCTTTCCTACATATAGAAAATAGGAAACTTAAGCATGCCTTTACAACAAACAGTTAACCTCTTCAACAAGGGCTCTAAAAATAACATTTCTAATAATAGAGACGCGAGTTTGAGTTCACAACTCAAACTCATCATGCAAACACTCGCTTCTGTCCTCGAAAATCACTTTCTGGACACGCAGGTAACCGACGTCAGTTCCTGTCTGTTCGCCTGTGACCGTCGTCGGCCGACCCTGCTGCCGACGTCGGCGCCTCTGTAACTGCAACTGACCAATGTCGGTCGCTCCTGACCGACGCCGGTGCCTGTGTAGACCCGAAACTGTTTTGTATGCTCCTTGGTGAAGCTTTTAGCTCCACACCCTAACACCTTGGTCAGCAATTCTCAGGATGGAGGGTATGGTGACAAGGGGCTCATATACCCCCAAACATTAGAGATATCATTCAGAAGGAGATGATGGAGCATGAATGATGCACATTGATGATGAAGATAGCTTTCAAAGGTGGTCCACGTGGAGAAGGCCATTGCGGATCATGGAAGCGGTGGGTAATCCAGGGAATGTTGACAATGTAGACAATGAGAATTTGTTAGGAACCCCTCTAAGGAAGCACAATTGATTACCTTTCTTATAAGCAATTAAACATGGAATTATACCAGAATGATTGAGTAACTAGAAACTTGAAACAACAAAGAATTTGAGAGACAATACATAATCTTGTATTAGATACTCTTAGAAGAAAATACAATAAAGAAGATGCCACTTCTTCTTCCACCTCAAAGGCTTGCCACACCTTAAGAGCTTCTTCCCTCTCTCTCTTGGTCAACCACAACCAACTCAACAACCTGAGTTTTTATCCCCTCCTTGAATTTTTTAGCTGATCTCCTTGACCTTACACCTTATAGATCTCCTTGACCTTGCTTCAATGCTTCAATGCTTTTACTTGCCTTCTTGATTACAATACATGCCTCATGGGTCTTTAAATAGGATCCCATGCATACAAAAATATATCTCTAATTAAAATAATTAGACACACATCTTGAGACTATAATTAGCCCTTTAACATGCAAACACTCACTTCACTTAACTGACTGTTCATCAACAGCAGTTCTGGAACCACCACAGGTGACTGACGTCAGTCCCTATCTGTCTGGTGATGATCAACATCAGCCAACTCCCTACTGATGCCGGTTTCCTTTTGTGCTCATCATGATCGACATCAGTTATTCTGCCAATGCCAGTACCTCTGGAACTTTAGCATCCTCCTCTTCATCTGCATAGTTGAAGCTTTTATCTCCACAACCTAACAATCTCCCACTTGGAGATAAATAGCTGTAACTGTACATGTACCTATACACCGTCTAGTTTGTTCCCTTGGCTCTGTATCCCTCTTCAAGATCACTCTTGAAGACCAACCACCACAAAACATGTGATGCTATCCCTGTCATCCAAGTCCCCTGCCACATCTAAACTCTCTAACAACTCCCACTAGAGACAAAATCAACCTGTGATCTTCCATGTCTCTTATGAAAAAAGAATTTTGCTGCTCCCAAATTCTTCATGACATACCTCTAAACTAACTTTACCCTTAGCTCAACAACTCCTTGTATATGTAACCCTGCAACAAGCAACACAATATAGTAACAGGATAATGTAGCTAATATTATCCAACTTGGTAAAGATAAATACAATGGTGAAACCTCCATTGCCCTGTAGCCTACTCAAGACCATATACCCTAGCCTTCTATCTCACATGTCCATCCACTCTCTTCTCTAACTTAGTAATCCATCCCTCATCTAGTGCTTTCTTCCAACTGACAACTCCACCAACAAATACCTGTTTGGTTCTTCTCCAAGGACTCACACTCCTCATCCATGCCAAGTTCCCACTGTTTTTGGATTCAACCTGCATTGCCTCTTCACATCTTCCTGATTCTTGACCATCAATAAGAAAAAAATAAAATAAAGAAGGTGAATAATGAATATGAGGTTCACATACCCTTTCTGACCTCCATATGGGCGTTTGAGACTCCTTAATAGCTTGTTATCCGCCCAACATCCATTCTAGTCACCGATCTCGACCATCTCCCAGTCTATATCTGACTGATGTCGATTCCTACACTGACCCTGACTGCCAATGTCATTTCCTTGGCTGACATTGGTGTCCCCTCCTATCAACATTGGTTCCTATCTGGTCGACATCAGTCTTCTCTACCTGACTCTACTGACCCTGCTGGTCTGCACATGACTGATGTTGGTATCTGCCTGACCGACGTCGGTTCCAAGTGACTGATGTCGAGGTCTGTGTATTCTTGTAAGTGATGAATTCTTTATCCACGAGCTCATCTTGGATCAAACCCCTGTCCATACTACCCTACTTAGAATTATTCAGCCCTTGTGACTGATCTCTATCCCTCATCTCCTCTATAAACACCAAGGCTTCCCTGTTCTTCTCAAAAGCATCAAATTTCCTTTTCTTGCAATGAACTTGATCTATGCCTTCTGAATCTAAACTCATACCTTTAGAATCAAGAACATCCATTCCCTTCTTATTCATGTGACCAAGCCTATTAAGCCACATCTTTGAATCTATAGCTGAAGTAGATAAACCAGAAGTAGAATCAGTAATACAAGTAAATAGATAAAGAGTACCTACTTTATTACCTCTTGCTAAAACAAGTGCACCCTTGGTAACCTTCCAAGAATCCATTGTAAGGGTTACTGTGCATCCCTCATCACCCAACCTTCCTACAAAAACCAAACTCTACTTTAGAACTGGGACATGCATAATCTCCTTCAACACCCATGTGTTGTCCATCTACAAGTTTAGCTACACTTTCCCTTTGCCAACTATTTGACAAGGCATACCATCCCCTAAATAAAGCACTCCAAAGTCTCCCTGGACATACTCATGGAACAAATCTCTGTTTCGGGATGCATGAAAAGAAGAACTAGAATCTAAAACCCATGATTCTATCTGACTATCCAAAGAAAGTATGAGAGCATCCTGTGCCACAATACCTGCATCCTTTGCTTCTACATTACCTTCATGTTGATTTTCTTTATCCCTTAACCAGCACTCTTTTTTTGTGTGTCCTCTCTTTCCACAAAACTAGCAGGTGACACCTCTGGATTCGGATCTCCTTCCCACCTTCAACCTTGATTTCCCTTGCTCAACCTTCTCTCTTTGCCTTCCCCTGCTTTTTGCACTTAGAGCATTCCCTGATGATTCACCTGTGCTTTTCCTACGTATTTTTTCATTCAAGATTACACTCACAACATCATCAACTTTTAAGATTTTAGAAGCAGACGCAAAATTACTTACTGCCATAACCAAACTATCCCAACTTTCAGGTAAAGAGCATAAAATTAAGAGAGCCTTTACTTCATCATCAAAAACAATATTGACTAAAGCTAACTGGTTTACCAAACCATGGAAATCACTAAGATGAGTATGTACCAATCCACCTTCCTGCATTTGCAAAGTAAATAACTGCTTCATAAGAAATACCTTAATTTGAAGCCGAGGGATTTTCATATAGATTTGCCAAATATTTTATCAACTCTTCCGTTGTCTTGCACTGTGATAAGTTAGAAATCACAGACGATTCAAGGCTCAACCTTATGGATCCCAGAGCCTTTCGATCAAGAACATTCCATTCTTCATCCTTCATATCTATGGGCTTGCATGCAACCCCACCCAACGGTAAGTACAAATCCTTCTGATATAGATAGTCTTCTATCTGCATCCTCCAATGTTGATAATTCTTGTCATTAAACTTTTCCATTCATAGCTTACTTTTTTCTACCATTACTGAACTCCCACTCAATCAGAAACCCCTGTGAATGACCTGTAATCAAACAATAACCTGCTCCCTACAAACCGTAGCTCTGATACCAACTGTTAGGAACCCCTCCAAGGAAGCACAATTGATTACCTTTCTTATAAGCAATTAAACATAGAATTATACCAGAATGATTGAGTAACTAAAAACTTGAAACACTAAAGAATTTGAGAGACAATACATAATCTTGTATTAAATACTCTTAGAAGAAAATACAATAAAGAAGATGCCACTTCTTCTTCCACCTCAAAGGCTTACCACACCTTAAGACCTTGTTCCCTCTTTCTCTTGCTCAACCACAACCAACTCAACAACCTGAGTTGTTATCCCCTCCTTGAATGCTTCAGCTAATCTCCTTGACCTTACACCTTGTAGATCTCCTTGACCTTGCTTCAATGCTTTAATGCTTTTACTTGCCTTTTTGATTACAATACATGCCTCATGGGTCTTTAAATAGGATCCCATGCATATAAAAATAGACCTCTAATTACAATAATTAGACACGCAGCTCGAGACTATAATTAGCCCTTTAACATGCCAACACTCGCTTCACTTAACTGACTGTTTGTCAATAGCAGTTCTGGAACTGCCACAGGTGACCGACGCTAGTCCCTATCTATCTGGTGCTAAGCACCATCGATCGACTCCCTGTCGATGCCAGTTGCCTTCTATGCTCATCATGACCAACGTCGGTTATCCTGCTGACACCGGTACTTTTAGAACTTCAGCATCCTCCTCTTCATCTGCATAGTTGAAGCTTTTAGCTCCACAACCTAACAGAATCTTAAGGATCTTGTTAATTCTATAGTTATGTAGTGTCATCCTTTCTGACTCTAGTCTTTCTAGTGTTTTGTTTTGCTTTTTAGTTTATTTCATGGCTGTGCCGTTGGTTTAGTGCTGGCATCTTTTGTTTTCCAGCCTTCCTATCTTTTTTGATTGTATAGGGTTTGGCCCCTGGTTTTCCACCTTAATTAATCAAAAAACAACAACATCTAATAAATAAAACATCATGTAAAAATTACCTACAATAATATGCCATTTATCCTTGGAGATGACCTATTCTCTCAAATGAAAACTGACTATCTCCCTCAACATGAATGTTGTGTCACTAGTTAGCATCATGTGTAGCAAAGATGCCCAATCCAAATAGAGAAAGTGAATGTTGGACATGCCATAAAGTCTATTCAATAGTGCCATACCTATCTTCACTCCCATCCTAAACTTATTAATGGGAGTAGGTCCCTTTGGATTCTTCCCTTTGAATGTGATGGTCTCATTGGGGAGAAGTCATGAAGACAACACCTTCTCCATCATTTTCTCTTGATTCCACTACACTAGCTTATGTTTGTTAAATTAAATGTCTAGTGTTAATGATGGCAAATAACTTTGGAATTCAGCTCCCATGATGCATGCCATAGCTTTAATATTGCCAATATGTTACAATAAAGCATCTTGCATGACCTTGTCCATGAAGAATAAGTCATGAAGGATGTTGATGTATGGCATCACCTCAAGCTTGGTGACAAAAAAATGTAATCCTTGCCTTTTTAAGGCCAGTAAATCCTTGATAAATAGTAATTCAATGAAAGAGATGTTTCCATCCAATGAAAATATACCCATAGATTCAATAATGTCCTATAACTCTGAACAATTCATGTCCTATTATAGAATATGGTGATGTTGAAGACTGTATCCATAAACTCTATTGAATCTTTAATAGAGCAGGGCAATGGTGAAACTAATCCCTTGAATGGCCTAGATGAATATTCCATTATTTTTTACATGTAAATGGATTGCTTACAGTCTCCTTTACATGTTTTATGTGTTTTATGAACATTTTTTTCTCCCACTAGTCGTTGGTTCTTCATGCAGTATTCTCATAAGTGGTAGCTAGGGCTTTTGGTCATGCAGGATAGTAATAAATTTTGAGTGCAAGTTTGTTTGTAAGTAATTAAGGATTTAATGATTATACATTATGTATATAGCCTTGAACATTAAATACCATTTTGTGTGATATAAATGCCCAATGTTCACCTATTTTATGTTTTTTACATAGTTCAAAATTCATTTGTTCTAGTTGGTGGTTGACTTTAGTATACTACTAAGAGGTATTTTGGCTTTAGTAGACTAAGTATAGAAGGTCCTTTAGGGAATTAAGTAATAAGGTATTTGGTTTTTCTATGGGATCAGCCTTTATAAAATACCCACAATAAAAATTCCAAAGACCTAATTCCCGTCAGAAAAAATGATTGAAACAAAAATTCTGAAGCATATGTATAAAGATCTTAGGATATATCAAACAAAATATCCATAGTAAAAAACCCAAGGATAAAAGGTCCATTAGAAAACATGTTCAAAAAAAAAGTTTAAAAACTTATGATTTAAAAATAAGTTATTTTAGGATAATTATTTTAGACAAAATGTTCAAACAAAAACCCCGAAGACTTACCATCAGAATAAAAGTTTTGAAGACCTGAAAAGGTCCTAAATAAACAAAGTGTAGAAGAACAAGTGCCAAATAAATTTTGGGATAAATACCCAAAACAAAAACCCTGAAAGCCAAACATGTTGTAAAAAAATGACCTAACAAAAAGCACAAACAAAAAGCCCGATGAATAAGTCTTTGAATGATTCTTTTTGAATATACTAAATCTTGGGAAAAAAATTCCAAGAACCTGCATTATTCAAAACTTCTTGAAAAGGAATTAATAGAGTTAACACATAAAACATACAAAATACCATGCTATAATATGGTAAATTCCTCTAAGTATAAATACTAAGAAGTGATTTTGTTCAAGAATTTGCCCTTGCATACAGAAGAAAGGCTCAACAAGCAAGGCCAGAATCTGAAAAAAGTGGGTCCCCATTTCTTCTTAAAGAAAAAGGGGATGTTGGGTACAATAAATGGTGACTTATAGGGAGAATATTCTTGAATATTCAAGAACCCAAAACTTTAGCTAGTAATCTCAAATCAAACATAGACCATGTCTTATAAAAAATATTAAAATCAAAAATATGAAAGGGCCTCTTAATTAGATTCACACAGCATACTTGCCTTCTTATCCTTGGATCTATATGTGCCAAACATGAGGTTCATTTAACCCTTGTTTTGATGAGTTTTTCAAAGGATTTGTGAAGCTTTAGGTTTCATTTTAGTTTATATTAAAGGTCATTAAAACAAGGGAAGTTTAGGCATTGCTATAATACCATCCAGGCATTCATAGGCTCAATAGAGATACCTTGGGCTCCTTCTCTTCCTCTTCCTTTAATTTTTCGATCATGATGCATGGTATATTGACATTATTTAATAATGTGAGCCTTTTGATTTTATTTAGATATTATTTTGGCTTTATTTCTCTTTTGAACTCAATGGTTCTTTTCTTCTTCTTTTTTATTTTTTTTTAATGGAAAGAGGATAGTTGGAACCCTAGAGAGTTGGTATAGTTATAAAAAAAAATCATTACCAGAACATCCCTACCAACTATATCTATACTAATAATTATCACTTCCAATAATTATTTAATATAATTAGTGTGATTGATATAAATAATTAAAAAACTTTCTAAATTCATGTTAATTAATTGAGAGAAACTTCCACATACCCACTGAAATTATTTACTTGTGACACAATCTAGAATGATTCATGATTACCTATCTTCACTTGAAGACTCTTAATCCATAAATATACCTAATTTGTGAATAGGTCCCAAGTTATAAATCTTTTTTAATTTCCTCCCTTTTTTATAGGTATATTTAAGCATAAGTGTAGTTGGTTTGGATTTTAGTTTGGTTATATCAAAGCAAAACACAATTTAGTCTATCACAAGTAACAAAACAACTAATCAAGAAAATATGAAATATAATCTCAAAAATAGGAAATCTAACCTAAAACAATAGGAAATCCTACCTCTATCGTGTTCCTTCATCAATCAGTGGTACCTTCAAATGGTAGAACCATGAAGTAGTGCTTCAAGAACTATCCATTGACTGGGTATGTAAGTTCATTGCCTTGAAGTCCTTTAGGAAGAATGCATTATTACCTAGGATCTATAAAATCTGATATGGTCCAATCCATAGTTGGGAAAATTTGTCATGTTATCCTTTCTTTTCATGGGATTTATCCCAAAGAAGCACTAGATCTAAGATCCTAAATGTTTTGAAATTTTCTCTCTTATTAAACCACCTTGTGACTATGTCATGATGCTTGTTGAATGTTTGTAAGGCTTCAGTCCTTGAATCTTCCATTTCTATTATGTCCAATACTAGAGACTCTACTTTATCACTCAGTTCAATGTAATCTTTCATGAATTGATAAGGAGGTAGCTTTAGCATGATTAGGAATACTAGCCTACATCCATACACCAAAAAATAGATTGAAGCTTGAAGGGTTTGTTTGTATCTTGTTTTTAATACCCAAAGAGCATACTTTAATAGATTATGCTAGTCCCTAGGCTTATCCCTAGCTGATTTCTTAATTATATCTATCAAGTTTTTATTTGTTGATTTTTTTGATCCATGTCTTTGGGGGTAATGGTTAGATGATGACCTAATAGTGATCTAGTTATCATGTGCCCATTTAGTGAATTTTGTTGATATGAAAGCTAGTCTATTGTCATTAACTAAAGAAATGAGGGTACCAAATCTAGTTGTGATGTGTTCCTCTAAGAAGTGAATCACATCTTGTGCTCTATAGTTATTTGTGACTATGGCTTAGTACATCTAGTGTAATAGTTTGTAGTAGTAATTATAAACCTATGACCTACTAAGTAATTTGGGTTAATGATACCAATGAAGTCTAAATCCCATTTGGAAAATGGCATTCCTTCAACAACTAGATTTAAGGGCATTATTATGTGTATTTCCCTCTTAGTTAAATATTGGCATTCATGGCATGTTCTTACATGATCATGAACATCCTTGAAAACTATTGACCAATAATGGCCCATTCTTAAGATTTTATGGGATGTGGTATTCCCAAATGGATGACCATTTCCTATCTTCTAATATAAGTTTTCCAAAATCTCTTTAGCTTCCTTCATAGACACACACTTGATTTAAATGCCTTCATAGTTTCTTCTATACAGGACTCCCTTCTTGATCATGTAATGAGCATATTTGAGCCTCCAAGCTCTTATTCATTCTCTATTTATTTCAAGGGAATAAGTACCTATAAGCAAGTATTGTATTATATTAGTATACCATTCTCCTTTAGATACTTGAGATTCACATAGCTCTTCAACAATGATATGTGGATTAGGTTTAGTCATGAGTTGAATGATGTCTTAACAATATTTTTAGGCTTTATTTCTATGTTGAACTCTTGAATCTTTTCCATCCACTTGCCTTGGCATTCTCCTAATTCATTTTGTGATAAGGTGAGCTTGGGATTAGGCACAATGGTAATGGTCTTATTCCTCAAGATTTAGTGTCAAAACTTCTTTACCGATTTGATAAGAGTGAATATTTTTTTATCAGTCATGGAGTACTTGAGTTCTACATCTTTTAAATTTGTGCTCATAAATGTAATTGGATGTTCAGTCTCATCTTTTTTCTGTGTTATAATAGTAATAATTGTATGTTCTAATGTGAATGAGTACAAGTAGAAATATTTCATGAAATATGGACTAATTAGTACTAGGGCCTAAGATATTACATCTTTAATGTCTTGAAAATACTTTTAGGCTTTAGCTATCCATTTTATTTTGGCATCATGCTTGAGCATTGCATTCAAAGGTCTAACAATCTATGTAATTCCCAAGATAAACTTCCTTACAAAGTTAATCTTCCAAAATAATGATTTGAGCTCGTTCTTAATGTTTGATGGTGTAATATTCAAAAATTCTTAAATTCTAGCTAGATGAATGATGATCTTGTCTTTGGTGATGATGTGTCCCATTAGCTTGCCTTCATTCACTCTAAATATGCTCTTTTTCAGGTTTAGTGAGATACCAAACCTCTTGTACCTATCAAATATTGACTAGAGGTGGCCTATGTGGTCATTCTTATTCTTTGAAAACATAGTAATATCATCCATGTAAATGATTTTGCATTTTCCTATTAACCCCTTGAATGCATGATCCATATCATGTTAAAAGATGGTTCCTATGTTTATCAGGCCAAACAAAATCCTCTTATATGCTTAAGTTCCCCACTTCGTATTAAAATATAGTCTTCATCCTATCATTAGATTGTACCAATACCTTATTATAGCCTAAAAATCTATTCAAGGACATCATTTTAGAACCACTTACTTTATTTATCACTTTATACAAAAAAGGTAGGGGATAGTTGTATTTTTTAGAAGCCTTTTTCAATTTTTTGAAATCAACACATAATATGATCTCATAATTCTTCTTTCTAAATGGAACCAAATTGGCCACTTAAGTAGAGTGTCTAATTGGGAAGACTATTCTTGCATGTAGTAACTTTTCCACTTCTCTTTGAATGAGAGGCTCTAGAATAGGATTGAACAGTCTTTGCCTATATCTAAATGGCTTGCGATCTAATTTCATAGGAATTGTATGAGTGGTGACCTGAGGGTCATAAACCTTTAAATCTTCATAAGTCTAGAAAATGACATATTTGTATCAAGTGATTAAATCATTCACTCATTGTCTCTCTTCTAGGGTGTAATTGAGACCAATACTAACATAGCATGGGCTATGTTCATCTCCTAGATTTTCCTTTTTGAAGTTAGATTTATTGACCTTAGGCTTTCTAAGCTACTGAGATTGGGATTCTATGTAAAATGGTCTTTCTAAGGAGACCAAACCAATTGGAATATGATTCTCTTTGAGCTAGAGAATACCTTCCTTGTCTAATTCCTATTGATAGAGGGGATTAATATCCATGTCATCGATGATTTAGGACTCAAATTACCATGAATTAGTTAAAAATTGAATAATCTATTGATCATTATCAAAGACTTGGAAATTTTCTATATTATTAGGAATAGAGGGGTAAGGCACTAATTCAATAGAGAATATTTTTACCTTAGATTATTGAAGAGGCTCCAAATTAGCTATAATAACAACTAGTAAATGTGCAACTTGATTTTTCTCTCTGGGGATGGATACTATGTTGAAATCTTCAAATCTCTCAATTAGGTCCCATGCTCAATGCTTATACCTTCTTAAATAATACAACTTGTACTGATATTTATTTTTAACCTAATTAACCACCAACTCTAAATCACTAAATACTAGTATCTACTTCACGTTATTCTTGAGTGCAAATTGTAATCCCAAAATTACAATTTATGTAAAATATAAAAAAACTCTATTTCAAATTTATGCAAAATTGGTGCAATGTATACAGTTATGACCCAAATGTATATCTAAATCATGGAACAAAATTGTAGTTTGTGTAAGTGTAGAGGTCATGTCTTTATTACATGCCCCCACTGACGTTTAAAGATAATTAGTAAGCTTATAAGTTTAGAGGTCATGCTTTTATGACATGACTATTGAGAAGTGTTTTCATTGATGTGATGGTCAAGGTTGATGTCGTTAATGTCAAGGTTAAGGTTGATGGCATTGATGTCAAGGTGTATTTAGTGAAGTGGTATGTGATAAGGAAGCCATGTGATAAGAGAGAATTTTAAGGCAACCTATTATCTATTTTTTGAGAAAGAATTTAAAGGAAACATAATGATTCTTCTAAGGTTGATTTCAAGTTTCAATACAAGGTAAGAATGTTTGATTACCATTCCTTAGGTACAAGGTTCTTGAGAATCCTAGTCATAACAAGCATAATAATATCATGAGTATGTGCATGATGAGCATATAGAGTTATAGATAGAGGTATGATATTGTCCAAATATAATGAAAGTCATGAGAACAAGGTGTAAAATCATCAAGGAGTGTTTTAAGGTCAGTTGTCAAAGTTGTCAAGTGTTTGAACCTAGTAAGTGACTTGAGAAGGTATGTCTATAGGTTGCCTAGGCTTGTACATGGAGGGGAATGGTTGCATAATTATATGGATTCAAATAGGTATAAGAGGATATATGACATTGTTTTAGAATTCATATGAGACATTGGATTACTCATGAGATTCTCAGACTAAGCCTACATGGGTGAGACCCATAGAACTAGTATGCAACTAGACCACCTCTAGACCTGCTTAGCCTAATGAGACATCATAAGCTATTAACATGACATATTAAGGATTATTGATAGTTTTTTGATCATTTATATGAGGTGAAGAGCACATGGAAATAGACTTGAATGTCAGTTTCAAGGCCTAATGTGACTTATAGGTCAAAGCTTAGAGAGCAAAGAGAGAGAGGATGGCCTAATGGGGTATGAGGTTATATTTCTAAGGAAAGTATCACTAGTTGAGTATTTTTAGAGATTTATCATGTTTTTTCAAGTATATTAACCAATTTTTAGGTCAAATTTTGAAGTTTAAATAAAGAAAAGGTGTTTTAAGGTCTCTCATGTGCACAAAAAGAAAGGTTCTCAACCTGAGAAGAACTTTCAAGTGTTCATTAGAAAGTTTAAACTCTACACGGTAACCTAAGATATTCATGGTAGATGGGGAAGAGTCCTATCTCAAATTTTAAAGCATTTTTTTCTAGAATGAAGGGCTAAGCTTTATGAATGATCGTTAAGACTAGAAGATGGTTTAAACCCTCAAATAACCCTAATAATGACCCATATGAATGATATTATTCTAAAGTGATTAGAATGGATTTAAAAATATATTTAAGTAATTTTATGTTGTATTCAACTCTCCCAAGCACCTCCAAGTGTGATTGTTTTGTCAGGTGAGTGAGTGAATCCTATAGAAAAAGCCTTATTTCTCAAAACTTTACTATAGCAGATAGAGTTGACCAAGTCAAAGTCGATAAATGGATGGATAAAAAATATTGAGACTTATATTAAATTTCCATGGTGGCTTATGATCATGTTATATCCCTAAAATGTGATAAATTGATTATACAAGTTGACCTAGTCATTAACAAGCATAATGATGCAGACAGTGAGAAAACCAAGTAAAAGTGAGAAATTGATTAGGGATGTGATATCATGGATTAGCGATAAATAAAAGTGCATGGATAGTTTTTTAATACTTATAATAAATGATCATGTTGGATAAATGTTTGTAATTTAGAGGATATGATGAAAATGTTGCTCATAGGTTGACATGTCTAGTGTAGATGAGATAGTGAAGGTGCAAGTTCATGAGATTGGTTTGTATGACAAATATTGTCATTTGAATAATGTGTGTGTGTGTGTGTGTGTGTGTGTGTGTGTGTGTGTGTGTGTGTGTGTGTGTGTGTGTGTGTGTGTGTGTGTGTGTTTTAAAAAGGTATAATGATATCATAAGATCATTTACATGCATCAAAAGTCTTTGAAAGCGTCTACATAGGTGTTGTAGGTCAAAATCACCATGACTGGTCTTCAAGTCAAACTAGCAGTTCTTGGTAAGAAAGTAGCAGTGATGAGTTTGAGACTCTATGCCATGATTTTATGTACCTAAGTCAAATAATGTTGTTTTTTTAACTTTAATGACCTATCCATGTTTTTATAATTTTTAAAGTTAGTTTAAGTGATTGAAATGATAAAGCAAAAATGGGTTAACTGGTTCAAGTTTGACTATGTGTACTGAAGACAAAAGATTGGTCTACAAAACTAATATTTGGCATTAGACCTTGTGATAGTTGTACATGATATTGATGTGTGTGTGTGTGTGTGTGTGTGTGTGTGTGTGTGTGTGTGTGTGTGTGTGTGTGTGTGTGTGTGTGTGTGTGTGTGTGTGTGTGTGTGTGTGTGTAAAATAATATATTTACTATTTCATAGGTCAGATTAATTATTATTTTAGGTGTGAAAGATCAAGTTTCCATGATTGTGTTTTAAGGCTAGTTGGCAATTATGAGTGGGCTACTTGTAGAGAAGAGTTTGAGTAATTTTTCCATATGTTGAGCATTATAAATCATATGGTTATTACCATGAGATATTTTATATTATTTATATGTTATTTTTTTCCATTATTTATTGGCAAAGTTGTGTTTATGGTTTAGTTATTCAAGACATACTTTCTAGGTATGCACAAGCCTAATATAAATAGTATTAATGGTGTGTTCCAAGTAGTGGTTTTAGATAAAAGTACTTATGAAGATAATATTAGATTATTATTGGTATATTTAGGATACATATTATATTTTTATTCCATGTTAAGTGTTTTAATGTGCTCCAATAATATCAAAGAGTAGTGTGTGCTAAGTAGGCCTAGTGGGATTAGGTCTCCATGAGACCTAAAGGAAAGATAAGGCCTAATTGAAGTATGTCAGACCTAAAATGACTCAAATAACATTTTATCCATGTCTATGATATGTAATTATATAAATTTCATTGATGACCTAATAATTTTAAGGGTTTTTGGCTGACTAAGAAGGATATCAACATGAGACTTGTCTAAATACTAGGCAATTTTAGGCCTATGAGTGTGGGTAGAGAATAAGTGAATGAAATATAATATTGGTAAGTATAATAAGGTATTTTATACCATAATTGATGTGTATAGTAACTATTATGAAGTTTTTATATAGTTTTTATATATGAAAATCAAGGTCATATGACTTAATCAAGTCAAAAAGAGGGCTAGTTGAGCAAAAAAGACTAAAGGCCAGTTTGAAAGGGATATAAATGTCTGAAGATATGATGAAGGAGATCATCATCTATTGTATGATAAAAAATGGTATTCTAAAGGTGATCAATTTTTTTAGGTGGCTGAGTTAGTGATAAGTCATCTAGGGGGTCGGTACCTCCTTGCAAATTGGTGTTTGTTAAAGCCTAGTTGAGTTGGTGCTTAGCTAGTTGGGGTTGGTTAATGTGAAGTGGGTAATTCACTAAAATTTATGTTTATATTATACTAATATATTCACTTTTTATATATTAGTTGGTTTTCATCCTTTTAAGGGTTTCCCACATATATTTTATCTTACCTTTTGTTCTTATGTTTCATGCATATGTGAATGGTTACTTAGTCATTATTTTATCTACATACTTGAATGAATGTTAATGATTAGTTAAGTGAATTTAATGAATTTTTTTTAAGACTAATTCACCATCCCTCTCTCACTCATCTTTCTTCCAAATTTGGTATCAAATCTTGGTCCTTTGAAGTAGGTCTAAAAACCTAAAGGATATCCTAAAAGCAAAGATGGCTAGTCAACAAGCTCAAGGTGGATTATCTACCAGTAAGGCTTTGTTATTCAATGGATAAATTTTTTTTTTTTTTAATTTTAATATGAATATATATTTTATGTCTCAAGGTCATGATATCTATCATTCACTTAAGGATGGCTATAGTTCTCCTCATGTTCTCCTAATTGATGCAGCAGGTAAGAAGACTAGTGAAAATAACTCCAAGGCAATGAATGCCATTATTTGTGGCATATCATAGGTACATCTTATGAAATTAATTAATTTTGTTTCATCCAAATATATATAGGACAAATTTAATACCATATATTAAGGAGACACCAAGTGAAGATGGCCAAGTTATAAACCCATCAAAGATAGTTTGAAAGTCTAAAGATGATTGAAGATGAAACAATTGCATCTTACCTATTGAAGGTTGATGAAGTTGTTAATGAAATTAGATGATTTGGAGAAGAAGTGAAAGAATATAAATTTATTCAAAAAGTCTTGAGATCACTAACTCCTAAATTTGACTCTAAGGTGTCTGTAGTAGAAGAGATGCAATATTTGGACAAGCAGAGATGGATGGGTTACATGGCATTTTGACTACCTATGAGATGAGAATTAATGAAGGAAGACTTTCCAAGAAGAAATTAGCTTTAAAATTTGAGAAGAATTCAAAATCCAAGAAGGTCAAGGATGAGAAATGCTCAGATGTTGATGATGATTAATTAATAGCCATGTTTGCAAGGAAGTTAAGGTTTGGATTTGGTAAATACAAAGGTAAGTTGCCCTTAAAATGTTTCTATTGTGGTAAGATTGGTCACTTTACATCCAAATTTACTAATAAGGATAAATCATGACTATGATTAATAACATGATTAACATCATGAATATGAAAAGATGACTTATAAGCCTGACAAAAATAAGGATTTCAAGTAGTATGACGGTAAGAAAGGAACTTTAAAAATAAAAAGTTTCTATACTAAAGAAGAAAACTCTATTGATGTAAGTGACTCAAGTGTGATTGAGAGTGATGATGTTAGTAATTAAAATAAACATGATAATAATGAAACCTTATTCATGGCCATATAATTAGACAATGAGGGTTACTCAAATGAGAAAGGCCTTATGGTTGATGTATAATTAAATGAAGAAGAAGCTGAAGCAAACCTTAAGGTAGGTTTGGTAAGTTCCCTAGAGGACTTGAAGTTTTAAAGGAGAAATAATTAAAAACTAAGATCATTAGTTAAGGACTATGAGGAGAATATTGGCTTGTTTGAGGAAAGTTAAGTAACACTACCAAGGAGTATGATGAGATCATCAATCAAGTTGAGACAAAGATGGAGGTAGTTAATGCAAGCCTAAAGGCTAAAGAGGAAGAATGCATCAAGTATGAAACTGAAGTAGAATCTCTAAAAGATTATTTTAATAAATCATATATCAAGGTGAAGGATTTTTTGAAGTTTGAAAAAAATGCTGAGTTTCTAGATGACATATTGAGTATCCAAAAATCTGAAAGTGATAAGATAGGTATTGGTTTCAAAGAAGACCAAAAGGAGGTAGCTCAATTCAAGGAGAATATTATTGTAGATAAGAAGGTCAACATAAAAAAACCTATCAAACATCTTAATGCTATAAGATATGCCAATTCATTCAATGGTTATTGTTTTGTGTGAAGTCAATTTGGTCATAAAGAAAGAGAATGTAGAATACCTTCCAAGAATGAGTATTCATGGGACTATGAAAGGATTCAAAGTTCATATCATTAAACTAGTATATATAAGTTAGTTTTATACAATTTTCATAATATAGGACATATTTCAAGATTTTGTCCTAATAGAGGTAGAAGGTCATCACGTCAAAATAAGAGGTTTGAAGCTCTTAAAGTGAAAGAAAGAAGGAAAATGAATGTATGAAAATTGAATATAGCAAAGATGAGTCATGATAAGTCTACAAGCTCAAGTGTATTATTTGTTGTGATAGAACACACTTCAAATGTGAAATCTAGTTAGAAATGTTTATTGTCAATTCATATTAATGATCAAATGGATGATGAAGAGATCAAACCTATATTGATAATCAAGCCTAAAAGGGTATTTAAGGACATTAAATCATGTGAGAGCATGGATATCTGGTAATCTCCTGAACTTGTGATTTTTTAATGCTCTATGGAAAGGGTTAAATTAATTAGGCTTCATGAAGACACTCTTATGTTAGCAGAAGCATGGTGGATGCTTGGCTTGAGGGGGAGCTATTCAAGTTGCTGACTGAGCTTGATCTATGTTGAGAAGTGGAATTATATTCTGACTTCATCTAAAGGAGGTATGAATGAAGTAAGTGGGATCATGTTCCTAGTTTGATTCATAACTTGTGTTGCAAGAAGGTGTGATTCCATATGGTAGTTTGTTGAAGACCCTTTGTCATTAATGTCAAAGGGGGAGAAAGTTCAAGAAGGGAGTTTGACCAAATTGGGGGAGATGAGACTGATCAAATTGAAGAATATTTTTCCATCAATTACAAAGGGGGAGTTTATTAAGAATT